>QAOC01004022.1:175509-339381 GCA_003255005.1 Begonia fuchsioides
AAGGAGCAGAACTATCAATAGAAGCAGATATTGTATGTTCCATCTGAAAGAAAACAAAACAAAAATTAGTTAATATAAACTACAATAATCTGCAAAACCATGATACCCACTCAAACAAACCATTTATCCAATGAAAATGCTTAATTTGCTTAAACCTAATATGCAAAACCATGGTTCTGAGTAAACAACACAAATTAAAACAACTCTGCCACCATTTTCAGTAAGTAAACAGCCCAAATTATTTCAAAACTTCGGATAATTAATAATTTTCATGATGCAGACAATTAAAACAACTTGTAAAGAATCAATCATCTAAGAAAATGAGATTTCGGAGTTCGGAGGCTTCGGACTCCTGATTACAGAGGCTAAACAAAAAAAAATCGTGTTATATAAATTACTTCCTCATTTCAAAGTTACATAAATTGCTCCACAATAGTTAAATCATCATTAAACTCCATTGCATTTGCAGTTAAATCAAATAAGTAAATAACAAAGTAGTAGCTTGGTCGAAACAAAAAAAAAACAACATTTTGAATAATCCGAATGAAAGAGATGCTTACAGAGGAGGAGTAGGAGCACTCGTTCGGAGTTAAATCGATCTTCGGAGTTCGGACGGAGTCTTGCGAGAGTTCGTCGGCGCTGGTTCGTCGGCTCTGGTTCGTCGGCACTGGATTCGGATGGTCGGATTAGGGTTAGGGTGAGAAGCCTCGCGCGATAAGCCGAATAGCCGATTACATAATGTAATCCGATATTGATCCGATTGTCGGATCCATTTTTTGATACGTGTACCGAATACTCGATATTCCGGGTTGGGTCGGATCCGCCCACCCCTAGTTTTGAGTTCGAGTAAACGGGTAGGAAGTCCGGGTATTGTAAAAATACTCGATATTCGTGTTTAATACTAGTTGCCCAGCCCAACCTTTCAAGAATCAAGTTTATTGTTTTTTCAATGATATTTTTTTTTTTTATCAAAATCTAAAAATACCCGGATCTTACCCGGAATACCCGAATCTAGGCAAGCAATATTTTAGAAAGATTTAAATTTCGAGTATGCCCAAAAATACCCAGATCCAGTTATTTTTCCATTTTTTTAGATAGGTCCAAATTTCGGGTACTGCTTCATACCCGATACCCAAACAGGGAGCAAGCATAAACCAGGGAGCAAAAGAGGCCAAAAAAACCTAATAATTCATTATCAATTTATAAAAATGTAATTTAATCTGTATAAACATAATAATAATCCGTTCCAATTCATTTGATTGTTGAATTGTTCATAAAATCAATATTTAATTGAAATAAATTTCTCTTGGACTAAACTTGTATCGACAAAATTACCACCAATCCCAACCAAATCACAAATCTTAATATAGAAATTTAGCACGAAAAATTTCAAGCACAAATAGAATATAATTCGAACGAGACCGAAAATCCACTGAAAGCACAAGATTAAAAGTTAGAACGAAATCGAAGAATTGCACATAATTTCAATATAAGATCTTTCAACTCCATATGATTGTCTAGATATCGTAAAATGAACCCGAAAAACAAAAAGTAAAGACGAATGTCTAGTAACCACCCTTGAGATCGTTGACAACATCATATGGAATGGGAGTGACAGTTTCCAAAGTGGCACCTTCGACCATGAAACCCGGTTTTGGGCCCTCTGGCTGCCTCTTTGTGCTAAAGACTTCTCCTCTTGCCTTGGCTTCCGCCTTCAATTTATCGTTCTTCACCTTCCTCAGACGGAAATCCTCTGCACATCTGGAGGGCTGGACATGCTCTACACGGACATGGATTCTCTTTCGGATAATTCTATTTCCAACCTGAAATTGAACACCGTAATTACTTCTGTTTCGAAATGATCAAGTGCCCAAAAAAATAACATGGGGAATTTATCCTATATTATTTGACAAAACGTAAATATCGCTGTAAATAATATTGACCAACTTCTTAAATTTTATTATATTTTTTGAAGAGCTGTATGAAGAGAAAATCTCATGTACTTTTCTGTAATGGCAATGAGAACAGTAATGTTATTGGCGACTATAATTATCCAACAGTTAACTACAGTTGATGTCATTGAGCTTAAAATAAAGAGAATGCCCAAACAAAGTGGCAAGATAGATGTATAACTAGTTTGAACAACAAAAGATAGAGCAAAATGCAACCATAAGAAGAACCAATTTCATCAGTCTAGAATGCCCTCGAAGCTAAATATGAGCAATTAGAGCAGAAAATACATAAACATATTAATTGATTGACAAGACCAAATTGAATTTTTGAAACAGAAACATATTAAACATTCATAGAATTAGCTCATCAATTTAGAACACACACAACTCAAATGAGCCAAAAAAGAATCAAAACGACTCATATACTTCTATCAAAACAAACCAAGTAATATGAATCATACAAGAAAAAATTCCAACACCACCATGAAAAGAATAAAAAAACGAAACACCAGATTATAAACGAACTTTCTCATTTCAGAAAACTAAACTATCAGCAATAAGAGCAGAAAATACATGAACAAATTATTTAATTAATAGGACTAAATTGAATATGTGAAATAGAAACTTGTTAAACGTTTATAGAATTAGCCCATAAATTTAGAACACACAAAACTCAAATGAGCAAAACAAGAATCAACTCAACTCATATACTGATGTCAACACAAATCAAGCAATACGAAATTTCAATACCAGCACAAAATAAAAAAATAAAACACGAAACACCCGTATAAAACACGAACTTTCTCATTTCAGAAAACTTCTGGGACCAAATTCAAATAAGCCAACAAGAATTAAATCAACTCATATACTTCTAAAAGCAGGAAAAATAAATGCAAACATTTCATCGCCAGCACAAAATGAATAAAAAAACGAAAGATCAACACAAATCAAGCACGAATCCTACAAGCAAAAATTTTAGCACAAGCACAAAATGAAAAAAAAAAAACGAAACACCCGATAAAACACGAACACTCTCATTTCAAAAAGCTTCTACGACCAAACATAAAGCGAAGGTTCACCTGCTTGTTGACCTCGACGCCGATGGCTCGCTTGGTGACATTCCAGACGATACCTGTACGGCCATGGTAGAATTTGTGGGGCATACCTTTGTGAATAGCGCCATTTACCTTAATGTCGACGTAATCGCCAACTTTGTAGGTCTTTAGATAGGTCGAGAGAGGGATATATCCCTTCTTCCTAAACGGCCTAGCGAACAGATCTCTGGTACGTGACCTAAGTCCATGACCGGCCGGCATTTTCAAGCTTCTCCACTGGTTTTTCCACCTGTTTCTCTCTATCGAAGANTTAATTTTAATTTTTAAAAACCAGAATCATGACCGCAAGTAAAAAAAGTTCTAAAATCGAGTAAAATTCAACTAAACATTTATAAATCTTATATAAACTCGCTCAATCACTTAAATTTTAATATAAATATGATAAAAAATACATTTTTTAAAATAAAATTGGGGTTAAAATGAAAACGGAACTAAAACTATTGATTTCAGTGCCAGTTTCAAAAATTTAAAATTGTGAGTTCTAATTTAATTTCGTGATAAAATTAAGGCGAACTAACCTGTGCCCATCCCTAAATCACGGGACAACACATCAAAAAGTACGACGAAAATGTATAATAAGAGAGTAATTCTAAAGTTATTCATATTAATATGCTCAGAAATAGTAATGGGCCAGGCTCGTTCACGTGTGAGGCCCATTTATTTGGAGTTATTGGGCAACATAGCCTAAAAAGAGTTCTGAGTGAGCTGAAAAGATCTGAGCAATCGCAACTCGTCTGAGCGTTCGGTGGCGAGGGAAGAGAGCGGGGGAGATGGGGACGAGAGAGGTTTACGAAGAGAAACTGAGGAGAGGAAATTTGCATCACGATCCTACTATCAATCCGGGCCTCGGTTCCGCTCGCTGTCCTCGTTGTCTATCTCTAATCAATTCTAATTCTGTAATCGTGTTCATCTCTTTCTCCTTGTGATTTTTTTTTATCGGTGAATTCGATTGCTCCGTATTTTTGTCGTGTTTTTTTATCTGCTTTGGTATTTGATTCAGGAAAACTGTGAATGGGCCATTACTTCCGTTCTTCGTGACGCTTCTGCTGTGGTCAGTTCTCACCTCCTCAAGTTTTTCTTCGTCGTGTTTTGGCCTTCTTTATTGTTTTGATTTTTGGATTGAATTTCCGTGAATTATTTTGTGACAACTTATTCTGTACAATATTATAATTCAAAGGCCTTGAAATAAATTCGTTTTGTTGTCAATATTTGTTCTTGAAAAATCGTTCATGCGCTTCTTATCCTTCCGTTAATGTCTTATTGTGTAGGCTGGCTCTGGTCTTGGTGGATTGCTTACCGCCGTTCATGGTTTTAATACAGGTTAACTATATCATGTCTATGTTTCTCTTTAGATATTTCCTTTGCTTTACTTGTGTATTCACTCCTTTTTTTCCTTTTCTTGTCAGGTATCCCATTCCTTCAAAATCGTGTTAGGGGACCAAAATGGCTTCCTTTTGTAGTTGGGGTATGAATTTTTATCCTTGAGCCTGATTAGCCTGGCTAATTTACTTGAGAGGGATCATGATAGACACAATTAAGTTATTGTGTCGTATTAATTCTGTACCATCTTAAATTTTACTCTCTTTCTTGACAGCTACCTCCACTGTTTCTGCTATCTGGTGTTGGTGCTGCATTTGGAGGTAATGGTTTTATTTTATTTTTCCTTCATGACTACTTCGTCTGATGAATGACTTGAATAATAGTTACCTCGTTAATTTTTTTGATCACGTTACTCTAGTTGTGCAGATGTCATTAATATAAATGTGAATTTTCTGATTAGAGTTAGAACTTTTAGGAATACTGTAAAATTTGGAACGACGACTCGGAAGTTTTAATCTCTACCCAAGCATAATATCTTGCTATTCATCATGGTGTTCGTAGCATTTATTTAGGTTTTCATTCTGCTATTGGCTTGTTTGGCAGTGAATAGAAATGTTAATAAACTCATCCTCTTTGTTGGCTTAAAGGTTTAGTAACTCGGGCTGGTCACCACCAAATCTGCCAATTATGAATTTCTTTTGAAGACCTACACCCCAGTTCATATTTGGCACATTTACCCTGCCCTGAATAACTCTTGACTAATCATCTTTTAGGCACACTAGTTAATTGTTATCAAACTTTTTGGCTGTAATCTATTGCAGAAATATTTAATTTGATATCTACTGACCAGAAATAGCTTGGAATTGTGCAGGTTATGCACTTCCAAAGTTTTCCCAACTCACAGTGACATCCTACTACGCATCATCAAGTGCCTCCAGTTACGGGATTTCTCTTCTCACTCGACAAGTCGAAGAATCTCACACTTCTCAAACTTTTCAGGAAAGATGATATCATGAAGTTGTCCATAGTGAATAATCTTCTATAGTTATATCCAGCTGGCGGGCCTTGTTAATTTTGCAGCTGAAGATTTGTTATTTTAATTTTCTCTCATCCTATCGAATTTTGAATGTATGATCAGTTAATGAAACAAGATATTTCATCTGCAATTTCAAGATTTCTTTTACATATTTGTGGTCGTGATGACCTAGATTGTACAGAATGAATATCCAAACAATATTTTGTTGTTCAAGCTAATATATGGATAATACAAAAGAAAATGCTTCTGCTTCTTCTATTTTGTGTCTTCAGTTGTCGTGACCTTTGACATGATTACTCTCTTCTTTGTGGAGATTTTACTAATCTGTATACTGTAAAGAGCCAAGGTCATGACTCGTGAGCAAGGTGTACCTGAGCATACCACAACGTGAAAGGTGCATCACAAGAAGTTGAGATCGAAGGTATCGATATCTTTTTCTTATCAGATTCTTTCAGGAAATTAAAATGTTTGTATTTATATGTAGTTTGGCCGTTTGTGATAAGACAGGATTGGTAGGGAAATGCTGCTACACCAGTGTGGAAATAGACAAGATTGGAGACCAATCTGTAAGTTTGTTTGATTATTTGAAATTTGGAACTACGTTCATACTTGTGGGATTTTGATTTCCACTGTGACAGTACCAAAAACTCTATATTATTTTGGTAAAATATTATGCATAGTCCTGATGAAGATGATTTGGGATTGGAAACCTCGTTTGAAACTTCAAAGAGGAGTGGGGTTATGTTTCTTTAATTCCACTGTGTTTGTCTCTGTCCCTCTCTCTTTCTTCTCTCTCTTCACTTCTCTCTGTAACTCAGAACACTTATTGAAGGAAGCAGTGGATGAGAAGAAAGGAGAAGTTGTCCAAATTATCATGTGAATGTACTCATTCTTGCTCTGTCTTTAATGTGCCTTTTATCATCTTCCTCTTCACATGCTACCTTCTGATGTGTTGCATTTATTTGGGGGACCTAGTTTCTTCTATTTCCTTTCTACTGTAAAACATGTCGATGGTTTAACTCTCCTGCCAGTTTCAAAAATGGCTTTTTATTCTTTTACAGTAAAAATTAGATGATTTCTATCAATTGTTTTTTTAATAGAATAGATTATTATGATTTCCTGCCTCTGGGTAATGTAGATGGCTTTAACTCCCTAATATCTGCAATTCTTATGAATGATGTTCATTTTGAATTGGTTATTTTGTTTATGGTAAATGATATTTTACACCTAAAACATGGGGTAATTGCATCGCATGTCTTATACTTTAAAAGTAGTCAATGAAAGTCTTGAACTTCAGCATAATTGTTATAAATACATTGTTATAATTTTTTTTAATTTAATATGCGGGTCAATTTAGTTAGTTATTTTCGTCAATATAGTTGATTTTAACGAATTGTCAAGAAATAAAAAAAAGATATAGTATTACATTTTTATTTTTATGTTAATTCATTCAACTTTATATAAAAATAAGAAATTTTCATAATTTTATAGTCTTTTCAATATTTTTATTATAATTTATTAATGAAATATGTTACTCAAATGGACGAATATCGCTAAAATTAACAAAAACACATAGCAATAGAATTGTCTTTTGCAATTATGTTAAAGTTTGAATTATTCATTGACTACTTTAAAGTACAATGCATTCTTATAATTCAATATGTAAATTACTAATTAGTCTTTTGTTTATTAACTTCTTGTTCTAATGTAGGGCTCAAAAGGTCAATGAAAGCCTGGCATTTATTCTAACCCAGGAATCCAATCATCAAAGGTATGTCCAATTGACTACTACCTTCCAAAGTTAATAAACATTGTTTTCCTAAAAAAAAATTGCTATTTCACTCTAGCTAGGTTTGGAGAATTTGGTATATCCTAGGCTGCTACTTTCCCTGTCTCACCTTTTTATCTTCCTCAAAATGTCCAATTTTCTTTACTTAATTGAAATTTGGTGCTTCAAACAACCTAATCTAGGGTAATCTACACTTGCAACAGCTCTTCCTTGATGCAAAATGAAGATCAAAATGTAACATAAAAACATACAAATAGGTCAACGTGGTCTAGATCAAATTCTTGTTTTTTTACCAGCATCTCTGGGGCTTTAGATCTGCAGCAATTGAGGCTATTAAAGTGTGGTGTACTATAACTGAGTATTTCGCTGAATCATACATAATAGATTAGTAAAATTAAATTACAAAAATATCTCAATTTACTATCTTTTGTGGTCACAAAAATACAAGTACAAATGATAGAGATCCCAGTCCTACTGCTTCCATGTGTAGATGTACCTTGGAGAAGTCTATCACCATATAGATAGAAAATGAGGACTGTCTTTTTCTACACTAGAAGAAATTTAGTCTGTCACTGTATAGATCAAAAGGGTCGATTTAGAAACACTTTAAATGAAATACATTTCGTGATAATTCATCGAGATGTAAAGAAACTATGGGTGGGACGATCCGTTTCCACCCGAGAACAGTAATCGTTGTCCTCGGTTATGAGAGTTGAGATCCGAACTGGTTGTAGAACTCGGGAATTCGAGACAAATGTTTTGATCTTGCTCTTTTTAATAATTAGCTAGTGGAAGGTTATATTTGTTTTATTATCTTACTTTCTTGTTGTACACACTGAATTGTCAAATATTGATTTGCCTAACTAAAATGTAAATATTCTATATTAAAATTTAAATGTTTATATTTTATATTTATTGTAAAAATCATGATTAAACAAATCAGTTTAAAATATGAAATTAAGATAACAAGTTAACTCTAAAATTATATAAAAATAAAAAAATAAGTCTGTATTTATCTACTTATTGTATCTTCTTAAAACAAATACTGACATGTAAACAAATGATTGGAAAGATTATGGTAAAATAAATGTTATAAATTATAAAAAAAATTAATTATACATTTATTGCATTAATTATTATTTGATCTATCTCTAAAACATAGAAAGGCTAATCATAATATTTATCTAAAATCACACGTTACAACACATCATATGGATCCCGTTTTGTGTTCGAAACGAGTTGGGTCCCACAAGAAGAGGAGGTCCGTTAGATTGAAAATCAACGGATCAGATCAGACAAGCATTCTCTCCTTTCAAACCTCTCAATGATTGCGTTCCTTTAGATTGTCTTCCCTTTCCCTCGACTATTATCACAGACGAATCATTCCTTGAGCAGCTCTACCCACATTTTTCAGCAGTTCAAGTCATTCAGACTTGAGAGAGAGAAGAGAGAGAGAGAGTGATGATCCGCCATTGACGACCATTGAAGTTCTACTTTCTTGGGAAGAAATTTTCGTTTTAAAACTGAAGAAAAATAAATAAACATTATCGTCTTTTTCATTGTCTGAGAACTGTTCATCAAAACTATATCTCTCCACTACTTTATTAGAGACTGCATCACAAAACTCCCACATTTACTGAGAAATTCTAACTCCTATTTCCACTCATTGACACGAACCCTTAAGTTATATAATAAAATCGACGTGCCTAAATTGGTAATTCATTGATTTCGTGAAAAATAAGATAAAAAAACGCTTTCTTGTCGCAGAAAAAAAAACCAGTCGAGTGATGTAATTAAACAACGTTTTTTGTTCTGTTTTTGAACTGGGAAGCGATTATTCTTCTTGCAAATGATGAGGTTTCTAGATTTTATCTCATTTTGTTATCTAAGAGATTTCCTGAATGTGTCAGTAAATATTTCGAGAAAATTAAGATTCTGGAATTGTTTGTATTACAGATGAAGATCCAAGCTCAAATAGTCTTCAACATTTCGCTTTTTCTCGAAGACATACCTGCTTTGATGATTCTGAGTAGGTCCTTCAATGGCTGCCGTACGTGAATCTTTGAAATCATCACCGGAGAACAACGCCGGCAACAATTTCGTCGACTGGTCTCGACTGAAAGTAGGGTTGTTTTGAAGAGACGATGATCTCCACGCGGCCAAAGGGTTTCCATTGATGGTATGTGGGTGAGAATTCGAGCTAGGGGTTTCATAATATCTAGACGGAGTATTCCACGTTGGGTAGGTCGACATCGCTGGCGCCGGAGCTCCAGTGAGGCCGTAGTTTATTAGGCCGTAAAAGTGGCCGTCGGAGAAGCTACTTTGAAGCATCTGAGCTCGTTTTGCATGTTGTCTCTCTCTTTTATGTGCGTTTTGATGGCCACCTAGGGCTTGAGATGTCGGAAAGTTTCTGCAACAGTAGTGGCATTCAAATCTCCGGTGACTTTCTCCGGCGAGGTTTTCATTTGTTTCTTTTGGGTCTTGGCCGGAATCATCAACGCCGGGGGTTTTCCGGCCTCCGAATTCTATGCCGAAAAGTCTAATTACCTTTTCTTTGGCCAGAGATGGACGAATGAAGGGGAGCTGAGAGAAAGAGTCAACCTTCATGAAGTCTTGTGTTTCTTTCTCTGTTTTTTCCATGAGAAATAATAGAGCTTTAGCTTTCTTCAATGGCGGATGAGAGAGAGAGAGAGAGAGAGGAGACCGTGAAGAAGAAGAAGAGAGAGGGAGAGAGAATGAAGAGAGAGAGAGAGGTGTCTATAAAGAAGAAGGAGAAATGGGGTGACCCATCTGAGAGTGAAGACCGACATTGTTAAGTTTATTAATGTTTTTTGAGTTTCTTCTGTTTTCTTCGTTTAAAGTACACCATCTTCTCTTCTCTTCTTCCCACATCTTTCCTTCTCTCATTACTCCATTTTTCTTCTCTATTATTATTGTTATTATTTTTATTTTAATTCTGATTTCTATAAAATAAGATCTAACCAACAAATTTCAGTCGAATCCATCTCGGTTTTCCTACCAATCAACACGTGTTGGTTGGCACGACGTGTATGAACATCAAACGACTATATTCTGTAAAATAGTATGTGTTCGTGGAATCGTTAGGAGAAGATGAATATCAAATTATACTATGGTTGTTCAGTGAGTTTGTTTATGGACTTCTTCGTGTAACTGTCGAAATATGTACATGTATGCCTCTCTCTCTCTCTCTATATATATATATACACACACACGGACACACAATTATACGAGGATTTATAGATTTCAAAGCTGTTATTGTATTCCAACAGCTGTGTTATTATGGATTATTTGAAGAAAGTTGCAGAATTTGTGAATCCATATATCAGAACACCTTCCCTTATTCGTAGTACTTTGTTCTTCCTTAAAATGAAAAGGATGGTTAGATTTCACAGACTTTCTCATCTCTCTCTCTCTCTCTCTCTCCCTATCTGTATGTAGCAATTACTTGGTGGTGACCTTTATAGTTTGTTGCTTTGTTGGCTGTGTTTATGTAGCTTGCAGTTGCAGGCATCTCCATTAAGTATTCCTTCCAAGAATTATAAACTCTGCGATGACTGGAAATAGCAGAAGTTCTTCTTAGTTTTCTTCTTCTGTTTCTTCTTTTAGCTCTCCTCCTTCGTGGTTATGATGTACAGTTAAGCTCTTTCTCCTCCTTTTGCTTTTGTTTTTGTTTAAGACATGATAGTTACGTTGAGGTCCACTCATTTTTCTTTTTACCTCTTTTGCTCTAAAACCTTATTCTCTCCAATTTTATATCATTATCAGTGCTGGTGTTTTGAGAAGCAGGAGAGAGAGAGAGAGAGCAGCAGCAGCAGCATTTTGAAATGGTACTTGTTGGAGTTTTTCCTTCACAAAACAGCTGGCTTTACCTTGTTTTCTTGCATATATTCCCACTTCATCAACTGTTTTTTTCTTTAAACGTTCTTTTTCACATGGATCCTACAACCCAATTTACATCACTCTCTCGTGGATATAATAAATTCAATGAATATAAGGTAATAAAAACTCGTTAGTTTTTTTACGATAGATTTCAATTTTCTTTCGAAAGAGACCGGTCATCAAATTCAATGTGTAACCAATGTATTTCTATGCTTCAGATGTCTAGTTTTCATTGGTTTAAATTTTATGTCATTATCAGCCCTGTAAAAAAAATTATGATCGCTTTAATAACAAAATGTCAAAAAAATTATAATGAAAGTTTTTAAAAATAAATAATTTTAGAATTACTATTTGATTTAATTTTATTTTTAATATTATTTATTTCACTTGCAGATTTTATTTTTTCCTCTCTATAAAAACTCGGTTTTTCAAAATTCTGATTTCTGTCATCTCTCTCCTGAATTTGATGGTTAAGAAGAGTTCTTGGAAGTTTTGGTTTTAGAAGTTAATGGAAGTAGAGTTTTGATGAGTTTGCAGAGATATGTATGTATATGTGTAAATATACGTGTATATTTACAGATATAGAAAAGAACAAAAGCTTCAGCTCGTCATCCATCGGTAAACCCTCTCTTCTTCTTTGCCATTAAAGTCACAGTCTTAGATTGATGGCTTTGCATCCTCTTTGGGACCATTTCATCTCACTTTCCTTCTCCCATTTCTTGCATTTTGCCCCTCTCTAAACTAGAAAATTATCTGACCTTCGCTTTACAACTCGTCGACTCGTCATTTTGCCTCTCTCTCTTTCTCTCATGTTACCCTAGTTGCTCAGTTTCCAGTTCATCTGCTTCAACTTTGAAGAACTTGACCTCTCTCTCTCTCTCTTCCTCCATCTCTCTCTGCTCATGTCACGCAAGTCGCTCAGTTTCAAGTTCATCTGCTTCTCCCTCTCTCTCTCTCTCTCAAAGGGTCACTATCTCCTCGTCCCATATCTCTTCCATTCTCATTAAGTAGGGTTGAAGAAGAGCTTTAACTCTGCCTTGTTATTGGGATCCCACATTCTTGTTTTTTGTCACCATTTCTACTTTCATCTCATATAATCTGTAGTATCTTTACTTCTAGAGAGTCTTATTGTCAGTAGACAAATTGAAGAGATGCAGAAGCTTCAAAATAACGATGGAGATTGGCTTTTTCTGCATCTTGCGGAAAGTAGTAATTCATCGAACTCTCACGGTGTCATCTAAAACCACGATCAGAAATTCAAACCCTAACGTAGAGCTAAAAAACCAAGCAACTGATAAAAAATAGATTATTAATCTCGGCCTATTTCCTTCGACCGGAGAAAGTAATAATTCGCTGAATCCTCAAGTCATTTTCGAAAGAAGGGGTTGGAAATTCGAACTCTAGACAAACGAGCCAACAAAACCAGGCAATTAATAGAATTGTGACCAAAGATTCAAAATGGTACCCTCGTAATGGTAGGGTATTAGTCGAATAATGATAAATATTTGTGATAATATTTTGCATCAGACATAAGTGGAATAATCACACGTACTTGTCTACCGAAACACGAAAAAATGCACGAGAATCGAGCATCGAGCGATTGTATATGAATTCCTCGTTTGAATCTATTATTATATGGTTTAAGAGCCATAAAAAGTTATAAAAAAAAGCAATTTCTATCAATATGTGGAGAATTATGTTCAATTGCCATCAATATCAGAAGAACAAATGCATATGAACAGCATTATGGCATTTTAGACAGAGGTAATCAATGCCCGCACAGACATAGTTCAGTTGGCTCAGATATGGTAGATTGTGTACAATAGCCTATGTTCGACGTCTGCGTTGTCTTAGTGTGGAAGTTGTTACCTACAATGTTGAGGTAGCTCATTGGGATATCAAGTAAATGTCTCATATCTCTAGGTCGCTGAGTCACTGTAATTTAACTCTCTCACAAACTGTCGGGCCGAGGTGTGAGAGCCCTGGAGACGAGAGATTTTGCCTTTTGAGTACAAGCCAGACGTAATCAAGAAACCTAGAGAGAGAAAGGAATACGAAGAAAGAGAGACCCATAAATCTATGCTCCTAGAGTTCAGAATTAAATTGGGAGAAGCACAGTTTTTTATTTTTATTTTTATTTTTTTTTATTTTTTGAATTTTAGTAGGCTGTAACACAGCAGGGTTCACATGAATAAAGTTGACTAATTTAACAACGAATGTCAAGAAAATTGGTCCACAGCTTCAAAATCCGATTCCGTAAATGAAATCGTCTAGTTGATAATCAAAACCTGAAGCTAATCGATGAGTCGTCTAACTACAAATTGGAGAATTTAAACTCTAATACAAGTCTCACTGGGCCTTGCCCGGGAATGATCATGAAAACAAAATTTGTAGCCAAAGGGGTGAGTGACTACTCTCAATAGGAGTCTTATTTTTATTATTAAATTATAAATAAATAACAACATGTTAAAACATATTTAAACATGATTTTGAACAATCCGTAAATATGTAATGCACAGTGAGATGCAGTGCAAATGATGTGTAACTCCAAAAAGTGTAACTCCAGGAAGTGGAGACTCCACACTAAGATGGTGACAACCATAAAGTAAATGCACAATAAGATGCAGTGCAAATGATGTGTAACTCCAAAAAGCGGAGACTCCACACTAACGTGGTGGCAATCATACAGACCCGGATCCGGTTTAGAGATTCGAAACCCAATGGCAGATTTAGTCGTCCCTATTAACCATTTGTGCACAATGCTCAATGATGAATATGCAATGCATATTCATATGTTTAATAACAATAAATTGTAATAATAATAATAATATAAATGCAATTAAACATGTAAAATTTGTAGTAATATAAAAACTCCTACCTTTTTAATTTCTTGAAAAGAGGTCGGAATCGGAATTTTAGGTCGAATTAGGGAATCCTCGTTTAAGGGTGTTTTCTCTTTTTCTCGCGCTCCAGGTTCAATTTCGTTAAACTCCTCTGAAATATTTCAATTATATTGCATAAGAGAAGAGAAACGAACTAAAAGACTCAAAAACGGTTGCCGTCCGGTTCGGACCTGGTCAATGGTCAAACCAGTCCGGTTGGAGCTGGACCGACTCGGATCGAACTGATCTAGCTGGACCGGTTTGAGTTGACTGGTCAACAGACCGGTCAGCCGTTGACCGTCAACGCCGGCGCGGCAACTGTTCTGGTGCCGATTTCGGCATCCACCCCGATCAATCTTCGACGAAATTTATACCAAAATACTCGTCTCGAAGAGACGGACTCAACCGTACCAATATTTCTGAGAGAAATTAAGATTTGAAAAACCGAAATCAAAACTCCAAACTTGCGTTTTTTCTCCGATTTCTCCTAAAATACGGGCTTACCTTCGAACCCGCTTTGAAGGATTGCTCCTCTCGTCGTTGCAGACGTTTTGACACCTTGATCTCGTGGAACGGAGGTCGATTACCGGCGATCTCTCTCTCTCTGCTTCAGCGTCGGTTTGGGGGGTTTGCTGAAGAAGAAGACGACTTCCGTCTTCTTTCTTTTAATAATAATAATAATATTATAATAATATTATTATATTATATTATATTATATTATATTATATTATTAAAACATAATATTTATGTCGTGTAACATTTTCAATTTTCAATCGATCCCCGACGTTCTACTAAAAATCATAATACGATTATGTGTTCACTGATTTCGTAAAATCAGCTTTTACGTAACATTCAAAAATCGTAGCTCGATTTCGTCCCAAGATATCCTAATTTTAATTAGTTTGACCAAGTCGTCACACGTGACATATACAATAAATTTACGTACCGTATACGACAATTGACAAGTCAAATTTCGCAAAAAAATTTCATTGATATTCGGAATTTAAAATTTTAGGTCGTTACAGATTCCGTAAATGAATCGTCTAATCATCAAAAGGGTAACATAGAACAGGTAAGAAATGTCACGTTTTTCGTGTCACACGGAAACAAGAAAGTAGCTACCCAATCTTGAGAGTTAATTTATTTAGTTCTTAAATAAATAAATAAAACTCTTATACATTATTATTTTTAAATATATATTATATATTATTTTAAATAATTTTTACCCCTGTTAAATTTAATTATTAAATAAATGAAAAAAGCCCTGTGTTTGTAAGCAGGTCTTATCTGGTGCCGCATTCCCGGAGAGTAAACTTCAGAGACGAAGAACTTTGGTTCCAGGGGCCGCCTCTCTTCTCTGATAGCTCTGCATTTCTTTTAAACAACGGTCTTCCTTGTTCTAGGTATATCTCGCTTATTCTCCAATTCTTGATTTTTTCACCGATTTCTGGGTAGGTTTTAGCTTTTGATGCGATTAAACCTTGGAGCTCCTTTCTTTCTTTGTCTTTTTTTTTTTTAAATTTAGCGAATAGTTTCTCTGTCTGTTAGTTTCGAATTTGGTTGTTTCATCTGCTGCAAAAACATTGGCATGCAATTTCAGGCACTGTCGTGGCTGAGAAGAACTAGAAACTGAGCAAAACTTTGTGCAAAATTGGCGTATTTTCTATTTTTATTTAATCTAGTTTCATTATACAGAAAATTTAATTGGATGAATCTGATCAAACCAAAAAATGGGTGGTGAGTAATGAATGGAATGGCTCCAATTACTCGATTTTGTCATGCTCTTAAAACGTGGATGATCACTGAGGAATATTTTCTTCATTTGTGGTTTTTGTGCTCTAAATTCTGGCAAATATTTTCCTCACTTAAGTAATCATTTTTTGCAGAAATTATAGGGATCTTTTTAGCGATGGGTGAATTGCTGTTATAGTAAGAGTCCCAACTCAGTTAAAAATCCTGGATATGAAATTTTGGACAGTTCGAAAAAAACGGTTTTTTACTTGTTTGAAATCAATGCAAGAAGTTGAAAAATGTTTGATGTATTTCATTATCCTAATTTTTTTCATTTATTTTCAAATTACTATCCCTTTTCACATAAAGTCATCTAGCAAAGCCGTGCAAGTTCTAGTTCATAATACTCATAATATTTTATGAAAAAGTTGATTGAACTTTGTTCTACATTTGAGAACCATTTTACTTACTCTTCTACATCTATTTTATGATCAGGGGAAGCCAATGATTGATATGCAGACTAAAGAACTTGGTGCAAAGCATTGAGAATCGGATAATTATTTGTTAGATCCTTGTTCTACATTTCTCTTATCCATGAATTCTTTCTCAAGTTCTTTCATCCAACTATGTACCCCAAAGTTCCCTCCTCGTCCCGATTTACCAAATTTACATATTCGCACTAATGGCAATTGCCAATACGGTCAGTATCTCCGTTCTTCGTTCTTGTATTCACGCATTCTCTCTTCTTCTCTTCGTGCTGCAACGTCTTCTGAAGAGAGTGTGATATCCGTGATAGAATTTGAAGATTTTGTGGAGAAAGATTGGTCGTTTCTCGAGTCCGACGATTTAATTTCGGAAAAAGACGATAACACAAATATAAATCGCATCATTCAAGCTGGGAGGATACTCGAGAATTCCTCGGTCATGGTTTCGATTCCTTCAGAAGGATTTGTGCAAATATTGCTTAGTTCAATGCCTAATCAGAAATTACTTATAATCCATGACTCACTTTTGACCTTGGCTTGCATAAAGGAGAAATATGATAGAGTTAATTGCTGGCAAGGGGAGATTATATATGCACCAGAGAAATGGGGTCTTTTTGATGTTATTTTTCTCTATTTTCTACCAGCACTACCCTTTAAATTGGACCAGATTTTCGATGCACTTTCACGACGATGTTTACCTGGTAATTCTTGAAGTGTGCTAAATTTCATTTTATCGCATGAGTAATGTTAGTTTTATCTTCTCATGATACATTCTTATTATATACGTTCATGTGTTGAATTATGATTGGTTTGATTAAAATATAGTTCATGTATTCAAATGTAAATAATTATTTATTATATTTAATGTATTAATTATGATTTGACATGTCAACATATATAATAAGAAAAAAAAATAAATTATAATTACGCTTATCATATATATGGTCGTGATGGACTGATTATTGTGTATTTTTTTAAGTATTTATGAGTGTGTGGTACATATCATGTGATCCTATATATGGTCGTGATTGACTGATTACCTAGTTTAATTTCAACACCTAATCTAAATTTTTGTTGTTATTTGGTTTCATTTTGTTCTGTTGTGGAGTCATTGTTTGTATTCTTGGGTTCTGAACATGGATTTCAACATTAACACACAGATATCATTGTTTAATTTCAACATGGATTTTCGATGCACTTTGCCAACGATGTTTACCGGGTGATTTCAACAACAATTTATAATCTAAATTGCAGTTGCTATTCAGTTTCATTATGTTCCGTTACCGAGTCATTTTCGTATTCTTGGTTTCCCAACATGGATTTCATGGCATAAACACACACAATAATCAGAGCATGAACGACAACAATGTCCGGATATCGTGGTTTTTACTTGAAAACCAAATCATTATTGAGGAAATTTATGCATTTAATTTTACTTAAAAATGCTCTTTCGTTTCGTATTTATCATTCTTGGTCGTGCAGGTGCTAGACTACTTATTAGCCATCCTCGAGGTAGAGAAGCATTAGAGCATGAACGACAACAATGTCCGGATATCGTGGTTTCCGATCTGCCCGGTAAGACAGTTTTGCAGGAAGTTGCAGTCGAATATTCGTTTGACCTTTTGGAGTTCATCGACGAACCTGGCTTTTATCTTGCTGTGCTTAATTTTAGAGGTTCAAGAAATTGATGGAGGTATATTAACATGGATCTTTTCAATAATATATGGAACTATTCATGCTTGTTTATTCATTTTTGCACTCGTTGAGTTCTTAAGTTTGTAATATTAGAATTAATTTAATTATTTATATACTTTTTTTTACGAAAAAGCTATCAATTCTCAAGAATACATTTTCATACTTTGTCGGAATTTTTATTTAGAATCTCTAACTCATACTTGACAATTACGAAAAAACCCATAATTGTAAAATGGTTTGATCACTTATATTTAATTATAATATATATATATATATATTGTAACATTTAGGACAACTTCTCGTTAGGCCAATGAGGCTTTTATTAGGTAAAAGCTAATCGATGACCAAAACGTGATAATCCAAAATTATTTTCATCAAATAGTTAATATGAAAAAAAAAAACAAGAGAATCGAACAAGAACCATGTGTTCAGTTTCTAGTTTGAATAAGGATTTAATCGGTTTTAGGTCTGGTTATTTATTGGTTTTGACACCAAAATTGTGGATCAAACTGTGAACCAGAGTTTTCATTGAAGAATTTCAATCTACAAGTCCGGTTCGATTTTTGAAGAATTTCAGTTCCACCAGGAAGAAAAAAAGAACAAAAACTTGATACCAATTTGAGAACACATTGAAAGAAAAAAAAAGACAAGACAGAACTGCTATAACACTTCCAAATTCATTTCTCTATCTTCTGTTTCCCTCTACAACAAGGAAAACAACAAATGTACGATTAATCAAAAAAGGCAATCAATAACGAGGAAATACGAGCAAGAATGAATCACCCAGGTGCCAATAATGGAAATTTTTTCATTAATCGAATAAGAAGACGGGGACCAATCTCGGGATGGCCACCTCAAACCTTCACAATTATTATATCAGAAGAAAGAAAATGGTGTACCTTGACTCGTAGCAAATAAGTTGTATTCCGTAACTTTCGTCTCGATACGTGAAGCCTGCTCGTTGTATCTCGTCGAGAAATGTTCATCGAGTCTAGCTTCGGAAAGTAAAGGATTTGATTTACTTCCTTTTGAAAGAGCAGCAGGTCCTCCAAAATGGAAAAATGAAAAACAATCATTTTGCTCGTCCAATCGGTTAGCCCGAGCTTGTCTCACATTCAGTCCGTTCGAAACTTCAGAACCCCAAAATTTATTGAAAATCTGCATTTTCTCTGAGTTTTTGTCTTCGGATAGATCAACAGGGGGGAACATCGGAACCAGACCAGGGTTAAAAACCGGAGTAGCCAAGTGTTCGAATGGACCGAAATTCATGCACAAAGGTGAATTTCTATTTGTACCATAGCCCAATGCATCAACATAAAAACAATGATTTGGATGGGATAAACTCATCAGATCATTATTTGGAGCATAAGCTGACCATGGAACTTGATCTTGATGATGATAATAACCGATTCTCGGAGCTTGAAACGTCGGAAAATGTACGTTTTGGTTCGGCATGGGAGGAAGTATCCTTTGAGATTGAGATGCAGGCATTCTTCTATCAAAATCTCGAGATATATTACTTATTGTCACGTTTTCGAGATCCTTAATGGTTGAGCTCCCGAGAAATGAACCCCTATGAATCTGAGTTTTCGTATCATCAATCACATTTGCCTTTCGATGTTCCTCAAGCCCGTGCTCGTGACATTCGACGAATCCATTTACTTCTGAGTGCTGATTGATATCCTCAGAATCTGATGTGAACGAAGATTCAGCGTTTTCATTGTTCGAGGATGTAGCGGTACTACTGTCTATACTCGGGCACGATGAGCTGATATTGGAATTGAATAAACTGCTCTCGCTGAGATCAGAAGTCTCATTGGACACAGAAATTGACAATTTACTGGTCAAGCTTTCACATTCCTTTGATCCGTCAAAGTTCATTTTGTGCATGCCTTCATCAGACTCGATAGTCGATACTATAGAGCTTTTCAAATTATTTTCCTCTCGAACAATTTTGCAAGGATATTCACTGTCTTCACCGATGCTCGTAGAACCATTTGACACAATACGTTTTTTGTCAGGTAACGATTGAGTCAATTGTTCTTTCATAAAATCGGATCCCGATTTACTTCTCAAATACTTCTTCTGTGATTCCATGGGTTCCCAAACCTTCTCAGAATGAGAGAACTCTTTCCTTGAACGATCATAACCCACTTGATTGTATTTAATACAACATTGGAGTTGCTCCGACGTGCTGTTGAAGGATTTCAAAGTTCCACAACCACATGAACTGTAATCGTATCTGTCACTCACCCTATTGTTCGAACAAAAGTACTTCTGATTGCTCTTAGAAACGTGCCGACCCAAGGATTTCGGGGCAGTGGTTCTTATTTGTTGATTCGGTCCATGAACACTCCTCAAAGGAGTATCGAAACTTTTACTGTAATATCTTGGCTCTGATTGACAAGTCCGAGCACCAGTTTCTGAATTAGCATCGAATCGGGATCTGTCATGAGATTCTTTCCAAATTTTCAATCGCCTTTGAGAAAATTTCGATTGCTCAACGGTAAATGAATCATTCCCATCTTTCAATTTGTTGGTTTCCCCAACATTGGGACTATCATTGGAGCTTTGTGTTCTTGATATATCAAATCCATTCGAAAACTCATCAGCGATGATAGGAAGAGATCCAGGTAGATGTAGGAAAGCATCACCTAGTTCGCTAACTGAATCTGTGATAAAAGCATTTGGCTCCTCATCAACACTACTCGATGAATCGTTCTTGGAGATTTCGACAAGAACAGCTGTAACTATTGATTCCAAACACTTCGTGTCATTATTCTTTACTTTCCCTTTTAATCTCTCTTTTCTTCGAATCTTCTTCTCTCTTTCTTTATTTCTTCTGCGCTCTTTTCTTTCTTCTTCTTCACGTTTTTCTTTTTCTTCTTCTTTGAGAAGTTTTGTCTGGAGGATGAATTTTCATTATCATTACAAATAAACTTGATCTATTTTGAAATTTAATACGTTAGTAATACCTGTTTTTCTAGAGTGACAATTTCTTTGCATGCAATATGAACTCGTTCTTCTAGAAGTTTAAGCGCAAGACAAACAAATATACTGTGTGCATTTTGGCGGGCTGTTCCTTCCCTGAAAGCTTTTTCAACCTGCAATAGAACAGCCAGGTCATATATATAATATTCACATTCATTAAAGCAAATATATATAACTAGGAGTAATGTTAAGTTTATCTTCTTACAAATTGACGTGTCGAGTTATAAATGATCAAATTAAAATACAATAATATATTATAATCAAAATAATTATTTACTATATTTATTGCACTAATCGCAACTCGACACGTTAATAAGAATTTATGTTAAAAATAGACCTAATATTACTCTATAACTACTTACAAGATCTCTGCAAGTGAATTTCTAAAAATTCACACTATGCGCTGGATAGACAATATGAAAGTTGCTCTAAACTATTTATTTATATCACAGAATTTGTATTAGCAACTCCTCCAAAGTATTAACGTTAAAATCATCAACATTACATTCACCAACATCGGAGACTGCTACACCATCTGCAAATTAGAGAAGCCACACTCATTGTAAAGGTCTCCACCTCATTATAAGGTAGATATAACTGATAACTGGAAGCTTAATTCTAAAATAAAGCCTTTAAAGTTTCATAAATGAGAAGCACAAGTATTTCGAGATTTTTAAGGATTGGAAGTAAAGAAGATGACAAGGAATGAAAGAAAAGAGGCCTAAATAATAGGCTACAATCTGAAATTGGTTGTACAAGAACTTGCCTGTTCCTTAAAAATAACAATGGCAGCATCAAGAAGGAATTCTCGAGCAAGTTCAGGACTTTTTGCGTGCTTTTGGGGACGAGAACATTCTCCATCCAACTCGTTCTCATCATTGTCAATCGAATCGTCATCCTAGACAATAGAACAAAAAGTACAGTTGCTTCTGTCTTTAAAAAAATTAGATAATACTAGATTTACCTTCTTAGTATACTTTCTTAAAATACCTTCGACCATATTGAGTTGTGATTAGTACAATAAATAATTATTTTAGTTCCAATACATTATATTCATTTTACTTGAGCACTCACAACCTAACACTGTGACGTATACAATAAGAGAGTATACTAAAAAGATAAATCTAGCGTTACTAAAAAAATTATCAACTTTTTTAATGAGTAAGAGAGTGGAAATTCAACACGCAGATATTTCTCATTGCGTATTAAGTCAACGAAAATAAGGTGTTCATAAAAAGGTCCAGAGCTTGATTACCTCTTCTTCTTCAGCCTCTTCTGCATGCTCGAAGAACGTTTTTATATTATCTCCTCTTGTGATTGAAACAAAACCATCCCCAACTGTAAGTCTGGAATGAACACATTGTTGTCCCAATAATGCATGAGCTTTGACAGAAAACTCAGTGCAGCGTCCATCTATTTTCCAAGCTCGGAGGGTGATAACACATGAACTCAGACCAGTTAGACTTAATTCATTGGCTTTTACACTTTCATTGAGGCCAACATTTTCAAATTTTAGTATGTCAGATTTTCCTTCTTCTGTTCCAACTGCCCACTCAAAGTAATTGTAGGTTCCAACAGTGTCAGCAAAAGTTTGGTGCCAATCAGCCTGGATAGTGCAATCTGATACCTGTAATGAATAAAAAAAACTGGATCATGCTATGGCAATGTCTACTGCACCTTAAGAAAAGCTCCACCTTAAATAACAAATGTAACATTGATTTTTGGATGTTAATCAAGATTTCAAAATTGAACTAAAAAACTACTCGTTACATAACCAAACCAAGACCACAAATTGGACCAGAACTGTCAGTTGTGGTCGGGTTCTATTGCCTATTTTTAAAACCGTGATTCATGACCCGATTCCAGTCTTTAAGATTAAAAGACCATAAAATCGAGACTGTGAGTAAAAAAAAATTCAAAATCGAATAAAACCTAACACAAATCGTAATAAATTATGATATAAATCTAAACCGGTTTCAAAACTCGCCAAATCACTCAAACTCAACCTAAGTATAATAAAAATACATATATTTTATTTTATATTTTAAATTTTTTAAAATATAAAATAAAATCGAGATAAAACTGGAACGGCACCGTATTTCACGGTTCATGGCGAGAAAAGATATATTTTACATCCCAGAAGGGATACAATTGGAGTTACCGGTTCTATTTTGTGATAAAACTGGACTTCATCATGCCCACCTAGTTACAGAGATATTAATTGCAGTCATGGACCAGAATATACCTCATAATGAAAGGCTGTATCTGCTACACAAAACCATCGCGTGCACTGTGGTTCTCGTCGCATGCGCTTCAATTCCTTTAGTTCCTTGAACTCGCGTATCACATTCCTTCTGCAGTCTCGACAAAATCTTTTGTTATCAAACCTGGGTCAAATCTTAAGACATTAGACAGAGCATTTCAAGGATATATGCAATGTTGATAAAAAAGGTTCACCATCATCAAAGAACCATAGAGTTAAATTAACACCCAGATAAGACACTGAAACTTAGTCATAATGTAACATATAAAGCACATAATTTACAAATCAAATAACATAAATCATACATAAGCCCGTTTCCTTGAAACAAATTTAGCTTTGAGATAGTGAGAAAAAATATTTTCTACTCCAAAAGTAAAATAAAGCCAAGTTTCAAACAGCATATAGGAAAACTGACGAAGCAATAAAAATTTTAAGATATTGTCTACAATACTACAGAATAATCTTTGGTTAGGAAGCTGTTATCGATCCAGTGCATAGATAATCTCTCTCCTACCCTTCGCATGCCTACTGAACAGAGTATTTCATACATCTCTCTCTCAAATATTAATATAATATCGCTTTATCTTCTTCCTAATAGAAATGTGCATATGCCATAAAAAGCTCAATTATCAACAAATTCCACAGGATTTAAACGGAAAAAAAGACTAGTCATAAGAAAAATAGAGACCTGTACATGAGCCTCTCTATAAAATCCTCTTCCTTCATTCTTAGAAGTGACTGCTGAGTTTCCTCACCAAGAGCTGACCAAAAGTCAACTAATGTATCGCAAGAAAGCTTAGCAGTATGCAATGCACATACTTCCCTCTTTCCATGCCCTCTGCCATTACCAGTCATCCCTTGGCTTATCCAGCCTCGACCTCCACCACCACATGCATCAGGATAAAGCAATTCGCATTCACGTTCCCTTCCACGAGCACTGTCAAAAACCTGATTCAACAAACGTAAAAGCTGCCCCAAGGGAAAAAGAACATGCAAGGAACAGCAAAATACAAATATCATAAGACTTACACTTTGGAGGCCCAATAAGGACTTTGAATACAAAAAGCAGTCCATTAGAGTCAGAGACCCATCACGAGTAGTTGTTAAACCTCCCCAAGGATGGACAGATGGATCTTGAATCTCATCTGGGCAACTATCAATAATGTTTGACCTTCTATGTATTTGATTTTTTGAGACCAGTAATTTGTTGTTAAATATATCTCCAACTATTCCATCTAGCTGCAAAGATTTCCCATACATAACAATCTGCAGAAAACCTTCAAGAAGTAACCCATTACATCTAGAGCAGTACATATTTCTTCGAGCTTGCTCAAATAAGGTTTGCTTGTCAATTCTAAGGAGCTCTTGCCGAGATTTCGATGACAGTTCACCCCAAAACTGGAACAAAAAGTAAAAAAATTCTCTAAGTATTTGGGCTGATCACATCATCTCATAGATTCCCACAATAATAAAATATCATTACGCAAGAATGTTGAATAGTATATAAGAGACTTATAAGCACACAAAATACCATTACACACCCATAGTGTTGGAAAGCTGAATGCTGGTAAAAAATAGCAACTCTTGAAATTTGGAATTAAACAACTGAGTCAGCATGAAATTAGAAGATTATTCGTATGACCTTGACATCATCTCTAAAAAATGTACTAAGTTTCTCTAACCTCCTATTATCCCAGTGGTATAAAAAATTTGCTTCAACTAAATCAGAAGTTTATAAAAAACCACAAAATGAACTGCTCATAGACTGTGGCTTTAGACGATCAGCTGGCAGTGTAATATGTTCTGCTATAACTCAACTTTTTATTATCCAATTTTATAAGCTAAAGTACCACTAAGAAAAACAGCAACGGACTATATAGAAAAAAATATGTGCAACATGTAAACTAGTCCAGATAACTTCACCGCTAAATTATTCAGCTCTAACAATACTAGTACAATTCGATCAGCTATTGAAATCCAAAAGTCTTGCACGAATGAACTCGTGTAGCAAGATCCAATGCAATCATTTGCATCATAATTCTAGAAAAAAAATCGATCTAGAAGAGCTCAACCTCATCCCAAAACCACATAAAATCTAATAGACAGAAAACAAAAATAAAATGAATCCAAAACCTTTTGGAGTTGATTATAGCCAACATCATCCCGTTGCTTAGACCAAAAACTATTGGCAGACAGTGAGTACAAAGCCGAAGAGCTATCAAAACACTGTTCATTTATCTGCGTCGTTAACACGGGCATTGTTCAGGCTCTTCTAGATTCGTCTGACAACTCTTCCATCCACCAACTTCTCAATGCCGACAAATCGGCATCAGTACGATCAAATCCGATCGCAAACTCAAAAAAAAAGATGGACTCCAATATAGAACAACCTAAACAATAATTAAAAAAAATCGAGAAATGGATCCGAGCGCTTCCGCGAAAAGGTAATCCAGCTCGAAAAGCAGAAGAAGGATCAGATTAGAGATGCTTGGAGGGAGGTTGAAAAAGGATCAGAGTAGGCGAGGGATGAAAATGGAGGAAATTACAGAGAGAGAAACGAGGAAGGGGTTTTTGGTTGATGATGATGAAATTTTGGTTGCATTTGTAGTCTTGTAGACAGAGATGGAAACTGCGAGGCCATCTCCAAGCCTAAGCATGTATAAATGTGACAACATTTTACACACAAATTTTCTTTTCTTTATATATTATTTTTATCAAACTCATAAAAACTTTATATAGTGAATAACCGTTTGTTTTTCGGGACTAAAATCGAGCACCCATAATGAAGAAAGTACTTCGTAGTAATTTAGGAGATAATTGTTGGCTCGAGGCAGTAACTATCTCTGGACAGAGAACAGTGTGTCAAGTCGTATCGAATGTTGTGAACGCTATAGATTATTAAATGCACTATAAAATTAGAGTAAACATGTTATTATTAACATAATCAATTGATTTTAGTAAGATTAATTGCGCTTGAGATCCTACAAGTAGAATCAAGTTAAAGTCACAGATTTGGTTCCCATTGAAGGCAATTTGTTTGGGAGAGTTTGTTATTATCTCGTGGTGGATGCTCAGTTGGCTAGTCGTTGATGCTTGCAATGTTAGATGCACTATAAGACTAAATTATGCGTCATTATTGTTATTAATTATGTTTGTAACACTGGTTGCGAGTTGTATGTCTTATAATAATGTGATTGTTGAGTTATCGACAATGATACGTAGAATGCAATTGAGATGATTCGTGTGAAGAACCGACTCACATATTCATCGAACCAATCTAAAGTCAGGATTTGTGATTTTATATTAGCGTTGGTCGAGATTTATCTGATCTAGAGCCGAGCTGAGTGTTTCCATGAGTGATCCTGTTTGAGGGTCGTATTCGACACACCAACCTTAGTCAAATAATGTTGGCATCAATATTATCCCATAGGTTCAAATATGCTAGCCGGCTTTGACCACCGACCACTCGAAATTAAAGGACCACGACCGAAACAAGGCCATGATCCACTCGAGAACCATTCAACCAGACCAAACATTTTGTTTCTGCTGGTGACTGTAAACAAAAGATTAAATTCTCACAAAAATTTTAAGATCAAAACAAAGCTCATCAACCAGTAGTGCTATTAGCTAAAATGAGAGCCAAAAGAGATTAAAAGGAACATCGTCGCCTGAGAGATTCGAACTCTCGCGGGGAAACCCCATGTACTTAGCAGGCACACGCCTTAACCACTCGGCCAAAGCGACTGGATTAGAAGCTTTCTCTACGCATTGTAAAATTACTTGTGTTTTGTAATCAAATGATTCTGCCAGCCATGGACATTTTATAGGATGCCCCGTTAAATGGACTATTGAGATTGAATTAAATTTTAATTTAAAAAATCGATGTGCAAAAAAACAAATTTCAACCTAAAAATTCTAATATTTTGAATAATAATAAAGTATACATAGTATTTTGTACTTGTATAATGTACTTTTATCTTAATCATAAATAAAAAATAATCTAATTTAACACGATCGAAAAAAACCAAACTACACCAACCCAAACAAATTTCAGGTTCCGCTTCGACAATTATGGTTCGATTCAATTCACTCCGTATTTTCTCAATGAAAAATAATGCAGAAACTTGGTTCATAATCACTATTATCAAATCCGAGATTCAAATGAATCAGCGATCTAACCTCCAGGAAGGAAAAACAAACTCGATTCCAAAACCGAGAGTGCCCAAAAACTCAATTTCGAACACCTCCATTTCATACCCTTTGACGACTGTGGACAAAACTCGATCAAAAAACATCGGCGAAGAACATGATATGATCGAAAAAGGACGATTAAATTGACCAGATTAAATTCATCTCCTTTTCAGGACGAAACGCGTCTTCGCCTTCCCCTCGATGTCATGATCCTATTGAGAGCTCTACCAAATGTTCACTAGAATTCTCACTTTCATGTGGATGAACGAAATCCCGAATCCAATCACATCGATTTCCAAAATGTCGTGTTATGTTTTTAAGCATACGTGAGAATGACTTAAAATTTTAACACATTTCATACTATTGTAAGAAGAAATTGGAAAAAATTTATGAATTTTAAACGTTTACTCGAATTATTATATTTGCGATTACCATAAATGAAATAAATTACCAGTATCATTTCATATTCACTGCATGCAAGCAATACCCATAAAAACTAAAAGGGTAAATAATTGAAAATCAGCCAATAAATCAAGAAAATCAGGCGAAATCTCCTACCAAATGAAGAACAACCATTTAAGGATGAACAGATGGTATAACTAGAGCCCATTTTCAATCTCTCACTACGATATTTTGCCATGGATTCTCAGAAGAAACTCTTCCTCTTTGCTCTCTTTTTCATTGCCATCTCCACCTCCGCCTCCATTGTTTCCGCAGGTAACCTAGCTTTTATTCATATTCGTAAAAGAAACACACGAATCCGGGTCAAAATATCGCTTCGTTTCGTTCTCCAAATACCCTAAATTCTCATTTTTTGCATGCCCGAACTTGTCGAAGCTTGTGAATTAGTGTACAATTAGAAGATAAACTAAGTCGATTATTCGAGAATAATGGGTTCCTATTCTTTGTTTTGTAGGTAACTGCTTCGACCGGTGCACGGCAACCTACGGGGATGATCAATGCCGGGCCGATTGTATCAATCGAAAGTATGATACCGGAAGTTGTCTCGATTTGGACCAAGGCAATGTTTGTTGTTGCATTAGTTACTAGAGTGATTAATATCGGCCGGTTATAATAAATCATTGTAGACTTCCGGGCATCGCATGAGATATCGTCGAATGGATAATAAAATGATTGTAATTTGATGGAATCGAAATCGAGATCATGGATGACAATGTTTCGGATAGTATAGTACATTTTTAAAAAATTTCTGGTTTGAACATAGATTTATAGTAAATTATGTGACATAAAATACTATTTTTCTTTGAATTTAGATAAGGTGGCTTGAAATTGACAGCAATCTCCATATTAAGATTGAGAAATGAGTATGAAGGTCTTACTTTCCGAGATCGGAAGTTGCCGGATTTTGTTCCATCTAGCTTCTTTCCGGCTTTCTCCGAGAGACAATGTGTGTTTTTTTTTCGGGCATGGTATGTTTTTAACACCACCTTTGTTATCCACGTTGAATCCGAAACTGTTCCGGGAGGGAGGAATTGACCTTCGTATTGACATTGAATCCATCAAGAAGCTCCTTTGATTTGCTATGTAGTTGAGATTTTGAAGGGTAAGGATGTGATAGCAACGGATCGATACCAAGCTAAAAATATGTTGAGTTTCGTCTCAATGTTAAATTAAATTGGAGAAAAGACGAAAATCTCGATGTCTCGATTTTTCTTGGATTTTCCGCATCAACAAGTAACTACACTCAATTGAACTGCACGATCCGTAGAAGAGGCCATCGATGAATAAGGTGTTAGAAATTGGATTTCTCCTCGTACGAAAGAATCATTGGTGTTCGTAATAACCTTTCCCCTACGCACGAGAAATTTGAGAAATAAATAATTGAAAATAAGCAAATAAAGCAAGAAAATCAGGTGATCTCCTGCCAAATAAAGCACAACCATATGAAGATGAAAAATGAATATAAATAGAGCCCATTATCAGTCTATATCATAGTCTTGATCCAGCAATTTGCCATGGATTCCCAGAAGAAACTCTTCCTCTTTGCTCTCTTTTTCATTGCCCTCTCCACCTCCACCTCCGCCTCCATTGTTTCCGCTGGTTAGCTAGCTTTCTTTNATTCCAACATCTATATCATAGTCTTGATCCAGCAATTTGCCATGGATTCCCAGAAGAAACTCTTCCTCTTTGCTCTCTTTTTCATTGCCCTCTCCACCTCCACCTCCGCCTCCATTGTTTCCGCTGGTTAGCTAGCTTTCTTTCGTGTTCGTAAAAGAAAAATACCTGAATCCGGGTCAAAATATCGCTTCATTTCGTATTCAAAATACCCTAAATTCTCCTTTTCACATGCACGAACGTGTCGAAGCTCGTGAATTATTGTAGAATAAGAAGATAAACTTCATCAATGATTCGAGATTAATAGATTTCTATTCTTTTTTTGTAGGTAATTGCTTCGACCCGTGCACGCCGACCTATGGGGATGCTCAATGTAGAGTAGATTGTATCAATAGGAAGTATGATACCGGAAGTTGCTTCGATATGGACCGGGCAAATAGCAATGTTTGTTGCTGCATTCGTTACTAGTGGTCGTTATCGGTCGGTCATAATAAATCGTTGTAGACCTATGGGCTTTGGGCGATATATCTTTGAATGAATAATAAAATTAATTTGATCTAATCGAATCTAATTTGTTATCATGGATGATAATGTTTCTGCTAGTGTCATGTGTTTTTTGAAAAAAAAATTATAATTTGAACAAGGTTTATAGAAAAACTGAACAACTTGACCATAGATTTATAACCAAATTTGTGATAGAAAATAGTATTTTCCTTTGAATTTAGAAAATAAATCTCCAAATCAAGATTAAGAAAAGATTACTTCCATATCAATATTAAATCGCCGGATTTTGTTCCGTTTAACTTCATTTTGGCCTTTTTCGGGAGACAATGCGTGTTTTTTTTTTCGATCATGGTCGGTTTTGAACACTACCTTTCTGTTTGTGAGGGGTTAAATTACGGTGACTCAGTGGCCCAAAGATAGGAGACATTTACCTGATATCTCAATGAGCTACCACAACATTGGGGGTAACAACTCTCACACTAGGACAGCGCAGACGTCGAACCTAGGCTCTTGTACCCAATCTACCATCTCTGAGCCAACTGAGCTATGTCCGTGCGGGCATGTTGTAACATCCTGTTCTTTAAAAACAACGGTAAATTTTTCTTTTTAAAATCTTGTTCAAAATTCTTGATTCAAAATCGTAGCGGAAGCATAAAACATTAAAAACTGTTAAAAATGTGATCTCATCATACTTATAAAATACGTCATAGAAATATATATATCAAAATATCATTTCGTTCAATACATGTATAGATAGGCAACAACACAAAACATTTAAGCATTGCACATCGAATTACTTAACATAAGTTCTTAACCAGTTAATTCATTTAAACAAGTTTGTATAAAACGTAGTAAAATATTTAAAACTTCTTTATTCCTTCACCCACGGGTCGTCACTCGGTTTCGTAAACATCCCGCTCCAAAGTAGCTTCATCGACGTATCATGGCACGTGATGAGGACTAAATTCCTAATGCTCATGTCATGCTTAAAACAATGTTTCATTTTGTTATTTATCTCGATTCTTAACTTGATACTTGATCTTGACAAAATAGACGGGCACACGTAAGGGAGAGAATGACATCATCTGGCCTTCCTCACGGGCAGCTCATAGAGCATCATCTGGCCCGCTCGCAAAGGTAGCCAATTCAACTTCACCCCCGAGTTTTCTTAATCTTGATCTTTACTTGCTTGACATTTTTCATACATCGTATGAGAGAATTCTCAGGATATGGTATTAGCACAATCTGGCCTCCCTCGAGACAGCTCTCCTCATATCCCAATCTCAACATAGGGTTGAGCGATGTTTTGAAATCATGCATGATAAAATACTTTCTTCTTAAAACATGATGCATGAATATGAATGCATGCATAACTTGATTATTTATCATAAAAGTACATACTTGTGAGCATAATATCATTCAAGAATTCAATGCACAAACATCTCTAAGATAATGATAAGTTTACTTTTATCGTTCATTTCGCGTTTTACGTACTTAGGCGTTACTTATAAGATACAAACGAAATTCAATGTCACACAACACCAATCAATCTCATATTGTTGGGTCGGTGCACAGTGTGATGCATCCCAAATAGGTTTACATCAATCAAACCCTCAACATAGGGCTGGTGCACGGTGTGATGCACCTCAAATACAATAATTATACGTATACATTCACATTATCTTATTAATCATACTTATTATAACTAAACTAGGCATACAATTCCTAACACACCCTTTGTGATGTAGGCCCCGAAGGGAAACATGCAAGCAATGAGTTCTTACCTCGTTTCCAAGCTGAATTCATATTCACTTTTCTTTAATTTTCTTGATTTGTCTTCAAGAACACCTTAAAAATCACAATTAACTAAAATAAGTACCCAATATTTTATTTCTATTTTTTTTTTACGTAAATTTCGGGGCTCATAACTCTTTCTATACTTATTCAAATTCCATGTAATTAGTATCAATCTCTTCCTTATTCTGTCTACTACATTTCATATGAAGAAGTTGTGGCCGAATTCGTAGCTGAAGATCCTTTAAAATTAACATGACTAAAACCTGTTTGTAATGTCCGAAACTGAAATTTTTGAAACTCCCTTCTCATTTTTTCTTACATGCAAAACCATAATACCTCTCTTCTATCTTTAATAATTGATTCAATTGCAGAACATAACATTTGTTTCGGGTGAATTACGTGCTTAAACCTCAGACTTTCAATTCCGTCCTAAAACTCAAGATTTTCATGTGTTCTATCCAAATAATAAACATGCATGCTTGTTTGTCACTTATTCAAGCATAAAATCCTTAAACCATCCAAATAAGCTGAGGGACACGAAATTATTACCTTGTTTTCTAGAATTTGTGGCTGCAAAACACACTCACAACACCAATGTGGGGGTTTGAGAACAAACTCACTCTTTTCCTTCAAGAAAAATCTTCGATCTCTCACATTTTCACTCAAGCTTCTAGAAAGTATTTACGAGGAAAAACTCTCTGAAAAATGGGAAATGAGGGAAGGGAGGCTGCCCTATGACTTTTGGAGCACGAAAGGCCGTATGAATTTGAAGGGTCAAGGCTGCATAATGAGTTTTTAAACAATTTCAAGCGTGGAAGAAGAAGAGTTTTCAGATATCATCAAGGAGCGGTCGACACTGTATACAAGGTGTCAACCTACCACTGTTCATAGGTCGACCTCTATAGCTTGAAAAGTCAAGGTGTCGACCGCTTGTGTCAAAGTTTCGACCGGTTTTCAAACCCGAGAGTTTTAAGGTGTCGACCGACAATCAGGGTGTCGACCGCCAGTTAAAACTTTCATAACTTTTGTTCTACAACCTAGATTTTTATGATTCAAAAGCCATTGTTTTTCTTATTAAGTCTCGTTTAACTTTGTAGAAGACATAAACTTCAAATTCAGAGAGTAAAGGTATCAATTATACGAAACACCGAATAGTGCTCAAAAGTTCATATTTTCTTAGTCCAGTTTTCATTTGTCAACTTCTAACGTGTATAACTTTTGCACCACAACTCCAATCGAGTTGTTAAACCTATAAATCTTCTCCTTTTGATGTCTTCTATAATTTATTAGAAGATTACTTTGTCACTTAAGCTCATCTATAGCATGATAAAACAAAAAAACGAAAACTACTCAGTTATCAATTTTCAACCTGTTGGTTGTTACTAACTATAAATTTCCAAAACTCATAACTTTCTCTGCAGACCTCCAAATTGAGTAATTTTTGTTGCTATAGTTCCATAAAAAAGTCTATTAAATTTCATTATAAGAACTTAAACTCATTTGAAGAACTTAAAATCTATGAAATCTAATCTTAACATTGTGTCAAGGTGGTTCACCTTGCAAGGGTCGACCGGACCAAGTTCCTCAAGACCTAGGTGTCGACCGATACTATTCATAGGTCGACCGTTCCTTCATTCACAACCTTCCATTTTCCATTTTCTCAAACTTTCATTCAACACTTAAATTGATGTCCAACTTTCACATTAACCTTACTTTATCAACTACCAATTCTAACAATTGAATTACATCAAGTTAATCGTCATTTCATACCCTTAATCATAATTCAAATATAATATGATATACTTATAAGACTTTGAAATGGTCGAGTGTTACCACATGGTTGAAACTCTGGCATTTTCCTTTCTTTTCATCCACTTTCCACCTCTAACACTTAACAACTTTTCTTCTAACATGCAACTTTATTTCCAAATCATCTAAATTACTATTTCAAAAGTGTAACATTACCTCAACATTCATCATCCCTTAACACATATTGTATCATTGTCATAACGTGTTATATTCATACAGGCTTAGGTTACCCAGAAAAGTAGAGTGTTACACATGTCCAATTGCAAATTTTTCCGAGAGGGGAGGGATTTGCCTTTGTAACGGCATCGATCATAGAAAAAATTTAAAGTATCAACATGATGACTTTTAAATTTGAAATATCTACTATAGTTGTCATCATAATTTATATAGTAAATTAATATTCACCATAATAACTACTTATTTTTAAATTATTCGATTATATATTAATAAATTCAAACCCTTGATTTTTGTACACACAAAAATTAAATTATCAAGGAATACATAGAAGTGATTTTTTTTTTTAATTTTCTCATAAATATTTTATCAATAAATTTCACATTTATTTATGTGGATTTACTTGCTACATCAAACGTTTATAAGCTACTAGTTAGATTTTTCAATAGACCAACTTCCAACTTGCCAATTTTCATTGATAACTTTCATGTTTATTTAGCGGCTATTTTATCGCTACAAATTTCATTGATGTTCTATACATTCTATTAAAATTCAAGTTTCTGCTTACTTTTCGTATCGTCTTCGTCAATTTTTCCCGCACTAGCAATTTTTCTTCGTCAATTGTGCAATTCAACGTTAAAACTTAATTTCCCATTTAAATTAAGAGAGAAGAAATTATTGGCAAATATAAAATCAATTTAAACTTAGAAAATAAATAAACCCAAATTTATTTTTTTTCCTTAATTTATGAAATATTTAAAGAAAATAATAACTGGGGGTGTTGGTGAAAAATGCATAGGATTTCCACAGACGAACTCCATTTCTCAGTCCAAAGAAGAATCATCTCTAATTGCGTCAATATGAAATTATATTCTTAATTAGTTATAATTACGCTCAATTACTTAAATTTAATTAAAATATAATAAAAATATATATTTTATTATTATATTTTAATTTTTTTAAATATAAATAAATTTGAGTTAAAATCATAATCGAACCGGAACCGTTAATTGAAATACTGGTTACAAAAATTTAAAATTGTGAATTTTTAATTCTGATTTTATTTTAAAATAAAATTGGGTTATTGTTTCGCAGCTCAAAACATTAGCCAATAGTGGTAAGTTGTAACCAATCGTGTCGCCGGGAACAGCATGCCATGTATGATTTGTCGCAATTCTAATAAGAAGCCACGTGGCTACACGTGTCACAATGTAATCAAATGAAAAGGATGAGATTTTCCTACGTGTCCTCTATCTAACTCTTCTGAAAAATCTACATAAACGGAGTCACTAGGAAATCTCCGTACAGTATCAGGTTAGCGGTGAAGAAGAGCCGAAGAACCGAAAATGCAAGGAGCGAAAAACACGAAGGAATCAATGAAGGAAAGCGCTGCAAACATGGCGGCGTCGGCCAAGGCTGGAATGGAGAAGACGAAGGCCACCGGACAGGAGAAGGTCTTAATCATAAACTGAATCGAACAAAATCTTGAAGGGTTTTTGTCATTCGATGTAGAGTAACAATGGCGGAGATTTTCAGGTGGAAAAGATGTCGACGCGTGACCCACTGCAGAAGGATATGGCGACGGAGAAGAAGGAAGAGAGGAAGCACACAGCGGAGCTCGGAAAGCAGGAGGCGAAGGAGAGTAATGCGGCGGCGAAGCAGGCGAATGAGGCGGCGCGTTTGCCCGGGACCGGCGGAGTTCTGTAGACTTGCTGATCTGGTTGTCTGTTTATTCTGGGTTTATTAGGGTCTCTGGTTTCGTTCTATCGTCATCGTCGTTTTAGTTTCTGTATTTGAATGAAACTTGTGGTTGTGTAAACGAAGCACGATTATAAATAAAATCTATTTCAGTATTTGATTATCTATCCTTAATTATAATTAATTAAATTTATTTAATTATAATCTTGGTTTATTTATAGCCAAACATCATCGGAGAAGTAACTCGAGTTAAATGTGGGAATATCTGCGAATAAAAATTTAGAAATGATTAAAAGATTGAATCTTTACGCGTTTCTACCCATTTTTCTTCTCTTTACTTGCTCTTTAGTCTCACTTCTACGTTGTTCTTCATCCGGGTATTTGCTCTCGAAACCTGCCGTGTTCTTTACGAATCTGTTCAAGCTTCCATTTTGTAAGCGTTTTCTCTGATTTTCGTCTTTTTCTGATCTGGGTTCAGGCTGAATCTTCAATTCATCATCTTCTATTTCATTTCTGCTTCTAAAACTTCACTGTTTCAATGTCGATGGTAGCGAAATCGTTCCTTTATTAGGGTTTTTGCTGGATTTTCGATTAGTTTAGTTGGAATGTGAGAACTGGGTTTCGATCTTAGCTTGCATAAAATGGAAGCATATGTTAAGGTTAGTCTGAATGTTTCTCTTTTTTTTTTTTAAATCGATTCAGATTCTTGAAACTGCGTTTGCTAACTGGTGAAAGTATGAACTTTGTTTGGTGTTTAGGAAAATAGAGCGAGGAAATCTTTGTTGAGATTTTGAATCTGAAAAAGGTATAGAAAACGATTCCCATCTGTTTTGTAGTTTATTTTCTTTTCTATATTCTCAAAATCATTTTATGTTTCAATTGGATTGATCTGAAAAAAATGGATGTTTTCGGTCTCAGAATCTTTAATCTCTACAGCTTGTTCGTTTGGAAATCACTGATTTTACAATTTCACTTTGCATCTCTCATCTTCTTTCTTAGCTTATTATTTTGCACTGTATCATCAGCTTCTGTAAATAGAACAGGATCGAAGAAATCTGAACGAAATATCGAGTTGATTAGTGAGATATGGACTTGAATCCTGTAATAATATGATGTTCAAATTTCTATTCGATCAGGAATGAATATAAATGATTAAATTATTTTTTAATGACAGGTTCAATATTTTGAGATAGTTGATAATTTGTAATGATTTAAGTTTGATTTTCTGTAAAAGCAAAAAATCATTAAGAAAAGAAAATTGTATGTAATGATCACAAAAAGAATAAACGCGTACATGTGATAAAAATATAAAGATAATAAATATGAATTATCTTTCATTTGAAATAATTAGTAATTTGTAACTTGTTGATTTTTATGGATGAATTCTCATTGGGTGCTTGTATTTTTCTTCAATCTGGTTTATCAATTGTGAGTTATTCATCATTTTTGTTAGAAATTCTACCGATTATGCAGAGAACGTATTGAGTTCGAGTTTGATTTTTCGAGTTATGGGTAGAGGTAGAGGAAAAGGAAAGAAACAAACATTTACATCAACAAACGATGATCAAGGAAGCGGAGAAGAGCGAAAGAATTCGGCTCATAAGCAAAGAGGAAGACCCCAGAAGGCATTGAAAAACAGGGTGGACAAAATCGACGAAAACGGCGACGAATCAAAAGGCAATGTCCAAAACGAAGATCTTATAAACGATGCTGAAACGAATAATTCAAGGAAGAGGAGTAGATCGATGCAGGGCGAAGACAATATCGACTCTTTGGAGGAAGAACACGAAGAAGAGACGAAAAAAAACATCGAAAAAACAATAATTGCTGTTGGATTTCGACAGATTGGGAGCCGTCGTAAGAACAAGCCTCGACGAGCAGCCGAAGTAGGCGTCGAATGTAACTGAGGTTCGGCTCCATCGATGGACTGTTGAGCTTGAAACGAGCTTAGATTTCTGTATTTTGCATTTGTTATAAATCATTACTCTGGTAGGCAATTTTTGGAGCTTAATTAATACTCTTGGTTTAATTTGTATTTCGATTTTTGATCTTGTCTTTTTTATAGTAAACCAGAAATTTCTTCTCTTTAAATTTATTGAGCATGAGTTAGAGTTTGATGATCCGATTCTATTTGGACCAGGCGATAAGTGAGAAATTTCGGTACATTAATTTCGAGTTGGCATTCATATTTGAAAATGATGATCAATTTGGTTTGATTTCGCTGGTCAGTAATATAAAATTAGAACAAAAGTTAAACCTACCTGATAAACTACTCAAAACTAGATCGTTTCAATTCTGGTTCGTGCCTAGCACGGTTTGAGATTGTATTTGGTTTTGAAAAACTGAACCAATCCAAACTCGAATCTTTGGTTCGATTTGATTACGCGGGTCAACCTTAACCTACTGCCACCCTGATTGTTTTGGTCGACCGAACCGAGGACCAATTAAGAGTGACAGACCAAGAAGATTGAAGAAGGGTGATGAGCCACTTTCTTGAACTTCAACTGGGCATGTTATCCATTTATTATTGGTACTTGCACAATCTGTACCCTTTGACCAAAATTGGATGAATAAAATTCATTTTTTTCAAATAAAAAATTAATTTTTGCACAATTATGAAGAAAAAATAATAAACTAGATGATCATGCATGATGCATCAGACATGGATGGGTCTCAGCCGACGGGTCGATTGCATTTTTTTATTTTGAATTTTTGACTAATTGAAGATCATATTATTATTAAATTTTAACTGGTTTTGGGTCGATTTTTTTATTTAAGATTCTGTTGAGGTCGAGTTTTTGAAGGAAAATCAATCCGATCTAGTGGGTTGGTTCTTGAAAAATCAAATACTAACATAAACCAATCAAATAATCAATTTGAACCAAAATTAGACTTCAAATTACGAGTTGCTTCTCCTTCTTCTCATGCTCCTACTCCTGCTTAGGCTTTCTTGCTAGGTTGTAGCTTATGCCATGAGAATTTCAATTTGGGCCGGGCCAACTGGAAAAATACTTGGCCCAATTACCAATGTTCCAAGCCCAAAACCAAGCTTCGATTTATAATTGGGCAGTCCAAGCCCAAACATAAATAAGCCCAACGGCTCCAGTGAAATCGTCAATTTCAAATTATCTTACCATAAATAATTAATTTGTTTTTATTCTACTGTTTTGAAGTTAAGAGTGCTCTGGGGGCAGTTTGGTCCCTATCCAAACTGCCCAACCGGACAATGTAAATGTTGGTCAAGCAATTGAAATGATGGGCCTGGTGCCCACCCGCTTCTGCCTGACCCTGACCCGACAAAGTCTAGGCAGATTGATTAGATCAACAGCTTGGCCTTTCGTTGTACACTCGAAATTGTCTTCCAAGTTTCCATTCATTAGTGGGCCCCTTCTGTGTCCCGTAGCGGGACCCACCTTATCATATATTTATTTATATTGAAATTTCATTTAATTGATTAAATATATGAATAAATGTTTTATATATTTATACCTTCTAATTGTTTTTTATTTTTAATCTATCTTTCTTAAAAACATTATTTAGTTGTGACACATGAATATCAGTGCACCATTTCATATTTTTCCCTCTAAACTATACGTTATTCATTGATTCTTTCAAAGTTTAAGGATGTTTTTCTTTCTTTTTCACCATTTTCATTTCATTTCGACCATGCCAACAATTTATCATCTCCAATTTTAAAATACAATAAATGCTATATATATATATATATATATTATATTTAAATGCTAGATAATTACGGGTCATCTTCTACTATTAAAGGCGTGTCGGGATTGATGTGGGAGCGGTCCCTCCCACCATCTTGAGCCAATGGGCCCATTTATTTGTGTCCAATTCTTTTTAATAATTAATATGATTAGTTAGATAATTAAAATTTACTAGAAAACATATTACTGTTTCAATCATAGACTTTATCCTATTTAATATTTAATATTAGCTCCTGCGACAACTGAAATTTCAGGTACGAATTAAAGTCTTGCATCGTAATATGATTGTGACCAAGGTTAAAAACAAGCTAACATATCTTTTTTCGAAGATGCAAGTGATTTACAAGTGCTTGCGTGTTGAATTAAAATTTGTTCGAATCGATTGATGGTTACGACTTTTCGATGTCTAGGTCACGTTGTTCAACTTCAAACTATTCAAATTTTTAGGTTTGATTTAATCGGGTGGAGCCGAAACAAATTATTGTCAAGAGAAGATGATTATTTTAATTTGTACGTGCATAAATTTGTTAATCGATACTATATCATTGTATTTGTGTTAATTTTAAGATGTTCATTTTATTGGGTTGCTAAATTTCAACAATTTGATTATTTTAAAGATTTATTGAAAATAAAAAAAATTACGATAATAAATCTTTATTATTATTATAATAAGAGTGTAACACATTAATTAAAATATAATTAATGTATTTAAATTTAAATAATTATTTTATTATATTTCTTGTATTAATATATTTAATAAAAGGACAGTGCGAAGGTAATCGGAACCAACGATGCTTTTGAAGCACTTCAAAGCGGCCTTGAATCTTCGAATCATCGAACGCGGGGCTTTGAGTGTGAGCTGCAAATTTGACCGCCATTGAAGCCTGAAGAGTTACTCCTTGTTCCTTTTTTATCCTTCTATTTTGCTTTATTGGCTTGTCCGACGCAATTACTCTTTCTCACTTTCCCGCTGGGTTCCAATTTCCATCTGTATTTTGACATTTCTGAAGCTCAGCGAGTTGGATATTTCTCAAGTAATTGCTTGTTGGAAGACCAATTGTTTGATCGATCGAGGGAAAGGAACCTTTGATTTAGATTTTAAGCTATATTTAGCTCAATCTGGAGCTGTTTTGATGGAATTGAGCATTTCGCATTTCGCATTTCGGAAGTTGAGCGAGTTGGATATTTCTCGAGTAAATGCTTGTTGGAGGACCAATTGTTTGATTGATTGAGGGGAAGGAACCTTTGATTGAGATTTTTAGGTATATTTTGCTCAATCTGGAGCTGTATTGATTGAATTGGAAACAATTTGAGCTGCTAATGGAACCACCTGCTGACACAGCTACTAGATCCAGCTCCGACGTGGGTTTATCAGTCGACATTGGCGTCGATTCGATTCAATTTCGCGAAGAAATTCAAAGATTGATTGCTGCACCTCCGGCAAATGGGACTTCGTTCACTGCGCTTCTTGAACTCCCGGCGACGCAGGCGATGGAGCTCTTGAATTCGTTAGCTGATAGAGTCTCGAAGAGAGTGACTGTGTTCAATGGCGAACAAAAACCTTTTCTCCACCCTGTTAGGGTAAATTCAACAGCTCCTCCCATCTCATCCCCGTTAGAGCTTGCCTCGAAGTTCCATGGCTTCCTTGGGGAGCAGTCCCCGGAGGCGACGAGCTCTGTAGCAACGTATTCGAATGCAAATTTGGAGAGGGTGAAGAACGAGCCCGTCGCCGAGGCCAACTCGATTCCCAACTCGTTACAGCCATCATTGGATCCGTCATTGGAGGACGCGAATCAGAAGTCAGCGAAGAGACAGGATCCCGAGAAGAAGGTATAAGTCATTACAAAGCGACAAATTATCATCTTAAGAAATTTCCTTCTTGCTAAATTTTTTGAATTTCTCACCAAAACTGGAACCAATCACTGGATTGAAAATTCAGGCCAAAGGATCAGCAAAGAAGAGCAAAACCAATAAAACGGAAAATTCTGAGAAGCTTCCATACGTTCACGTCCGAGCTCGCCGTGGGGAGGCTACGAATAGCCATAGCCTGGCAGAAAGAGTAAGCTCAATAATTTCCTCTAATTAATCATTATTATGATATGCTCTGTACGATGATTAAGGACTAATCATAACTTTTTGATCTCTTTTTAGGCGAGGAGAGAGAAAATAAATGCTCGTATGAAGTTGCTTCAAGAGCTGGTCCCCGGATGCAATAAGGTTGGCTAACTTGGCATAGTTTTCTAAATTTAATTTGTTTGATGTCAGATTTGGTATTTTGAATTTTCTTCCTAATTGTTCCCAGAAAAAGCAATTAAGCTTTTGGATTATGTGCTTTAATGGCGGTTGTGATCACTTTCACCTTTTGTCTGAAACAGAGGGTTTGCGTTTGTACCAAGGAAAGTTGCCCGGTGGTTGTTTATGGCATCTTTTTCAATTCCTTTTTCTTTTTCAACTCTTCTCACAAGAAAAAAAACTGGAAATTTCTTCTGGGTTTTGTTAATTCGGAAAACTGGAATTTTCTTCTGGGTTTTGTTAATTCCTTTGTTATATTAGATCGTCTTGAATTTGGGAAGAAGATCTTACAAATACTCAAACTTAACCACACTTGTTAGGAAAAGAGAGGGAATATCATTATATGAAAAAGTCTTGGGTTGAAACCTCAGCCATTCCATCAATCGACTTTAATGAAGAGTTTATTCAGTAGGAAATGATAGCTGGATTTGCTCTAGCAAGTGCTTTGACGAGTGCAGAAGAACTATGAAGTAAAATATAGTTGTCTATCCTTCTCACTGCTTAATTTGTATTCATCTTTTGAGGGTCCTACTGTTTGTCTACCTAGGAATTAAGCTCATTTGAATGTGTTAATGGCTTGGAATTGGAGGTTTTGTGGGCTAAGTCGTACTTTTCTGAAAATTAAGGAAAGCTGAAGGTTAATATTCGTAAAATTTGTTGTATCTATTGTCGTCTACTCTTGTTTGCTTATAAATACGTATTCAATTTTCTGTACACCCTGGAAAATCATCCATAACTTATTTAATAGCTTAACCATGATCTCATAACGTGTGTAATTGAAGCTGATTTACTGGACCTTAGTTCTCTATTTTGGTTTCTCTTTTCTGAATGATTATGTTGGTGCTGAATTTTATCTTTAAATAAATGATTCTGTGAATCTTGAGAAACTTATTTTATAAAATTTATCAACAAACATCTTTCCAATTTTCCCTATTTCACGAACAGTTTGAAAAGCATATTGTTACGTATCTTCACACGAATATCCATGGATTAATCATATTTATAAACAATCTGCACATGTTTAATTGGTTTGATAATATTATTTTTGGTACAGGTTTCAGGAACAGCTTTAGTTCTCGATGAAATCATCAATCACGTGCAGTCCTTGCAGCACCAAGTCGAGGTTAGATTTGCACTTTTAGCTATCAAATTTAGAAAGTTCAGTGCTGATTAATTTCAATTAGATAGTTAATGATATTTCTTTCATGGCTAACTAAGGTGTAAACTTAGCTATCCCATTCCAAAACGCACTGGTCTTCAAATTATTCACCAAAAACAATTTACACGCCAGTAGATTACAAAATTTTCAATTTTTCTTGTTTCACGTTTTTAAAAAATGAGTACAAAACCATGTTCTAAGCTATAAACATGTAAAAAATTGAGATTATACTTAGAGAACTTCCATAGTTGAGCACATTTAATAGCTCATTAGAATGCATTCAGTCTTTGCATCTGCTTGTTTTCCGTTTAGCTAAACTTTTTTCTTAAGATATAGCCCAATTCTGGTTGACATATTTTGTTCCAGTTCTTGTCAATGAGCCTAGCTGCTGTCAATCCAAGAATCGATTTTAACCTCGACAGTATATTTGCTGCAGAAGTAAGTTTCCACGATCATTGTCTTTTTTTTGTTGCTAAAATGACCAATGTGCCATCTATTCTATATTCTATTTTACAGAATGCATTGATATTTTTTCAAAGCTAAATTCTCCTACAATTATCAACCAACTATGACTAAATCTATGCTGTAATAATTATATTCATATCTATATGTAAAGAATGCATATGAAAGAGAAAACAATAAGGAGATTTACATTGTTGGAAAAAACTATATCTTCCGAGTAAATAAATCTATTAACTCAGTAGAAAAAAAATTGTTTGTTTTGAATCTTTAATAGCTGGTAATTAAAAGATTTTAGCTGTAGATCTTTAAACACTGCAGGTAGTCCTTGAAATTGCTTGATATTGCCTTACACTATTCAACTCTAGTTAGATGGGAGTGACGGATCCCATTTGGGGTTGTAATTTTTAACTATATATATATATACCCATTATTTTTGTCGAAAATTTTCAATTTTGCACGTTTATCCTTCGGTTATATCATGAAGCATGTCATTGATATTTGTTTGTTTGAACTCTTGCTTCCAATCTGTCAGATTCCATCTCTCGCGGCAAGCAATTTTCCTGGCACGGTTCCGCCTTTTATGAGGCCGGAAGGTCCATCCATTGAACACGAAAAACTATACAACACTCCAATGCACCTCGACTCAATCCACCGTGCATCTTGGGGAAGAGAAGATTATACTTGAAATTTCATTACTCGGGAGTCGGGAGAATTCACTCTCGACGCACAACTCCCCAAATTCAGGTACTTATAATTCGACTCGCGTTTATTCTATGCGAACTGAACTATATTACAAAAACGAAGATGTAGGAGAAAGACACGGAAATAACCCGTGCCCAAGAAAAAAAAACACTCGATTTGAATTAATTCTGTGGAATCAAACTCAAATGAACATTATTTTTTTTGGAAATTTAATGTTATGCAACAGCATCTTTGCATTCAAGCCAATTGAAGATGGAGCAATGAAGAATTAGTTGGCTAGCTAGAGTCTATATACATTCGTACAGTACGAGCATTTTAACGGCAGGTATGTCTATTTCGATGCATACCTAGATTCCTCTGATTTTTGCAGATCTCGATTGATTGAAAAATTAGCATAAAGTTGATAGAGAAAAGATGGTATCTATGTTCTATCTAGAAACTTGATGTGTTCTTGAAATCATTTACGATGACAGATTCATTGAACCCTCTTGTAATCCAAAGGAGAATCTAGTAGTGAATTCAGCTTTGTTGCTATTGTTTGATCATCATCGTATGCTGAATCTTTAATTATGTTTTTAATTTATTAAATCGTTTAATTATTAAAAAATAAATGAATAATGCTGGAAGGCTCATCAGTTGAAAGATAAAAAACAAGAATATCTTCTAAATAATTTGAACTATTGACATTTAAATGCAATTTAACATTGCGATAATAATTATGTTAAAAATTTTGGGTGATGATCAAATTAAATCTTGATTTTAAAATAATTGCGCAAATCAAACTATGAATTTTAACAATTGCATTTAGAAATTTTGGGTATTAATCAAACTATAAATCTTTAATTGTGTTTTTATAATTAACTTATTAAAATTTTATTTAATATATAAATAAATATTTATTATATCAATTATAAATTAACACGAGAATATTTGTAATAAGAATATAATATAAAAAAATAATTTTTAAATTATCATATAATTTTCCATAAAAATATATAAAAAAAGGATAAGTCATTTCTATTTTCTTTTCATATATTTTATTATTTGATTATCAAGGTTTTCTGATTTTTGCACATACATTTTCAATATCAATTTAATTTAAATCCTTTTTGTTGTGTAAATTTCCATTTTTATAATGCAAACAAATTTATATTATCGCTTGTAAAATTTATTATTAAAATTAATATTTTCGTGCATGTGATTTACTTTTTTAAATATAAATAGAATAATAAACTAATATTATTGAATAATAATATTTAAAAAAAAAACAAAATGGATTGCTTAAAATCCCCTCGGCTTATAACTAGAACTTTACGAACGTTTTGTCTCCACAAAATGCTCTATAAGACCACTCTTCTACAGTGCGTTCCTAAACAAGTGAGCTCTTCTTCAATCTTCTCCAACGTATTCACTCGCCAACTCTCAGATTCCTCTCTCCTTCCTTATTCGCTTCTATTAAAGACCTTGTGCTCTAATGGGCACCTGAAACAAGCTCTGCTAGAAATGGCGATTTTAGGTCCGTCGATGAAGTTCGAAGAATACGATATGCTTTTAAACGAGTGTGTAAGACAAAAGGCTATTAGAGATGGCCAGAGAGTCCATTCCCACATGATCAAAACCTGCTATTTGCCCCCTGTTTATCTCAATACGAGGCTCGTTGTGTTTTATGGTAAATGTGATTTTTTGGGTGATGCACGGAAGATGTTCGATGAAATGCCTCAGAGAAACGTTGTTTCTTGGACGGCCATGATTTCGGCCTATTCTCAGAGAGGCTTTGCTTTTGAAGCTTTGAATCTTTTCGTGGAGATGCTGAGATCAGGTTGGTAATTTGTTTGTTTTGTTAATGTAAATTCGATGAAATACTATGATTGATGACATGTTGTCCTTAAATTCTACGAACTTTTGTTCTCTGATTTGCATCTCCTTTGAAAATAATTTGAAAGTGGATAGTTATCAATGAATATCTTATAGTTAAAGGATGTTTTTCGGTTGACACTTTAAACTTTTAATTTGTATTAATCAACCCATCTAAGTACGATTATTTTCACTTGTCGCTTTAAATTTCTAATTTATTAATCGACATCTCAAAATTTAGACAATTATCAATAGATACTTTATCATAAAATTTAAGTTAATTTAGTCTCTTTTTTACAATTTAATTTCAAAAATTTTGAATTGCTCTTTTAGGATGATCAAAAACCTAAAACTAGAATGAAAAACATTGAAATCAAATCGTAAGAAGATGTATAATAACGAAAATTTAATGTTAAGGTGTCTGTTGATAAAATTTTGAAGTTTAAGATGTCAATTAAAAATACACTCATCTTTGAGGTGCTAATTAATGGAATTAAAAGTTTAAAATGCCTTTTGAAAAACGCTAACACTTTAAGGTCAATTGATACAATGAAAAATTTAGGGTATCACTTGAAAATTATCTCTAACTCCAGGGTTTTATTGATAATTCCCCTTTCAAATTTTACTATGTAATTAGGATTCAATCTAGAGCTGATGGAAATAACATTTTGCAGACACAGAACCGAACGAGTTCACCTTTGCGACGATACTCACTTCGTGCATAGGAACTTTTGGGTTCGAGACAGGTCGTCAAGTTCACTCTCTCATTCTCAAAAGAAACTTTGAATTGCATACGTACGTTGGAAGTTCACTTCTCGACATGTATGCTAAAGCTGGTAATATCCAGGAGGCCAGACGAGTTTTCGAATGCTTACCTGATAAAGACGTTGTTTCCTGTACTGCAATAATCTCCGGCTATGCCCAACTAGGACACGACGAAGAGGCATACAAGTTGTTCTGCAAGTTATTTCGAGAAGGCATGAGTTCGAACTATGTCACGTATGCTAGTCTTGTAACTGCGTTATCCGGCCTGGCTGCGATAAATCACGGGAAGCAAGTTCACGGCCATGTTCTTCGGTCGGAAATTCTGGTTTACGTCGTTCTTCAGAATTCTTTGATCGACATGTACTCGAAATGCGGAAATCTTAGTTATGCAAGAAGGGTTTTCGATGGTATGATCGAGAGAACTGCTATATCATGGAATGCCATTCTTGTTGGATATAGTAAACATGGAATGGGAAAAGAGATAATCAAGCTTTTTGATTTTATGAGGAGAGAAGACGAGGTAAAACCCGATAGCGTTACTTATTTGGCCGTTTTATCGGGCTGCAGCCATGCAAAATTAGTGGACATGGGGCTCGAAATATTCTATAATATGTCAAAAGATGGAGTTAGACAGGAGATCGAGCATTATGGGTGCGTTGTTGATTTGCTTGGTCGTTCTGGACGAGTTTCCGAGGCATTCAAGTTTGTCAAAACGATGCCTTTCGAGCCGACTCCCGCTATTTGGGGTTCTCTTTTGGGTTCTTGTCGGGTACACGCAAATATCGACATCGGAGAAATTGTCGGGCAAAAGCTTTTGGAAATCGAGGGACAAAATGCAGGAAATTATGTCATTTTGTCGAATTTGTATGCTTCGGCTGGGAAATGGGAGAATGTAAGAGCTGTAAGAGAGCTAATGCTCGAGAAGGCCGTGATAAAAGAACCGGGATGGAGTCGGGTTGAAATTGGCCGTTTCGTTCATACGTTTCATGCAAGCGATTGCACTCATACGAGACGGCAAGAGGCGTTTTTGAAGGTCCGAGAATTGTCCGTTCGATTCAAAGAAGACGGCTATATTCCCGATTTGAGTTGCGTTTTATACGATGTAGACGACGAGCAGAAAGAAAAAGTCCTTTTAGGACATAGCGAGAAGTTGGCATTGGCGTTTGGGTTGATTACTACGACCGAAGAAACGCCTATTCGGATCATAAAAAATCTCCGGATTTGTGTTGATTGTCATAGTTTTGCCAAGTATGCGTCGAAGATTTATAAAAGAAGCATATCTTTGCGAGACAAGAATCGGTTTCATCATATCGTCGATGGATTATGCTCGTGTGGAGACTATTGGTAAAATTTGACGATTTCATGCTCGAGTTTCGCACTATCCGAAAGAATGAAATCTATAGAGGTTCTTTCGGACTTAAGCGAGAAACCGCAACAGGTTATAACTTGTTTTTCTTCGCTAAAAAACAATTATACTCGACGAGAAACCAGTTCTCGAAACGTGCTGGCAGATTCGAGAAATTTAGATGATCAAGATGGAAGTTAAAATGAGAAATCTTAGTTTCTTGAAAAGGTTTGAAGTTTTTGGAGTTCAAAATCACCTGCTCTTTTTTCTATGGGGAGATTTGAAGGCTATAAATTTATTTATTATATCACGGGTCGAATATTAATTGGTTTAATCTATTAATTATTTGAATAATTTGCTATTAATTGTCGGTTGATTTTAGATAAAAAAACCCAAAACTAAACCGAATTGAACTTAATATTTTGGTTCAGTTTTAATCGGTTTCGGTTTTTCTTATTCGGTTCTCATTCTCAATTTTCAGCTTAAAAATGAAATTATAAATTACAGTTGATAAACGTGACACGATAATGAAATATATATTTTATTATAAAGTCAGTAATTGTGGTTCTAAATTAAATAAATCAAAACCATGCAACCAAACAAAGCACTGCAATTAACTTAAGAAAGCCAACTTTTATATTAAACCTCTTCAACCCAATCTATTGCTTTACCGTCTTGAGTGTCTTTCCTTTCCGCCATGTTTAATGATCAAAGAGCTCTAGCTATCACCACCATAACCCCCTATCCAGAAAACTCCGGCAACACAACTCCGGCGCCGACGACGGAGAGAATCATGGGAGACGAACAGCCATCGGTCGTCGTCTATTTCCACCGTCAGCGACGGCGGTTCAAGTGAAAACTTCACCACCATGAGCTGAGAGTTCGACGCTTTGGTCCTCGCCGGAGCCGAGATCGGCGAAATCGCCGGCGAGAATAACCGAGCTAGCTTGTTGGAGAGGATCCGGGAAAGCGACATGTCGGATGAGGATACCAATCCTTTAGCTATAGTTCCGGAGACGACCCTCTGAACGCTGGAGAAACCCCGGCACGGCGGAGCTCCGGCGTTGCGGCGGAGATATGGGTGGAGAGGGTGAAGAAAGAGGAGGTGGAGACCAAAATATTGGCTTGGCAAAATGCAAAAATAGCGAAGATAAATAACAGGTTTAAGAGAGAAGCAGCTGTGATTAGTGGATGGGAAAGCGAGCAAGTTCAGAAATCTAGTACATGGATGAAGAAAGTTTTGTTTCTTCCCAAAATTTCGAAAAAAATCTCCATTTTCTAATTGAAGCTTCGCTATTTAAAAAAAAAAAAACCATTTTCTCTAATTCTCTTCGGTTCATTATCGGTTTTCACCCTTATTTATGTCTTGTTGATTCCCTTCTAATCACGGCCCTGAATGATTTTATAGAGCTTCATAACCAGGAAAAAATAAAGTCTTTTTCAGATGGTAGTTTTTCCTGCTCACGGGGAACGCTTTAGTTGAGAAACTGAGAGACACAGTGTGAAACAGAGGAAGTTGGAGGAGAAGAGAGCAAAGGCAAGGGAGAAGATGGAGAACGAGGTGGCAAAAGCGCGGCGGAGAGCGGAGGAGAGAAGGGCGTCGGCGGAGGGTGTACGAGGAACCAAAGTGGCCAAAATTCTCGAAATAGCCAACTTAACGAGGGCCGTCGGAAGACCTCCGGTGAAGAGGTCCTTCTTCTAAACTCTCAGTCCGCAAAATAAATCTCGACATAGAGTCGCGAATTCAACACCCGACCTCAGTCAGTGTCAGGGTTTATTTATCTATTTTGAAATTCAAGATTTTTTTCAAAACACGACGCCGTTCAATACCATCTTCCCCCACCGTGTATACATGAAGCATCCACGTTCTAAGAAGAGTCATTTGATCAGAAAATTTCAGGAAAAAAAAAACAATAATTTAGAAAAGAATTTTCCTTTTTTTCAATATATATTTCTTCAATTTCTAATTCCCCCCACGAATCATATCACAGTGGCAACGCCATTGAATCTCGGTCTAGTTCTAACCGGGGAAATCCCTGCTTCCATGGCTTTCCTCTTATTATTTGCCTGAATTTCACCATTTTCAGGTCTTTGAAGCTCGTTCGTCTTCGTTTTCATCATCAGTTTGAGCCTGTTCATGTCGGAAAGTCTCACCGGTTTTAAGAAAAATTCTTCTGCTCCTTCTTCCAAGCATCTGTTCATAATTTTCAAATGTAACCTTAAACTTTTAATTATATTAATCAATACTTTAAAATATGAGTATATGTTCAATTGACATCTTAAACTTTAAAATTTTATCGATGAACACTCATACAATAAGTTTTCATCATTAAGCATCTTCTTGCTATTCAATTTCAATTTTTGTTCATCATAATTTCTAGTATTCAATCATCCTAATTGGAAATATATAACAATACAAAGAAATTTGAAGTTAAGCATTAAAATTAACTTAAATTTTAGGATAATAAATCATATGATAATTGATTCAATTTTAATGTATTAATTGATATAATATAATATAAATTTAAGATGTAATACCTTGTGATTCTAGAAGGTACATTCTCCGATGACATTACAACGACTGGTATGTTTCTCAACGATGAAGATTCCTGAAGAATCAAATAAGGATTGTAAATTATACGCAAAACCACACGAAGATGACGACATTAACAAATAAAGTCCTCCAAATTTGAGTGGATTTTCAAATTATAGCTCAAACTCAGCCAAAAAGCTTAGCTGGAAACTAGAAACTGGAAACAGAAAAGGGGGAAAAACAAAGAGAAGTTAAACGGACCTTGATTTTCTTGAGCAAATCGTAGCCTGTCATTCCAGGCATACAATAATCTGTGATTATCAGATTCACTTCCACTTCCTGAAAAAATCATCAAAATCACAATAAATAGTGAGAGATTTTCTTAGAGTTGGGACGAAATTCGATATCAATCTTTAAAAACTCTGATTGGAATCAGATCTTGAGTAAAAACAAATACAAAATATAAATTAAAACAAGTTATAAAACACGGTTAAACCACTGAAAATCCAACTTAAATGTAATAAAGAATAACATGTTTATGCTTACATTTAATAAAAAAATAAAATTTTATAATGGAAGTAGACTAAGATTCATTACCTTATGAGTCTGCGGAGAAATTGGAGACGCAATTGACTGGGTTTTATCACTGCCATTGAAACCCAGAAACTCCAGAGCTTTGGAACCAGAATCAACAGTTGTAACTGTGAAGACAAGCATAAAAAGCAGTCAAATTTAGAAAAAGAAAAAAACAAGACCATAATCAATTTCAAGCTCCCGAACCAGAAAGACAAAAACAAAAAATTACCCTGAAAGGACGAAGTTCTGAGAAGCTGCTCAATCAATTTCCTATCGATGAGACTGTCATCGACAGCCAAAACATGGAACTGAGATTCAACAGAAAACCCCATCGAAAAGAAAAAAAAAACCAAAGAAATGCCTCAAAAACTGAGAAGAAACGAGCTTGCTTCAATGGCGGAGGAAGAAGAAGAAGAAGAAAACGGCCCAGACACAGAGGAGAAAAGCTTGCTTCAATGGCGGAGGAAGAAGAAAAAGAAGAAGAAAAAAAACAAAAACAGAGCATAAAAAGCGCAGAGCGAGCTTGCTTCAATGGCGGATGAAGAAGACGAACAAAACGGCCAAAAAACAGAGGAGAAACAGAGCAGAGTGAGCTTGCTCTTCAATGGCGGAGTAAGAAGAAACCCGAAAAAACAGAGGAGAAACAGAGCAGAATGAGCTTGCTTCAATGGCGGATGAAGAAGAACACCATGAAAAACAACAGAAAAAACGAAGATCCGAGGAGAAAATCTGAGAAACCCACCAAAATTTGACAGATTTCAGACCTCAAATGGATTAAAAAAGAAGAAAAAGAAGCCAGAAATCAAGACTGAATATCTTCAAGTGGATTGAAAATTGGGGTTGGTTTAATTTATACAAGGCTGGCACTTCACACAGCTCGACAGATATGGCCAATTCAAAAGCACCTTTTTTGCTGGATGTAGAGAGAGAGTTCCAACACTAACCTTCTGATACTTAGTAAATACTATTATTAATTTTTTAATTTTATTTTTTTTAAATTATATGATATGAGAGGGTGGGGGCCCACAAGAAAATCCTGAGAAAAGATACAGGTGATGTCAGCCGTAGGTGCCTTCGATTTTTCTGTACCCAAAATCAAAATCCCTCGCTCCTTTTATACTCAATTTAATAATTTATAAGAGGGTTAAATCACGGTCACTCAGTAACTTAGAGATAAAAAGTTTTTAACTGATATCTTAAGGACCTACTTCAATATTGAGGGTAACAACTTCCACATTAGGATAGCGCAGACGTCAAACTTAAGCTCTTGTACTCAATATATAATCTCTGAATTAATTATATTATGTCCGTACGGATAATTTTTTCTTGCTCTTATCATTTAGGTGGAGTGGAGAACAATGTTACGTGGGTAACTTTTGTAATATAAAAAAAAAAAAAAAAACTTTTTTATTGACAAAATAAATATTATCCTACAAGTAAGTTTTGGTTTATATTTTAACCCACGATGCAGTTCTAGCGTCCAGTTGATTTTAGTCGTTCATTCCAATTAAGGTTATGTGTCGGGATTGTGTCACGTGACGCTAATTTTGGTCACGTAAATAAAATGAAGGGGACATGGGCATGGGAATGGACAGTAATAAGAAAGAGAAATGTGTTTGAAAGGAATTGTTTTTATTTATGGTGGCTAAGATTCCCCGACAGAACACTTTAATTCATTGTACATTCTGCCACGCACATAATCCACGCTCTTTTTTTTTTGTGGACCCATTTCTCTTTTTTTCTTTTTTTTTAATTGTTTTTTTTCATTTTTACCATTAGACCCTAGAATTCAACACAATGATGGGTCATTGGATCTTCTACTAAACGTTTATGTGACATTATAATCTATGTTCTACCCAGTCACAGCTCATTTGATCTTCTTATCACGTACATTTGTCGCATGCAATTACTTGTGTAACACTCTCACTAACATAAATTAAACATAGTAATGTTAGATTTATCTGATTATTATATTTTTAATATAAATGTCACTCGAACTCAGAGCTGGTTGATTTTCTCCAAAATGTGTTGAGGCGCACAGTTAACTAAATATCTAGGAGTAAAATACTGTTTTGGTACGAGCTGTGAGAGCGATACCAAATCGAGATAAACTTTTAAAATTAAATATGATCTCAAACTGACAGGGGTCAATGTCAGCCAGTGAGACAATGAGAGATAAACTTCATTATCGAGAGTGAAAGAATCCAGATCACCGGCTTACGCCCTTGAATGAACGCTCAGTGATAAAGAAAGTAGGAGTGTAGAGACAGCAATGAAGTTTGCCTGTGTTAAACATTTAGTTGTTGCACAGTTTAATGGTTAATCTTAGGTATATCCAGCTAATAAGGTTGAGTTGCAAGTAGAGCGACATCCATTTTAATTGCTCAAATCTTGATGATTTCAACTAGCTATTCAATGATATTAAATGCTTTTGTACCATTTTTAATGCATAGATATAAAATAAAATTAATTTTTTTCATAGTAATTTTTATATTTCAATAATTAATATTTGAAATAAATGAATGGTAGATTAAGATATAAATTGGATGAAATATCGAGAAGGATATGAGAGAATGAATGAATTAGATTCTGAGTAGGTTCTTGTCTTCCCAATGGGAAGCCTCTCCATGTTCTTCCTCCTCTCATTTCATTTCACCCAATTTATAGTTTATATTTTAATTTTCTATTTTTTTAATTTAAATTTATAATATTAATTATATCAGACTTTATAATAAATGAATTTAAATTAAAAATAAGAATTTATCAAATAAAATTATTTTATTTTATATTTTATATTTTTGGATTTGAAAATCTCTATCACACGGTCACGCAATTAGCTCTTTCTGTTGAGGGTCCCTCTATTCCACTTTTGCAAAGAAAACTTTATTTATTTATTTTATTTTGTTTTGATTTTCAACTATTTGTAGCAACAACTAATTAAATAATTAATAAACTAATTATTTATTCTTTTTAAAAATAAATGATGACAATAATAATCATTTCTAGGCCATTGTCAAACTAGGTCAAAAAACAATGGACTAAAATATTTTCTAAATAATTATGAATAATTACATTTGACTTGCCTCTAAGTTCGAGCTAATAAATTATTTAGTTTTAATTCAAAATATTACTTATTCTTAAGATAAATTAAATTTCAAGATCAAACATTAAATTAGGTACAATATTTTGTTCCCCTAGTTTAGAATTTTCTAGTAATTTCATATTATTACTATATAATATAAATGACTTGATCAAATACCTCTCCTTCTCGTAATTAGTTAGTACATTATGAGTTTTTTTCCCTTAATTTTTATAAAAACAAAGAAATTAAATTTGTCAATAAGAATAAATATAGGAGAAGTCGGAGCCCTCAACTTACAATCGTGACCAAGGGTGAACATAATATTGCCGACTTTATACCAAATTTGCAACTATAACGAGATTTATTAAAGTAAAATTAAGAACAAAGTCGTGTGAGAAAATACTAGAAAAACGTATAATATTATACTGATCGGTTGAAAATGAAATATTATGGGACAACGGGATGTGGTGTTTAGCGTTTTTTATCGAAAAAAGAGAGATAAAAGGAGGGAAACACAAGAGGAGGAGAAGTAGTGAAAAGGAAGAGATAGGTGGGGGAAGAAGATGAGAAGGGTCCCAAGCAAAAAAAAACTCAAAATCCAAAGAAAGATTTTGCGTCGAAAAGTAAGCCAAACCACGATTCTTGCCGGGTTTTGTGGGTCACCCCATGTTGTCTTTTTTTTTTTTTAATTTTATATCGAATTTGTAGAATTTTTCGATATCCAATTATGATTATATTTGATTTTTGTGATGAGTATGTGAACCTAGTACAATATTGTTCATTCTAAGTTGAAGCATGCACGATTTTGTTGTTATGATATACTCAAAATGAATTATGCTACTTAGGACGTGAAATTCATTTTTGAATTATTTTAATTTCTATTCTTATGTGATATAAGTTTAGATATGCTCATCGAGCAAGAACTTTGTAGATTAAATACGCGTAATTTAACAATAATTTTACATGTAGAGTGACGTGATTGAATTGTAGAGATTAGACTTTAGGAACATTTTAGTATTGGCAACCTAAATTATTTAAGAATCATCGGACAAACTTTAGTGTAAAGAGCCGATATCTCATAATTCATATGATTGAATTAATAATTAATATTCTTATTTATAATTATTCGTCTCAAACTTAACAAACTGTCAAATCCCACTCTTCAATTATTTAAATAATTCCATTAATTATTTTATCTTTTTTTTGCGATCATTCTTCTTCGTATTTTCATAAATTAATATTTAATAACAATGAAAATAATTCCAATAATTATTTTATCTTTTTTTTTTTGCGATCATTATTCTTCGTATTTTCATTAATTAATATTTAATAACAGTGAATTTCTGTAAATTAATAAGTTATTTTTTTTGGTACAGTGCCTATCCGGCCAATCTAAAGACAAACAATTTCAGCAAAAAATATATTAAATAATTAGAATAATTACTCAAAGTATTATTTTATTCGGACAAGCGAAATCGAGTCTTAAATTTTCACGTTGACAACATATTATAGCACACATTAATTAAAGTTTGAATTAACCGAAGGGTTATATTTTAATCAAAATAATGACAAAAAATTAATAAATAACGGGCACTCGAGGTAGCACTAAAACAATTTAAACCATAATTACGCGATTATATTCCAAAATTAAGTGATTATTGTTTAATAGATAAATTATTCAACACAAAATCCATACTCATTCCCATACATTAGTAAATATATCTAAAGTATTGGTTAGGATCTGGATGAGAGGAGTCTGGGTAGGATTTTATATTAAAATATATTTTTTATATTGGAAAAAAATTGTTGTTATTATTGTTGCTGGAAACCCACTCCATGAGCACATAGAACCGTAGACCTAAAGAGCAAAGAGGTTCCTCAATTTTCATTACCCGCACGAGCATAGTTTAGTTGACTCAGAAATGGTAGATTGAATACAAGAGCTTATGTTCGACGTCTGCGTTGTCCTAGTGTGAGAGTTGTTACCCCTAATGTTGTGGTAGCTCCTTGAGATATCAGGTAAAGACCTCATATCTCTGGTCTGCTGAGTCACCGTGATTTAACCCCCTCACAAACTGTCGGGCCAGAGTGTGCGGGTCCTGAGAGCGAGGAATTTCGCCTTTTTGAGTACAAAGTTCCTCAATTTCTATTTATTTTCTCACATACTTTAGATTTAGTCAGTCAAGTATGTCAACAAATTTAGTTTGTCAAGTCCGTCGAATTTAACCAGTCGAGCTTAACCAGTTTTTTAAAAAGAGTTTAGCTTAACGATCTAAATTATACATAAATAAATTTATTTTTATTTAAATATATATTTTTTTTGTCAAGTTGGCGAGCACGAGCGTGACAGGCTCGGCCCTCTTAAGTGACAGAGTGGGCTCGCTGGTGGGCTTGCTATCTCTAGATTTATGAAAACTAAGCAAATTTAAGAATTCAGTATTATGGGATATTTTAGTATTATGGGATATTTTAATTTAACTCAATTAATTTAGTAGAATTCTATTGCAAGATTCAATTAACTAAAATTAGCACTGGATCCCAAGATTCAATTAACATGCAATTTTAGGCCAACTGAAGCTAACCTCTATGCCCAAATTTTATAACTAGCCTTTGAACACGTGCATTCTCCGGTAATTCGACCCATACATTGAGCACACACTCGTCCTCTTTCGATTGCACTTCGATCCGTACACCAATACGTTTGAAAAATAAACAACGTTACATTAGAAGTGTAATATTTTGGAGTCACATGTTTAATAGTTAACTCTATTAATGTATTTTCTTATAATATACAATGATGCATCTATTAGTGATTGATACGATAAACATATTATGTAATTTTGGATAATGCTAAGTTTATATTCTCAGCATATTTTCTTATTATAAATAAATAATTATTTTAATTATAATACATTAAATGCAATATAACTAAGATTAATCATTACTCGTAAAAAAAATAGAATAAAAAATAAATTTAACATTACCCATTAATTTTTAATACATAGCTAAATGTATATGGACTTCGATAAGGCTCTTTAACTGCATCTGCCTCACAAGGATGTTAACTCTTTGGATTTTAACTATCTCCATGCTAATCGGTCCGTATTTCATGAAATTAAATTATCTTTCTCATGAAACATGGGTGGAACGTAACTAATGTTCTTATACATATTCGTTAAAATTATGATAAATTTAAAGTGTCACTGACGAAATTACACTAATAGTTTAACATGTAAATTACTAATTTGATCTTTTATAAATAAAAATAAAAATAAATGTGATGAACACTAACACACTGTAAAAACAGGGGAGGAGGGGAAGCTGCCAGGAAACAGGGTGTATGACGATTGACGACATTAAGGCTGAGAATGAGATCAAAGTCAAGAAAAGCCTTCGAGGGCAAAAGACATGGAAAATACTTGAGAAAAATGGCGACTTTTAGAGAAATGTTTGTTTTCTTCAAAAGAAAAATTGGAGTTTTCTTTTTACGAACCGCTCCAGTGACTCGGCAGCTCAGAGATAGTAGGTCTTTACTTAATGTCTCAAGGAGCTACTCTAATATTAAGAATAACAATTCTCATATTAAGACAGCGCAGAGTCGAACTTAAATTTTTTATATTAAATGTATTATGTTTGGATTAACTGAGTTATGGTTCGAGTTTTCTAATATTCAGTCTTACCTCATCTTCCACTTTCTTTGCGCCGGTCTGAGGAGAGAGAGAATGAAAAAGGTCGCAACTTGGGCTGTAAAAAGCTTCCAGGGGCTTAGACAGTTTCAGGGTATTAAATGCTAACATGACGATTGCAATCGTCAAGTCAAAATTTCGTTGTATTTATCACGAGTTTTTCTGTGGGTAGGGTTTATTTGGGCTTGTTTTCGGAATTTCGCTTCCGGGTACTGATTGTTTCGCGTATTAATTCTCTAAGGACAGATTCTTCGTCGTTTTAGGTCAGCGTTTGATCTTGGTGGGGTTGATGGTTGATTTCAGGGTACTGTTTATATATTTTTATATTGATTGTTTGGGTGTACTTAACTCTGTTCCTTTCTGTGTTGGTTTTCATGTCTTAAGACTGTTTTCTGTTCTTTAGTGAGTCTTTTTTGGAGATTGAGTTTCATTCTTCAACTTCGCAAACTAGCAGTTGATTACTTGTGATAGAAAACAACAGGTGGACAATTTTGACTTTGAAAAGTTGCTGATTCAGTGTTTGTGAATCTATTTTGAGGAGTGGATTTGTTCTTCTCTCTGTGGGATTAAAGAGTAAGAGGGGACGATGATGATTGATGGATAGAAGAACAGTGAAGTTTGGTGAAGACGATGTTAGCAAAATCGTTAATGTAATGCCGAGCTTCGTTTCGAACATTTCGAAGATCACAACGGCCAATCCAATGTAATTCTTGTCTCGATTAGTTCATTTATAGCCATGGTTTGACTTTTATATTTGCAGTTTCTAGTTTCTGTAATTGTCAAGTTTCTTGTTCATTCAATTGATGGATTACTTGTTTGTGGTTTTTTGTTTACTGCATATCATGTTGCGTTTTTGTTATTTTGTAGTTAGAAGTTAGAACACTGTTGTTTTTTCAATGGATATAGAACTTTTTTGTTTTGGTTCAATGATGTTAGAAGCGTAGACTTAATCAGGCAGTATAAGTCTTGTTGATTACATGTTCTATGTATTTAGTAGATTTGGAAGTTGTATCTTTTTTTCTAAGCTTTTTGAAGCTCGATGTTGTACTTTTAATCCAATGATATGAATAAAATGTAATTATGAAAATATAAATATTAAGAAGAAGAGTGACTATGCAATACAGAGATGTTTAGACGAACAAGATTAATTAAGAAAATATTCAGTGGTACAACACACCGGGGAAGAAGCGTAATGCTTTGCGATGATTGAATAAGGAGAAGTTTTTTTTTAAGTTAGAATGTATAGTTTGAGATATAATCGTTAACTATAATATCGTTAATTCTCGATCAAGTATCTTTGTCATGCGCATGCTCATCAGAATTTTGCCTTTGAATTTCAGCGGAACAGAGGGAAACAGTATTTCTTCATCTCGTATGACGGACTTCAGAGGAATCGAGCAGTCTCTTGGATTTTGCACAGAAAATGCCGTTGAACTTTCTAGAAGTAAGTGACCCGTTTTCATACTTTGAATGAAAGCTCACTTCAAGACATATAAGTTACTTTTCATTTGCATGTATCAAATTATTAATTATTATAAAAAGTTTAATTTCATGACTTTGAAGATAGTTGATGTTAATCAAGTAAATTATTTCTCAATATTTTTGCTCATTTATAGACGTGATTTTGGCACTTGTGCATGATGATTTTGCATATAAATATTATTTGTTATATTATTGTAAGGGTAGTTTTAGTGTTTATTCTCTAAGTTTTTTATCAACTATCTTTCGATTATATTATTCAGTATGAAAACAGCTTTTATTGAGAGCTTCTACTCTATGCTCTAGCTCGGGGTCCTCGAAACGGCTTCCTGCCGAATCATGGATGTATTTTTCTATTTTTAGATCCATTTATTTTTACTCTACTCGCGATGAGCTCATTTGATGCTCAATAGATGATTTCTAAATGTGATGTTGTAATCTTTTGCATTAATATGACTTAATAGCGTCAATTATCTCAAAAGTTTTAGTTAAATTGTTTTTTTAGTTAATTTTCTAGCAATAATAGGGTATTTTTCTGTTTGTTTTGAGTTTGACGAACGATTGTATCTCTTCATTATTTTATGCATTGATTCAGATTAGTGGAGAATTGGCTGCATTATGTTTATATTTGATCATTTCTTTTGGTTGAACTTTGACAAAATTGTCGTAAAGATAGTTCATATAATCATCATTTCTCCTGATGATTGCTTGTTTATTGTATTTTAGATGCTGCTTATAATCAAATGAAGTCAAGTAATCCAATTCTTAGTACAAATATCCAATTTGATGCATTAAATAAGGTAAGTATATGTTATGACTTTTCCTTCATTTGTCATATGATTTCTATCCTAAGATCTTTTTCGCTGTTATTGAATCTCGCAGACATTAGCTCTGCCAAAAGACATGCATCTTAATCCCGTTTCGACATCGATTCCACAACGTGAAAACTGGGAGGAGTCTAACCCAGTGGATGCCAGCCCCCAAACCGATACTTCAACCGATGACACGGATGAGAAAAATCAAAGGGTGAAGTTCTTGACTTTTTCAATCTCCTCAGTTCGTTTCTAGGGATTCAATTTTTTTTACTATTTTTTCACTTAAGAGTGTAGAGGATTTCATTATTAAATAATCCTAAGTTTACATTCTAATAATATTTTCTTATTGTACGTATTGATGTGTCGAACCGTGATTAGTGTAGCTAAAGATCATTTAATCTATTACAATTAAAATAAATATTTATTATATTTATTACATTAATCACAGCTCGACAAGTTAATGTCTACAATGATAAAATATGATAAGAAGATAAACTTAATATTTATTTTATTGTATTAACTTTCTAGTGTTTATGAACCTAATTTAAAAGAATTTTTCCCAAGCTGCCATGGATTCCATGGAGCAGAATATTCAAAATCAAAAAATTCTATCCGGTAAAAGTTTTTGAATTAATATTATTATCTTGTGCAGTTCGAAAGGAACCAGTTAACTGTCGGCGGAGGCTCCGATTCAAATAACACATCAAGTGAAAAATCTGGGGATCAAAAGGTGATCTATTTGTAAAAATAACTCAATGTTACTCTTATATATGAGCTCGATTTGTTCCTGAAATTACATTTTCATTTTGGGAAAATGTACAGACGTTGCGCAGACTTGCTCAAAATCGAGAAGCAGCTAGAAAAAGCAGGTTGAGGAAAAAGGTAGATCTTTATCTGAAAACCTTTAAAATTCAAAGACTTACTATGTCGTTGGGATTTTTATTTTTTATTTTTGAAATTCTTTTAACTGATTCTTTCATCCTTGTCCTCCCTCTGTTCTAGGCTTACGTACATCAGCTAGAGAGTAGCCGTTTAAAGCTAACCCAGCTCGAGCAAGAACTCCAACGAGCACGACAACAGGTCCAATCATTTTTATTTTGTTTGTTACTGAACCAGTTTAATATTTCACCTACAAACACATTTTCGAAATTTCTGTTAGAATAAGTTTAGAAAACCTTTTTTTTAGGGGATATTCATTTCAGCTTCTGGAGATCAATCACATTCGATTAGTGGAAATGGTATCGACCCTTCTCTTGACTTTGATTTTTTTCTGATAAATTAAATGTTCATGAGCTCGCGATTACTATTAAAGAATCTAACTTTGAGTATCGGGTTTAATATACTCATGGTTTTCATCATTTTCCTTGGATCACATCAATCTGGGTAATATTTTTCAGAAGTATTGCCAGGTAAATTGTTGTTTACTCTTGTTTTTTGTGAAAAATAAGCTGGGTGTATTCGATATTGTTTAAGAACGACCAAAAAACAAAAGAGAAGTTCATCTATTTTTGCGAACTTATTATGGGATATTAATTAGAAATGTCTTGATAATGTTCCCAAAAAACTTACCGATTACGAAGTTTTTGAAGGTGGCATGCAGGTTTTTGCAGATAGCTGGGGGTATTTGATATTGTTCAACAACGACCAAAAAAAAAGAGAAGTTTATCGATTTTTGTTTGCTCAATGGGGATATTAATTAGAAATGTCTCGATAATGTTCCTAAAAACTTACCGATTTCGAAGTTTGTAAGGGGGGGAATGCAGATAGTTGATTATGTTTTAAGTTTCTAGATTTTTTAAATATGATTATTATTGCATTACTGGTTTCATAGCATTTTTATTTGTATTTATGTTTAATAGAGTAATTTTCTTTGTATAAGTGGGTTATTTTTTATTCAATTTGTTTACAGGAGGTGCTTTGGCATTTGATGCTGAGTATTCACGGTGGTTAGAAGAGCAAAACAGGCTCGTAAACGAGCTAAGAACGGGCGTCAATTCTCACGTGGGCAATGCCGAGCTTCGTATTATTGTCGACGAAGTTACTGCACATTTTGACGACCTTTACAGGTTGAAAGGCATCGCAGCCAAAACCGATGTTTTTCACATTTTATCCGAGATGTGGAAAACCCCGGCCGAGAGGTGTTTCATGTGGATTGGTGGATTCCGCTCGTCCGAGCTTCTCAAGGTACTACTCTCGGCCTTTTCAAATCTCGTCTTTCTAAATATTATAATTATCAATAAATACTCTATAGTAAGACCTTTTTTCAACTGTTATGTTAAACTTTTAATTGTATCAATTGACACATTAAAATATGATTATTTTCAATTAACATCTTAAACTTTTAATTTATCAATTAATACTTCGAAGTTTAGATAATTATCGGCTGATATTTTATCGTGAAATTTAAGTTAATTAACACTCTTTTTATAATTTCATTTCAAACTTTTTCAAATGATTATATATTCTTGATTAAGATGATCAAAGTGGAGAATGAAAAAAATTGAAATTGAAGCGTAAGAAGATACATAATAATGAAAATTTAATATTAGAGTGTATGTTGATAAAATTTAAAGTTTAAGTCATTAATTGAAAATAAACTTATGCTTTAAAATATTAATTAATATAATTAAAAATTTAAGATATCATTTAAAAATATTCATATTTCAAAGTATCAAATTGATACAATTAAGAACTTCAGATGTTATTTGAAAAACACTTATAACTACAAGGTGTTCATTGATAATTACTCTTTTAAATATGACATTATATTTGATTGCACTTTTGCTAAATATCCTTTGGTTTTCAACTGGAATTTTCGAATGGCAAAGCTTCTCGTGAGTCAATTGGAACCTTTGACGGAGCAACAGGTGGTCGACATCTGGAACCTCCAACAATCGTCCCAACAAGCCGAAGACGCTCTGTCCCAAGGCATGGAGGCGTTGCAGCAATCGCTGGCCGAGACTTTGGCCAGCGGCTCCCCTGCATCCTCGGCTTCGTCTGGTAACGTAGCAAACTACATGGGCCAAATGGCCATGGCGATGGGGAAGTTAGGAACTCTCGAGGGCTTCCTTCACCAGGTATTTATGAAAAAAAAACGATCACTCTCGTATCGATCAAATGTTTTTGTTTGTATATTTACGTTGAATTTTCGTTTTTGAGGCCGATAATCTTCGTCAACAAACGCTCCAACAAATGCACCGTATTTTGACGATTCGGCAATCTGCTCGTGCTATTTTGGCGATAAGCGACTACTTTTCCCGACTCCGAGCCCTCAGTTCTCTCTGGCTGGCTAGACCTCGAGAGTGAAGAGAATGAAATGACGAAATTAGTTTCGAATCGAATCCTCGACTTTGTAATGTTGTGTATTTTAGGTGGTATGTTTGCTCCTCGTTGAAACAAATACAATAATTTGTGTAGATTGTGTTATAAGAATCAGATCAGATTGTATAATGAAAATTAGGTTGCTATTGTCTATTTATTGGCGTAATCACAGCTATATCTCAAGATTTTCATGGCTTTGTTCATCTTTTGATTTTCGAACTTTAATCTGATCCCTTCAGAGAGCTAAAGGTATTAATTAGGGTTCTTAGGTGAAGGAAAGGTGAATCCGTTCGGTTCAGGTCAATTTAGAAAAAAATTAACTAAACCGGTTCTCGGTACTTGCAAAAAAATCAAAATCAAACCGAGGTTAAAACAAACAAAAAATTGAAAATCAAAACCGCACCGATGAGAAACAAAAGCTGCACCAAATTTGAAGTTTTCTTTGGTTCGGTTTAGATTATTTATTAAAAAAGGCAGCTTAATTTCATCTTTCTGGCTGTTCAAGAGAGTGAAACTCTTTTACATGCATATCTAGAAAGAGAAATTAATGCAAATGCCATTACAATCTCATGCTTTTTTGCTCTCTGATCTGAATCACGTCTTCTCGACCGGACAACTATGCCTTTAGTATTGATCGAAATGAAATGTCGGGTATAAGTCTAACAAATCCCAAGAAACTAAGCTTCCCATCCGAGTGTCGTATCCAATCCTGGAGCACCACGTGTACCGGAATCGACGGGCTAAGACCGAATTCCTAAGAAAGTGAGAAAGAGACTCATAAGATCAGATAAACTAGAAGTTCATTCAACTGCGAGTTTTGCTTCAGTTCTGATACCAATTTTTAAAAATTGTTAAACTGCATCATGAGTAAAAAGAACTGAAAATATGATGAAACATGACCAAAAAACAAATAAAATCTGATATGAACTCAAAGCTAGCTTCAAACTCAATCACATCACTCAAAACTTAATCTAAATATAAAACAAAATATATTTTTTATTTAATTTTTTAAAATAACACAAAAACGAAATAAGCATAAACTGAATTAGAATAAACTAGAACTTCACCGTATTTTCGTTCTAATTTATCTTAAAAGGGGCAGACCAGACTGTTCTCACCCGTAAGGAAACCATGTAATTATAGATTCAAAGTGAAAAAAGAGAAAGAGCTAAAGACATTTATATATATATATATATATGTATTGAGCATACTGATGCAAGTTCTTACAAGGTTTGTCTTTTTCGAGTAGCTCGAAGGCTCCACGTGCATGTTGCTCCTAGCTATCCATTCCTTCAATTGATGAACGCTAATGGCTGCTGCACAGAATTCTTCAAAATCCAATTTTCTGTACTGGATTGAGGTAATCTACATCACCATATCAACTAGTAGCTCAGTTTTTCAATAATTCCAGATTTTGGCATAAAAAACAAGAACAAAATGAGCATTTTCGTGTACCGAAATTGGCATAATCTACGACTCGAGAATCCTTGATCTCATCTGTTGAACTCTTGATTATGGCCTGTAAATTCGATAATAGCAACGAATATTTTACGTGAAATTATTATTACTACTTCGGAATGGCGTCGAAAAAGATCTCACCATGTTGAAATTTTGCATGGAAATATGTCTGGCTTTGTTTGGTCCTAACAGCAATGCTGTTACAGCATAAACTGCTCCTGTAAGTAGGCTAGCTGAGGGACACTTGGCTTTTTGTGAGTGCCTGTCGATTGGAAAATTGGAATTATAATGTAAAAAGCCCGAAAGTTCTAAATGAAGTAGTGCTAGGTTTACATTCTTAATCAGAAAGTAAAAAATCTATAGCTTTCAAGGGTGAGTTCTCCTCCTTGGTGGTAAAAAGAAAGTTCTGCGAAGGAAATATCGATTGTGAAATTGGGCCTGGCCCAACTCATTCTGGAAAGTAAGAGAACCTTTTATCCCACATCGTTTATTTACAAAAGCATTAGCACCTATATATACTGTATTATATCATCGTAAACTTGTCCTCCGGGACATCCGATAAAATTGGAACGATACAGAGAAGATTAGCATGGCCCCTGCGCAAGGATGACACGCACAAATCGAGAAATGGTCCAAATTTTTTTTTACTGCGTTCGATTTCTCTGTCCCATCTTACTCCCTGGATTTTGTTCGCAGCAACCCTGTCGATTGCTCTTACTCGACGAGGTTCGAGAATGGTTTATTTTCGAGAAACTCGGAGATTCTGGTGTTCGTGAATTTGAGATGTCAATCCTTCAATCGGGAGATGAGAAGTGAGTATGTATGTATCTTTTTGTTGATCTTCGTAATCATTCTGAAGTCGAAATATCGCATTTGAAGAGTGAATTCTCTCTTAATATTTGGATTGTGAGGTTCGAGAATGGTTATTTTCTAGAAACTTGGAGGCTCTCGTGTAGGAGATTCNAAGGATGACACGCACAAATCGAGAAATGGTCCAAATTTTTTTTTGTCCATTTTACTGCGTTCGATTTCTCTGCCCATCTTACTCGATTTCCCTGGATTTTGTTCGCAGCAACCCTGTCGATTGCGCTTTCTCGACGAGGTTCGAGAATGGTTTATTTTCGAGAAACTCGGAGATTCTGGTGTTCGTGAATTTGAGATGTTAATCCTTCAATCGGGAGATGAGAAGTGAGTATGTATGTATCTTTTTTTTTTATCTTCGTAATCATTCTGAAGTCGAAATATCGGATTTGAAGAGTGAATTCTCTCTTAATATTTGGATTGTGAGGTTCGAGAATGGTTATTTTCTAGAAACTTGGAGGCTCTCGTGTAGGAGATTCTGGTAATCGTGAATTTGGAGAAATCAATCCTCCAATCAGGAGATGAGAAGTGAGTATATATCGTCAAAATTAATGAATCTCTGTTTTTTTTTCTTCGTATAGATTCTGAAGTCGAGATTTCGGATTTGAAGTGTGAAATCTCTCTTCAAGTGTGTTGGTAATTGAACACCATGTTCTTTTCACGGTTGCTTGTCAAGCTCTAAATATACCCAAAGCAATTCCCGCTAGTTTCATTGTCAAATACCTTCATGTTTGTTCAGATAGCGGAGAAGGGCGCCAGTTTCGTGATATCTGGACTAAATGGCGAGTACCATTGAAGTTCCATATGTATGGAGGATTTGAATCGTCGATTGGCGAAAGAAGTCATCAAATATTCATATTACTTCTCCTGGCTAGGCGTTTATAAATATTTTCTAACATTATTCATTGACTTTCAATGCTATTCCTTCTACTTCCTTATATGGTCGCTAGAAATATTCGATCACACGCAAGTCAAAGAATGTGGAAGCTGCTTTTATGTCTGAATATGGATATATTTTGATAGATTGAGCTTGTAATCTACAATTCAGTGCTAGTGGTAGTACGTGAAGGGGATTTATTAGCATACTGTGGTCTTGATTATCTTGCTAATGCAATATCTGAATATCCAGGTGTTTTTTCTTTTTCACCCCAGGCGTGGCTATGGAAATGAGGCATTGGGACGAAAAGTGATCGCACCGGGGGGCTTACGAGCTTGAAATGCAGCGATCTAATCGTTTTAAGGAGTGTTCTTGAAACTTGTGTTCATCGGAATCATCATTATAATTCCAGTGGCAATCAGAAGTCAGAAAACACAAGTTAAGTGCATGAGATTCCTATGGTAAAAAGTTTCATTTTTTTAACATTCTCTTGTACACATCTTGTGTTTTGATAGTTTTTTTTTATTATTTACAGCAATTTTGTATCTCATGATTGTTGGTTGATTGCATTTACTGCTGAATTGCTTTCTACTTTTCCCTGTACTGTACATGAACACTGAATCTTGTTTTTGTTGCTGTAGCATTTGGGGAATTTCCCTGAATTTGTGAAGATAGTAGAAGTCGGTCCAAGGATGGATATGAAAAATAGATTGGTTGCAGCATTATAAATTAGAGGTTTTCTTATTAATATTATGAATAAAGTAGTTTATGAGTTTGTGCCTATAAATAGCAGTCGTTACGGTTGTATTATCGATCTTTGAATATTATCATGAAATGGTTTCTTCTTTTTAACAGAGTGTTGTTCTTTCAAGCGATAGCTCGTGGTTTCGGTTGGCTATTGTCCCCGTGGAATCGCATTCTTTCTTTTATTTTCCATTTATTGTTCCTATTGAAAATAGAAGCATTCGCTTCGCATCGTTGCTCCTACTATCGTAAAGATTGAGTTCATTGACATGCTTGTTTTGCCGGCTTCCCAATTTTTGTGGCCTCTTGTTTCGTCTCTTTGAAACCGTTGCCGCGGGTAACTAGACTATGATATGTTTGGCTAAGATTATTTCTTTTCTTGTTGCTTCTGTCTTTTGTATCTATCCTTAAGATTTTGTTGTTGCCAAGGGACAAGAATCGGGCCGACCACGAAATTGGAATACTAGGATAATTTTTGTTCATTTTAAAATTTTAGATTTATTTTTATAAGATATTAATATTAATTTTTTTTTAAGGATTTAAGTATAACGGAATATTAGGGGTGGATACGGGCCTATCTGGCTCAGTTTTATTCTGAAATAGAACTAGAATCCGAACTCACGGTTTCAGATTTTTGGAACCTGCACCATAACCAACAATTCCGGTTCTGTTTTGATTTTAACCCAGTTTTATTTTATAAAAATAAAATATAATTTTTATTATATTTGGGTCGATTTTTAATTAATTTGGCAGGTTTATAACTTTTTTTAAGATTTATATCGGATTTTATTAGAGTTTTGATTTAAGTTTTGTTCGATTTTAGTACTTTTTTGACTCATGGTCTTCGTTTCGATTTCACGGTTTTTTACTTATAAAAATTGGTACCGGCTTATAAATTATGATTTAAAAAATTAAAATTAAGACCAAATTAAAATTGAAGATTCTGGTCCAATTTATGGTTCTAGTTTAGTTTTAACAACCTAATTTATAAGGCGTCTACTAAGTCAATTAAATTGTAATTATTTATTAAATTTATAAATTGGCTGAATAAAAATAGATAAAATTAGAGTAAAATTTTTTTTTGGACATGAGTTTTCAGAAAATAGGCCAAATCTTGTCTGAGTTTTCGAAAAATAAAATTTAAGCTCGTCAGACGCATACATTATTGCCTCATTTATCCGATCATATTTCACTCGAACGCAACATTCAATTTTTTTTAATTAATTTGACTAATCAAAACTTATCGAAATAACTTGAAATTTTTACCACACATTTACGACAATAAAAGATACTACTATGAAAATTTTTAAATTTTTTAAACAACTGTACGATTTACTATAATTGTTTTAATACATAAATAATTTTTTTTGTTAAAATTACATACAGTAATAAAAATTGTTTAAACTTGTATCACACACTTATAACAATGTAAGACAATATAACACAAATTTTCATGATTTTTTATTGATGTACGTAATTGTAACAAAATTTATTTGCTTATGTATTAAACAAATTATAGTAAATCGTACCATTGTGGAAAATTCACGAAACTTTTTGTTATATTGTCTTACAGTACTATAAGTGTGGGATACAAGTTACAAGAATTTTTATTACCGTATCTAATTTTAACAAAAAAATTTTGTTTACATATTAAAAAAATTATAATAAATAGTAAAATTATTGAAAAAAATTAAAAACTTCAAGAATAGTGTCATTTAGTGTTCTAAATGTCTTTTTAGAACCAACAATTCCGGTTCTGTTATGATTTTAACCCGATTTTATTTTATATTTAAAAAAATTAAAATATAACAATAAAATATAATTTTTATTATATTTGAGTCGAGTTTTAATTAATTTGGCAGGTTTATAATTTTTTTTAAGATTTATATTGGATTTTATTAGGGTTTTGGTTGAGTTTTGCTCGATTTTAGAACTTTTTGACTCATGGTTCTGTTTTCGATTTCACGGTTTTTCACTTCTAAAAATCGGTACCGGCCCATAAATCACGATTTTAAAAAAATTAGAATTAAGATAGAATTAAAATTTAAGATGCTGGTCCAATTTATAGTTCTGGTTTAGTTTTACCAACCTAATTTATAAGGTGCTTACTAAGTCAATTAAATTGTAGTTATTTATTAAATTTATAAAANCTCTTAAAATTAAAAAAAAAATCTTAAAAATAGATGAAACAAATTTAAAAATCATGAAATTTGAAATAGACAAAAAGAATTTGGTCACTTTGTTAGTGGCGTCATTGAAATTCAAACGAGTGAATGTTTTACGTTAAAATATTTAAATTATTAAATTATATTTAATTAAAGAAAAGGGAAAATATGAAGTAATAATCCGGTGTTGCCTGCTAAACCCTTCTTTCTCTCCGCGCTCTCCCTCCTCTCCCGCGCTCCACTTCCTTTTCCCGTTCGCCCACGACGACGATTCTTTCTTCTTGCTTGTCTGCCGACTGAGGTCTGAAAAGCTTAAATTTCAGAGTTAAGTTTTTGGATCTGGTTGAAAGTGTAATTTTCAGATCTCAGAACTTAAAGAGACATGGCGGAGGTATCAATTTGTAGCACTAGTGGTAGTGCGGAGTTGACACCAGAGGAAGAGAGGATTATGATTAGAGATATTGCTTTGGCTGCGGAATCTACTAGCAAGGAGGGTGATTCCTTTTATTTAATTACTCAAAGGTCTTCTCCTTCACTGCGTAATCGAATGTGATTTTAGTTTAGATTTTTATATCATGCGATCAATCTTTTTTGCAGACTTGGTAATATTTTGGTTAAAAAGGTCTTAATTCGCTAAATTTTCTATTCTTATTATCTTACTGTTGGAGAGCGTCTTGTTTTGGTTACTCTAGAGATTGGTAAAAGATTGGTTTGACCATCGTTGGACAATATCGTATTTCTCTTCCATTTTCCGAGTAACTTCTGTGGGTGCATGCCGGATTTCAATGTTCTTCTTTGAGTTTTTTTCCCCTTTGCCGGTGAAAGTAGAAAGCTTTATAATCGAGAGGAATGTTGCAGGTGAAAGTTGTCAGATGACATGATTTTTAATTGTTAAGCCGTCTTTGCAAAACAAAAGTGGTTCTACATCCTCCTCCTCCTCCATGGATTAGTATTTTCTATTTCTTGTTGAATGAAAGAAATGGCTGGTTAATTGTTTCCCTTTGTTTTCTAGTTTGTGACAATTTACATGATGACATTCCCTGATTTGTTTCATTACTGCCTGCTCCTAATTAGATGGTGGCAATATTGGATTGAATATGTCAACCAAGACCAACAAAATAATGGAAACGATGCGTCATTGTTGAAAGAACACAGTGATTCAGCTGGTTCAAGCTTATTAAAAAGGCCCAGTGGAATTGACAATTCTAACTTGATATATGATGCAACACCTGAAGACTCTAATATGGGGATTGAAATACATGATACGCTTCTAGAAGGCCGTGATTATGTATTACTTCCACAAGAAGTTTGGAACCAGCTGTATATGTGGTTAGTTATTTGTATGATTGATAGTTTATGGCATGCTATTTTTTGTATTCTTATAAACTATATGTCGTTTGTAGAGGAAAACCAAAAAATTATGACTTACATTCAGGTATTGGATCTACCCTCATTGTTAAGCTTGAATCTTGAGTAGCAATTATGTCTAGTTCTTTTCCTTCTTTATCATTTGATTGTAATATTCATCAGACATTATTTGTCAGCAACCAAAAAGATTCTTATTAAATAGAAAGAAGAGAATTTATTTATTTGATTTAATCGAGGGGATGGAGTTTTGTTGTAATTTGTCTTTAAGGATAGAAATCTATGTAAGAAGTGTACTCAATAAAATATTCTATTTTGTTATACTTATTTTAATAAATTGATATAATATTGGTGTAACAGAGGGTCATCCCAAGAAAATGTTGATCTAATGATAACCTTATTGAAAGTTGAATACGGTGGTCTCTTTGCCATTAATTTATTAATTTTATTAGGGAACATTCTCCATCTAGGCTTGAAAACCAATAGCTTTAGATAACTAATAGTTTTGTATTTGATAAGTTTCCAAACAACCACTAAAAACTAGAGGTTAAGCAACCGATTCAATAGTGATTTTAGTTTTTGATCATTTTAGGTATGGTGGTGGTCCATCATTGCCCCGGAAAGTGATTAGTTCAGGCCTCTCACAATCTGAGTATTCCGTAGAAGTGTATCCTTTGCGCCTTCAATTACTTGTGGTGCCTAAAGGTGACAGCTCTACTATTAGAATAAGCAAGAAGGTACTTATGAGCCTCTCTCTCTCTTTTTATCGGAGACTAATTTTATTAGATAGAAAAAAATTGGAAAATAGGAGAACTATACCTTTCATTCTTATCAAAACATGTGCTTTATATCCCTGTACATTTTTTTTGTCTAAAAGCTAAAATATTTTTGACAGGAAACCATCGGAGAGCTTCATAGAAGGGCCTGTGAAAATTTTGACCTTACCTTGGAGCAAGTAAAACTACTTTATCATGCCTTCTTTTATTAGTGCACCCATTTTGACTAGCGTAAAGTTAGGCATTGTTTAACTCTTGGAATCTTTGTCTGCTACTAGGTGCGGATTTGGGATTACTATGGTCACAGGAAGCATGCATTGATCAATGACATGGATAAATCACTTGATGATGCCAACATTCAGATGGATCAAGATGTGTGTTTCTTTTTCTTTTCCCCACAATTGTTTTCTTTCTACAGCTACTTTCTCAATTGTGTTATTTTCTAAAGATTTTCCGTATTATTATACGTCATGTCGTGGCATGACTCGAATATCACTATGAAGAATTATGTTTTTAGGCCAATTTATTATTACTTAAGGGCCTTGAGTATATCAATTAGATGTGAGATTTCCGTAACCCAGGTGAAGCGTGTTCCCACTTCTATAAGTGGTATAAATTTATACCTAGGTAATTACCTGTTTCAAGACCTCATTATTTCCACATGCATGGAGGGGATCTGTGTCTTCTTTTAATATTATGGTAAAATCATTACCTTCCCCTCAAGAACCAGTTCTGGCTAGTAATTGATGCGCCACATGAATTAGTTGAACGCACAAACTTCTTTGTAGACTTAGGAGAGTAAGCCCTGAAGTAAAAAAAGTTATTATTTCTTCAGCTTCTGGTGATGGAAAAAGTACGAGTTGTGACTTTTTGTGGGCATAAATGCAGTCACTTAGTCCAAATTCCATAATCCTTTCTACTGATTGAGTATTCATGTATCTCTTCAGCACATTTAACTGTATAGTGTGCATATTGCATTGAAAACAAATGGGACAGTATATCCTTCCGAAAAACGTGGTATGTTCCTGGAAAATGGTGAGCAATTAAGGGAAAATGAGACAAATAGTTGGTAAATGTGAATGTAATTGGATCTCAATATGATCTAACTAGTAAAAGGGGTCGATGAAGGAGAGATATATGTATTAGTGGCTCAAGGATGTCAATGAGGCTATGATTTGTCATTTTTCTTATTGAAGAAAAAGAATAGTAGTGCTTTGAAATATCAATTTGGTACCATGTTATCTTATTTTGTTACTTCTCAATGTATTTATTCCTCAATTTTTTCTACAACTCTCCTCTCTGCCTTCCAATTTTTAGGTCTAATGTTTGATGTATCCAAAGAAGCCTTTCATAAATAGTGATCATACTATCCAAACCTTGTACTACAGGTTTTATTGCATTTCCTTTCATTTTCCCTCATGTTTTTGTGGCGATCCACAATATTGTTTCTAAAAACTTCTCAGACTTCAATAACCATCATAATAGTTACTCGTGTGAGGTTCACTATAAATCTAATTCATGTCTTCTTAGTGCCCCATCATTTCTATTGCTCTTTTGCATAACTGGTAAACACTAAGTTTTTTAGTTTCATCATTAATGCATTCTTCAAACCAGTACATGTAACATGCAGAAAACATTTGAATAATAAATTTCATGGTTGTTCTTATAAAAATAAATAAATTTCATGCATGTCAAAATAAGAGAATGGCCTTCTCTTTCACTATTATTTGTGTGGTTCTCGTATTTCTTGAAGCATCTGTTGACTTGCTACAATTTTCTTCTTCTCGTGATCAATATATATAGCTGCTGGTCGAGGTCATTAACCTTGGTAGTAACACGGCCTTGGGTGGTTATTCAAATTCAGCCCTGGAGAATGGAATTGCAGATAAAGATGCAAGTTCAGATCTTGCAGATGCTGTAAAATCAAGCGTGTCAAAGGTCACGGGTAGAAGCTATGGGATCGAGCTAGTACAAAACCAGAACTCTACATCGTCAATAAGAGAGTCAGATAACTCCCATGCGATAAGTGGAGTTAGTACAAGAGGATCTTCTTTTGGTCTTACAGGGTTGCTAAACCTTGGAAATACTTGTTTCATGAATAGTGCTATTCAATGCCTCGTTCACACTCCAGAGTTTGCCAAATATTTTCGTGAAGATTATCATCAAGAAATCAACTGGCAAAACCCTTTGGGCATGGTGGTGAGTATCAAATCTTTAAGCGCATTGATTGGTCAGATATTTAAATTTATTATTATAGATTTAATCTTTATTTATCTGTGATGAACAATGATGTAATGTGATAGATGTTGATAAGTTCTGAATTAGCTGACCTTACCTTTTTATCTCAATATTCATCTCGATTTTGACACATGATTATGTTCCCGTTATTTGTAAAGTTCCCCTCCTGCCAATTTTTCCCAATACTGGTCATATTATAACCAAAATATTTTTTATACTGTGTTCTTTAAAGCTGGTTCTCCCAGCCTTATTATCTATTTTAATTTTGGTTATGCCTGAGAAAATCATCTTACAATTTGGTGATTTTTATCTTGGTCTTGTTGTTCTCCTTGATAGCCTCCTCAACCTTCTTTTATTTCAATGATACTTGAAATGTACCTTTTCAGATTCTGGATTATCGATCAACTGCGCATCAAACAGATTATTTTTTTGCATTTATTGTCTTATACTTGAGCACTTTGTACCTTCTAGCCAACTAGTATATTTTAACATCCAAAAACATCGATGTTTTATTAATCTTCTTTGGTCTTCATTTAACTGGTGTGGTTTTATCCTAGGGAGAGCTAGCTATGGCATTTGGAGACTTGCTCCGGAAGTTATGGGCTCCTGGAAGAACTTCAGTGGCTCCTCGAGCTTTCAAAGCAAAGCTGGCTCGATTTGCTCCTCAATTCAGTGGATACAATCAGCACGATTCTCAGGTTCTTTTGACATAAGATTTTATGCTATTATTTCATGAATATACTTGCAGTTCAGTTTAAAAACTTGTTGCTTTTTATTTCAGGAGCTTCTTGCATTTCTGCTTGATGGTCTTCATGAAGATCTGAATCGTGTAAAACACAAACCATACATAAAGTCTAGAGATGCAGATGGCCGACCAGATGAAGAAGTTGCAGATGAGTATTGGGCAAATCATATTGCCCGCAATGATTCCATAATTGTTGATGTGTGCCAAGTGAGTGAACCTTGTTAGAGTTTATTTTGGCAGTCCAATGTTATGATTGCTCTATTTATTCATTGAATTGTTTGCTTTTTTTAATTCACTTTTTATGATGGTTTATTTTATGGACCCTCAAAAGTCAAACCATCACAGTGCTGCCATTTCCAATAAATATATTTATGAAATTTGAAATCCTTTATATATATATATATGGTGGCTTACAAAAGAACGGTATGACTTTTTGAGGACATGAATTGACCTCATAGAAACTAATAGCTGCTAGTTATATTGTTTTTTTTCCTAAATGACATGCATTAGAGTATCTTACTTCTATTTTTAATTGGAGCTAAAATTAGCTTCAAGGAAGGAATAATTGCATGCTGAATAATGTATTAAGTCTGATGTTTAAAATGCATGTGCCCTTTGTCAAGTTTATTATGTTTCTATATTCATTTGACAGGGTCAATACAAATCAACTTTGGTTTGTCCAATGTGCAATAAAGTCTCTGTCACGTTTGATCCCTTCATGTATCTCTCTTTACCTCTCCAGTTCACTACAACTCGATCTATGACTGTCACGGTTTTTACTTGTGATGGAAGTATGTTGCCTTCACCTTATACCGTAACAGTACCCAAGCAAGGACGGTGCCGGGATTTAATCCAGGCACTTGGCAGTTTTTTTTCGTTGAAGCACGATGAGAAGCTCTTGCTTGCTGAGGTATTGAGAACAGTACTGTATTTAATTCTATGTACCTTTAGAGTATATGGTGCAATTTTTATAATTACCCATGTATATTATAGATTAAAGTACTTGCATAAGTGCATTTAGACCAACAGAATGATACTAATAATAATAAAATCATATAATTAGAATAATTTAGAACTACACAACACAATATAGAACGATACAATATGCAATCATAATGTCTTGGACTTCGAGACTCCAAGCGATATTTTCCAAGGATGACTCGGCCTAGAATTTCCCCATTACATTTTTCCCTTTCCCTCCACGTTCTATTCTTATACTATTATATTTATAATCTGATAATTAACTAACTCCTATTAATTTCTACCAACTCCATTAAAGTTTAATTTACTATTTATAAAATTATCAATATACTCTTAGAATTATTTTGTAACACAGAGTCTTTGAAAATCTTTGATATTTTATTTTGAAAATGAATTTTTAGGAATTAATTTACGTTGGAACTCTAATGCTTTGATTCAGGTTGAGAATCATCGAGTTAAGAGGTTCTTAGAAGATCCATTGACGTTGTTGACTACCATAAAAGACGATGATCATATGGTGGCCTACAAGATTCCTAAGTCAGCAAATAATACAAAATATTTTCAGTTGATACATCAGTGTGAGGAGGAGAGGTGTGCATCACTTAAATCTTGAGCTCTTGCTTTAGTTTGTTTATTTATCTTTTTGAAGTATAAATCTTACTCAAATGTTTCTTCCAAATTTCATGTTATATTTAAACTCTCTGCTGGTATGTTACACTGTTATCACATCTGTGCTTCATTTCTGATAGGTATGAAAATTTTTTTACTTGTTTTTTTTCCTCATCCTTTTTATGCCAGATTTCAAAATTACTTGTATGCCATTACTAGCCATGGTATGTAGGGGTATAATTACGTCACACGTGTGTGTCTGATTGAAATGTCATTGAGTGTATCAATTTCTATTCTAATAGAAAAAAACAATTTTAGGTATGAAAAATAAGACAAGTAAACCGAGACTATAGAAAATAAGAAGTGATAGAACAAATGTATAAAGGATTCTAGAACAAATTATTTGTCTTCCTAGTCTTCGACACAAGAAAATATTTAAAGCCTCAAGCAATAATGAATTTGTATCTGAGTGTTGAAAACAGAGCATCAAGTTAATTAGTGGCATTGCAATCCTCTGTATAAAGTTTAACTGCACTATTAAATCAGTGCCCTATATTGTGTTTTATTTGCTATTAACTTTCTTTGATGACGTATGCTTATCAGGATAGTAACTGATGCTGATTCAACATCAGAATGGAAGCTTTTTGGAACACCTCTACTCTTGCCTATTTCATGTGATGAAGTAGTTTCGAGAAGCCATATACAAACAATGGTTAGCACATTGGTTTCTCCTTTGATTAGAACACAGCCTCCAATAGATGCACATGCAGAATCAGATCACCTTTCTAATGGTATTTCTGAAATATGCACTGCGAAAGCTGAATCAGATTTGATAAAAGAGGATGACCCAAATTCTAAATCTTCAACATCCATTAAAATACCTCTTCAGCTGATTGATGAGACTGGTACATACGTTGATCTATCAGTAGGCGAAGAGGAAGCTGTTCGAATACCCTCATCATCTTGCTCATTAGTTATTCATATGAATTGGTCTAAGACACTTTTGGATAAATATGACATTGATTGCCTCGAAAACTTGCCCGAAGTTTTCAAAAGTGGACCCGTACCAAAGAAAGCTCGCACCGAGCCTCTCTCGTTGTACACCTGCCTTGAAGCTTTTTTACGGGAGGAGCCCTTGGTCCCTGAGGATATGTGGTTAGCCCTTTGCTCCCTCTTTCTCTCTCTCTAGTAATCAAGATCATAATAAATGTATGATCCATGTAACGTGTTACAAATAGAGGGACAACTTTTCATTTTCCATCTACTTATGCGATAGTAAAAAAAACAAAATAATGTGCTATTTTTCTTTCATCCTCATGAAAATGCGTTGAAGACATGTCAACTATAATATGCTCCTTCAATATTCATTTGAATGATTTGACATGTTGAATTTTGGAAAAATCTTCTGTTATTATCAATAGTTTTTCTTTAGGAAAACCTAGACATATTTGGATACCCTCTGAAAAGTGTGTAGGACACTAGAACCCTTTAAATAGAGATTTGTTGAATGTTATTTTAGTCTTTCTCTGTTCAGTTGTAGTATAAGGGTTATTTTTGGGTACTGTTTTGAATATTTATTCACTTTCACTGCTCAATCAATCTAATTGGCCTGATATATTTGTGAACTTACAAAGGTATTGTCCGAAATGCAACGAGCGACGACAAGCGAGTAAAAAACTTGATTTGTGGAGGCTTCCTGAAGTGCTAGTTATTCATCTCAAAAGATTCTCGTACAGCAGGTCAATGAAGCATAAATTGGAAACATTTGTTAATTTTCCCGTTTATGACTTTGATTTGACAAATTATGTCGCCAATAAAAACAACTCCCGAAGACAACTTTATGAACTTTATGCTTTAACCAACCATTACGGTGGGATGGGAAGTGGGCATTACACTGCGTATATTAAGGTGAGAGAAAGCCTGTATATCTCATTTACGATCTTAAATGTTTCGATAATGATCCTTTTTTGCTGATTATAGTGTACTGAGTTTGGCTTGTCATTTGAATCTATTATGCAATAATTAGTCTTAATGATTTTGTCCTGTTTTTTTTTCTGTTCAAAGATGGTTTTGTTCTTTTGGTGCATAGTGTCACACATTCAAATGTTTTATTAGGCAAAACATGATATGTACTGTATTAAAAGTAGGTTATTTGAGTTGATTCTCGAGCGCCCTTGTTTTATTTGTATTATCTTTATGTTATTAGTTTTGGCATGATGTAGATACTCGAGAAGAACAGGTGGTACAATTTTGGTTTCATTTTCTTCTGTTATGAAAATGAATTTGTTCTTTTCGCTCTTAGTGTCACACATTCTAATGTTTTATTGGACAAAACATGATATGTACGGCATCAAAAGTAGGTTATTTGCATATATTTCTCGTGACTCATTTTTATTTGTATTATCCTGATGTTAATTAGTTTCTGCGTGATGCAGATTCTCGAGGAGAACAGGTGGTACAATTTCGATGATAGCCACATATCCCTCATACACGAAGAAGAGGTAAAGTCTGCTGCTGCATATGTCCTCTTCTATCGACGAGTGAAGACGAAAGATGGGGTTCTCGGCAATGCTTCACCATCTTCGGCCGCTGATTGTAACCCCACTATTTTAAAGTAGGAAATTTGTACGTCGGAGTAGGAAGGTAAGAGATATACAAATTCGTTTTTCTTCTTCATGATCAAAAAAATATTTGAATTTCTTCTATTAGTTGCTCTTTTATAAGGGTTCTCCAAATGAGTAATTATTTATAATATTTATTTTACTCAACATAGTTTGATATGTTTAACATGTACAATAAGAAAATATACTAAAAAAAATTAGCTTTTATGATAAAATTTCTTTGGAGGGTCTCTCAATTATTGGTCAAATAGTTGATATAAGTATCTGGATTTGAGATGAGCTGATTGGCCATTGACCTCCTATTTAAAAGTCAATTAAAAATCGGTAAGAGAATATACAAATTCGGTTTTCTTTCTACTAATAATTTTTTTTTGAATTTCTTCTATTAGTTGGTCATTAAAAAGGGACATCGAAATGGGTAATGTTAGGTTTATCGGCTTGACATATTTTTTTTTCTATACACGCTGAGGTGTCGAGCTGTGATTGATAATAAATTATATAAGTATTATTTTGATTGTAATACATAAATATACTTTAACTAGATCAATCATATTTTGACACAGAGCTAGTACTATAACAATACTCCATCAAAAATCATAAAAGATTAGCTGTTATAAATGTGGATTTGAGTTCAGCTGATTGATGACCTTATCACTTGGATGTTCTTATTGTTGCTATCGATCGAAAGAAAAAACACCCTGTTAATGGTTCCTTTGCCTGTCATTTTCTTGTTTGGTTTTATATGTTTGTACATGATTAATATTATAAGTCGAAATTGTTGTCTTCTGGAATTTTTTTTGAGTGACAACCTAGATTCAATGCTAGTGATTATTTACAGATTTTGAGGTTTGGGCTCTGGTGTTCTTAGTGTGATTAGCCATTCATATTCGCGAAGATCAACTTTATTTTGGCTATTGAAGAAAAAAAGGAGGGTGCTTGTGTTGTGAGATTGCAGGGCTCCCATGGACTCTGGATTAGAAGTAAGCTTTTGGCCAATTTGAGGAGAGAGAAAGATGTACCCAAATTATAATGGAGCACTCTGTCTTTGAGGCTGAACTAATTGGTTTCTCTGTCATTGTTTGGGGAATGAACGAAGAAGGTTGTAAGTTTCTTAGACTCAAGCTAATGGTAATTTTATTTTAACCCGAATTTCATTGCGCGTTTATTTCTCTTGTGTACTTTGATTTTCTTACTACATTGGGATTGAACCGGTTTTGTCCCGTCCATCCAACTATTGAAACTGAAGATGAACTCTTGGCCTTCTTATTTTCATTTGCTCAATCAAGATTTCTATTCTTGGTTTGAACTCGGTTTTGTGTGTTTTTCAAAATATATAAATTACGTAAATATTATAAATTTACTTGTGTGCTTGTGTGTTTTACAAAGAATGTAAAATTAAATGATTTTTTGTTTGATTCGGTTGGTTTTTTTTTTGTTAAAAAATAAATCGATTTTTGGTCTGTTGTATTACTAAATTAAGGTTTCATTTCGGTTTTTTTAGATTTTTAGTTAACTCAAAACCAAACCGAACCATATGGTCTCTCTGCCCTTGGCTGGTCAGAAAATGAGACCGAACATTTTACAAAGAAATATATTGTCACGCCATAACTATACAATATTAAAATAAGAGTAAGTTTACTACCCTCTTTCTATGTAATAAACTACAGTCCAATAACCTAGCGACACCTGTCCTTCACAACTACGGGCAACCCAGCCTTCATCCTCAAAGTAAGCGACAACAAATAATCAGGAATCTTCTTTCCATCGACCGCACGAATCTCAAACCTCTCCAATGAAGAAGCCACTATGGCTTTCATCTGAATAAAAGCCATTTCCTTTCCCAAGCAAATTCTCAGGCCACCGTGAAACACCGGATACCGGAACGGACTCTCAGGCCGGAAAACCCCTTTTTCCAGCCACCTCTCCGGCGAAAATTCCGGCCAGTTCTTCCCCCATATCCTCTCCATTCTCCCCATTGCATACGTATGGTACGTCAAAAACCACCCTTTTCCGATGAAAGTCCCGTCAGGCAAAACCTCGTCGTTTAGACTGACTTTTGAGTCCACCGGCACCGGCGGATATAGCCTCATTGCCTCCGATAAGGCCGCATGCAAATACTGCATTTCACGGATTTCATCGAAACTGAAAAAATCGCCGATCTTTTTACCGTTTTTGCTTCGAATATTTTCTAACTCTAGGAGAATCTTTTTCTCGATTTCTGGTTTTGATGATATGAGCCAAAAAAACCAGCTTAACGCCGATGAAGTTGTGTCTCGTCCGGCGAGAATGAAGCTTATGATTATATCCCGGAGATACTCACCGGCATTTTCGGAGTTTCCCAGGAATCGTGAGAGCAAATCGGCGTCTTTTTCCTTGATTTTCTCCTCCAATCTTGCCTTTATGATCGAGTCTGCAAAGCTATGAACAGTTTGGATCGATTTTCTGAGAGTTTTCTCCGAACCCAGATTGAAAAATTTCTTGATTTGCCATAGAAATGGAAGAGCGTACATGAATCGGCCGGAGCTGAGATTCGCCGCCGTTTCGAACGCCGCCATGAATTCCGAGCTCGAGAACTCTCCGTCGCCGGAGAGACAACCTGGGTCGACGTTAAACGCTAATTTACAGACATTATCAAACGCAAATCGCTCTAAAATGTCTTGTAAATCCAAAACACTTCCACTTTTTGAAGCTTTTTCTAAAAGTGGGAGAAATCTCGTCTGAGTTTCGAATTTAACATTATCCATCACGAAATAACGAAGAGATTTTGTGTTGAACTCATAACTCGCTGTTTTTCTTTGTACCTTCCAAATTTCTCCATCTGAGTTGAAGATTCCATGGCCAAGAAAATCCTCGAGAAGGGAAATGAATCGTGGTCCTTTAGGGTAATTTTCGAAGTTGGTTTTCAGCATGTGCTCGACGTTCAAAGGGTTCGCCGTGATTACGCCGTGGATTTTTCCGGGACGGCGGAAGACGGCGGTGCTCGTCGGAGAATTACTGAGAATCCCGGTGGTCCAGTCAAGAAAGCGGTGGCGGTTCAAGAGAAAGTCCGGTAAGTTATGAAGGAAAGGATAGGACTTGAAGCCATAGCTCTGTTTCTGGTTTCTATAGCTGAAAGAGAGGAAGTATATGCTGAGGAAGATAGAGAAGATGGAGAAGAAAATAATTGTTAGAGAGAGAAACTCCATTAGTGGATAAAAGGAGGTTACAGAGAAGCAGATAATGGTGCTAGGTTTGGAGCCGAAGGGAAGATAATAAAACGCAGAAAATTGACACGTATTTTTCTTGGACATATTTAATTCAAATTAATAAACTAAAAATAATGTATAATTATTTATATTTACGTCATTTTTCGGACAATTATCAATTTATAGACCATATATTCTTAATAGGTTCGGCAAATACCTTGAATTTAGAAGTCATCAATCCGACCTCAATCTTTACAATAATTTTAACGAGTACTATTTTGTTAATACATATACAAAATCGAGTCGCATATACAAAATCGAGTCGCATATAATTTTCACGAGTACTATTTTGTTAATAATTATACGACTACGACAATGTATGAATACATATACAAAATCGAGTCGCATTTAATCTTTGGTTAAACAGATTAAATTGTTTGGTCGAGTTGGATTCAGTCGACTTATTCATATGGACGGGGCCATTTATGACAAATGTTTTCCCATCTCAAACATAATAAATTAAAATGTATAAATTGATGCGATAAATATATTAAATAATATTTATATCTTATTAATTAATTATATTTAAATTGATTTAACATCTCACTATGCACAAGAGAATTGCACTCTTTCTATTATTGCGTCACGTGGCCCTAAATGTAAAAAAGAAAGAGTTTAAGGAGAAATGCGCAAATATGAAGATTCGAATGGGACCCACTTGCCCGGGTATAGCTCAATTGCTCAAAGATGATAGATTAGATACAATAGTCTAGGTTCGACGTTTGCGCTGTCCTAATATGAGAGTTGTTACTTCTATATTGAAGTATCTCCTTGAGATATCAAGTAAAGACATTTTATTTATGAGATGCTGAGTCACCGTGATTTAACTCTACGTTATCAGAAGAATGAAACACTTTTCCCAACCGCGTATTGACTTCGTAAAACGAGAAAATATAATTTCTTTTTACTTTTTCTGTTAATAATATTAAAAAAAATTATCTTCCGTGAAAATAATTCAAAACAATAATAATATCAACGTGTACGCGGTTCTCTGAAATTTATAACCTACACTCAAGCCTACTGCAACCACGCTCTAGAACAATATGAAAAGCAAATGTTAGTACGTGGCTGGGTGTGAATGGTTCAGATGCATAACTTAGAATGCATCGAGTAACAGACAATTACAGATTCAAAGATGGGGCTGCAGCTGCTTGTATAAATAGGTAACATTTCACGTTGAGAAATCTGGAGTCTCTTGAAAATTTTCACGTTTGAGGAGGAAGGCTGTAGATTATTGCTGAAAGTAGGATATAAATGGCAGATCAGCTCACTGATGATCAGATCTCTGAGTTCAAGGAGGCATTCAGCTTGTTTGACAAGGATGGCGATGGTTCGTTCTTTCGCCGTTTCTCTTTTTCTTTTTCTTTTTTAATTGTTTTTAATCAAGGTTTTTGGATGATGTTTGATTTATTTCGCTTTTTGAGCTCGAATTTGTTTCTCCATCTGCTGTTCTAGTTTTGTTTTATGTTTTTCGTTTAGTTTTTGTTTTTGAATATAGATCTGTTCAATCGCTCCCTAGACCTCGTGGTAAACCTTTGGATGAGATGTTCCTGTGCTTGCGATTTAAATCTGCTTTTAGCTTACATGTACTTTGAATCGTATGGATTTGCTTTCTACAGGCTGGTTTGATCATTAACTTTCTGTCTTACTTTCATGTGAATGTTTGCGGGATCTTGTATGCTAAATTAAATTGAGGGAGTTTGAAGTTTGTACCTAGGATTTCTTCCCGTATTGAAGAAAGTGTGATATCGAGCTTATCTTGTGTTGGGCGGGCAATCTCGTTGTCTATTAGCGATGAATATATATAGAGTGGATACAGAAATGGTTGAATCTCTACTTTCTGGTGGGGATAAATGTTTCTAGTTTTAAGTCACAGAAATGGTTGAATCTCTAGTTTCTGGTGGGATTAAATGTTTCTTGTTTTAGGTCGGGGGAGGTATTGTGATCCCCAGAAATGGCTAAATCTCTAGTTTCTGGTGGGGGTAAATGGTTTTAGTTTTAGGTCGGGGTACTTGTTTCCTTTTTCAAATTTATTGTTGCTACTAATTTGCATCAGAAATTGATTAGAAAGATTGAAATGAGAACTAGAAATACATGCAAAATATTGACCGTGAGTGAAAAAAAATGATTCTCCAGGTTGCATCACAACCAAGGAACTCGGAACTGTAATGAGGTCTCTTGGGCAGAATCCAACTGAAGCAGAGCTTCAAGATATGATAAACGAGGTGGATGCAGATGGGAACGGAACCATCGACTTCCCTGAGTTTCTAAATCTCATGGCTCGGAAAATGAAAGACACGGATTCAGAAGAAGAATTGAAAGAGGCATTCCGGGTGTTCGACAAGGATCAAAATGGTTTCATCTCTGCTGCTGAGCTCCGCCACGTGATGACGAATCTCGGTGAGAAGCTCACCGATGAAGAGGTCGACGAGATGATCCGTGAGGCCGATGTGGACGGTGATGGGCAGATAAACTACGACGAATTCGTGAAGGTGATGATGGCTAAGTGAAATAACTTAACCGAACAATGAAACCTTAATCAAATCAATCTATCAAAAGAAGGGGAACCCTCCATTTTCTCTTAAAATGTTGGAAAAAAGAGGAGTTCCTGCTGGTTGTGTTCTTAGTTTTTTTTTCTTGATTTTGACTTGTTTCTGTGTTTTTATTGAAGCCTTTCTTGGTTTATTATCTCTTAATTAAAAAAAAATCTGCATTTTCTAAATTGTTTTATGGATAGTTTTCAATAAATTATAAAAAATTCGTAAAAAAGTTTCCATTTTTATTGTTCAAATAATGTTTGAAAGCTGTTCCTTGTCTTGCAAATGTATCATTGGATCATTCTTAACCTATGATCAATGGGCGTGTGGGTGGGTCTGAAAATACTAGTGGACCCTTTGTCCGGTTTTATCCACGTGGAAAAAGATGAATGGTCGATAAAAATTGATTCATAGTGCGATAGATGGCTATAAAACCCGCCATTTTTAGAAGCATAGATCTATGAAAGAAAACAGAGATCATTGAAAGTAAATTGGATGTTTTGCTAGATCCCACATGATAGGATCGATCATTATCAATACTTATTCTTCATTATGCAAAATTTCAGAAGCATGGATCTCAAATTTGATCAAGAACAACAGGTCGGATTCCTTAAATATTTATATTCTACTGACAAACTATGAAGGATTTTTTTTCAAAGAAATAACAAGAAAAGAAAACAGAGATGGCACGCAGAATACAACCTGACACGACCATTTTTCACCTTAAAACTAGTTCTCTAAAACGAAGTTCACATGAATTTTTACACCAGAGCCCATGATATCGACTTGTCAAAAAGTGCCTTTACCTACCTCAAAGCGAAATTCCTCATCTTTAAGCGGCATTTCTGCAGCCTCTTCCTCCTCCTCGTCCAAAACAAAATTCTCGTTCTTCTCCACTGGCCTAAACATGTAGAACATTACAGCATAAAACGCAAGGCTGGCAATTTCCTCGGCTGCATTGCTCACCCATCTACATTGATAAGCTACAATCGTCTGAAGAGCAAACACTACAATTCTCGTGGAAAACAAGTACCCAATAACAACCACATAGAACTGCCTGAAAAGTGCGAGATTTGCCAAATTCCTTGCTGCCTTACTGTCTGTTTTCGACGTCTCCACCGATGATCGAGTCGACCAAACAATGGGGAATAAAACTGCACAGCAACAAATTATATCTACCAACAAGAAAACTTCTGTTTTCGACTTCTTCCTCAATGATCGAATCGACCAAACAATGGGGAATAAAATTGCACAGCAACAAATTATATCTGCCAACAAGAAAACCTGATTCCAAGTAACCCAATCCTTCATGAAAGGCCCAGTTTTGCCAATCACAACAGAAGCCACATTAGCTAAAACCTGTAGTGGAATCACAATCATCAAAACCTTCTTCTCCTTCTTTTGCAGAAAAGGCTTCAAAAACGACCATCCAGTCCCAATCAAAACAATGACCGTGAAAAGCAGAACAACGCGAATAAACTGAAAGATGTAGAACAACACATCCCAGCCGTGTGGCGCACCGGTGACCTTAATATAATGCTTTTCTTCCGCTGCGCAAAAGAGATTCAAAGCTTTCATCAACAACAAAACCGCCATCAATAAATGGATCCGGTGAAAGGAGCGTTTATTCGTGTAGCAAACATAGATCCACAACCCTAGGAACGCCAAATAACAAAGCGAGAAAACAAAGAAAATCGGAGGGAGCTGAGTAAGACCAACGGAGAGGTAATCCTTAGAGCCATCGGAATCTACGTTATATAGCTCTGTGTGAAACTCCATTGAAACAGACGAATCAGGTTCACAATTAGCAAAGAAGAGGCTATATTCATTGGGAGAGTTCACCGCAAATGAACCATTATACGAATTCTGAGTAGGGAGAGAAAGATCACTAAAAGTAAATAAGAGATTAATAGAGCTCGATTGAAGAACACATAACTGAGGATTTTGCTGGATCTCAACGAGAAGCTGAATAAGAGACTCCTTAGAAAGAAGAAAGAAGCCAAGAAACGAAGGATCGACTTTGCCTGTTGGCCTCGATACGTTGATGGAATCAACGGAGATCAAAACAGTGCCGGTGTGCGAGAATCCAAACTCCTCGAAGAGAATCATCGGCCGACTATCGGAGGAGATCGAGAGGGTTTTGATCTCCGCCAATGACGGAGAAATTGAAAGGAAATAGAAAGAGATTAGGAGGTGAAATATCATCAATCCGCTCATCGTGGTGACGATTATCTCGCACCGCGGCGGACGTTACGGCGGTCGGAGGAAGAGGACTCAGTGAGACTGCGGCGGACCAACGGAGTGAGAGTTATCGGAGGACGACGACCCTTAAAAGCGCGTTGGGATTGGAGTGAACGAAACGCCTTCTTATTTACGATAAAGCCATCAATTAAATGAGATCCAAACCTTCAAAGACGTCGTTGGTAGGACATTGACGATGACCCAATGTGTGATACTTAAATTTTGAAAAATAAATTTAATTTATAATAAAAAAAAAGGTTAGATAACTACAAATGATTTATTTTATTAATATATAATGTTTTTAAGAATTTCTCTTATTGGGCCTGGCCCAAGGATAAAGGATTCGTTTGAAATATCTTGTAGTTCAAGCCTCAAGGTGGACGATGATTTTAGACGAAGACACGTGTACGTACGGATTTACACGAGGGAGGAGGAGTCCATTGAACTCGTCGTACGGTCGCAGTATAAATACTTGTCTCCTCCATGGCGGATCTGACAAGGGCAAAATGATTCGCTTCCATAGTCGACGATCGACGTAAACTTGTTTGGATGCAATCTAGCTGATCAAGGAGCTAGTTTTTCGTTTTCTTTCATCAATTATTCGCTTCTTTATCGGATTTTGTGTTGCTGAGCTCTGTTTTCACCGTGTTTTGGCAAGAAACGCGGTTTGGTTTGGTTAGGGTTTCGAAGAGCATTCTAAAATGCCTTCGGTAACCATCGATCTCGTTGTTCTCCCACTGCTTTCATCCGCAAGATCCTTTCATGGCGGTTCGTCGTCGCATCGTCTCAAGCGTCTTGAGAAAGGTGATCGTCGTGGTAATCTTAGTTAACGATAGTAGATTCCTGCAATAGAATTTTCTTTTTGCGTTCTTCGTTTGGTTTTTCTTCCCAATTGTCGGCCTGAAGTCGGGAATTCATCTAGAGACTGGATTTTAGATTTGAGGTGGAGAAAGACAAAAAAAGCTCCGGACAGTCGCTGATCTTTTTATCAGATTTTCTCCAGTTGTCTAAGGTGGGTTTTACGCTTTCACCTATTATAGATCTAAATGTAATGTGTGATGCTAAACTGGAAGAACTAACCTGAACTAATAATTTTGGTTTTTGTCCCGTAATTTCTGTTCGTTAATATCCCCAACTTGTGAAATCGAATTGACTTTCTTAGCGTATTCTTTTAATCTGAGAAGCCAGTTAGTAATTGAATATGCAAATTGCTATGATTCTTGTCCTAAAAATTACTGATATGCAGGTTTACTGTTTCTTCAGTAGTCATTGTTCTGAATGGACATTCCTTCTAGTTGTGAGTCAGTTTTCCGCGTGGTCAGCAGTGGAAAACATTCGAGGCTGCCCGTGACTCTCAAGGAAGAGCAATCGATTGAGGATCTCGAACGTTCTTTTAGGGATATTTTACGAGTTCAAGATATTCAAGCAACTGAATGCAAAAACAAGGAGAGTTGTGGTGATGATGGGGTTGAACAACCCAAACCAAGAGCTTTTGAAAAATTCTTAAGCAAGTCCAACACATTTCCTTCTGACAACAAGGTTGAATCCACAAAAGGACCTCAACGCTTTTCTGAGATTACAGTACAACAACCTTTGGCAAGATCGATATCTTTGCCGGTAATCGGGTTCTACGTCTTACCAGAGTAAATTTATTTATTTCTGTCTATTATACAAAGTTGTTGATGTTTACTCGTAATACAAAAAAGAAATTGCTGTATTTGTTGGTTAACATCGTGTTGAGAAACTATTGAGCATGTTTTATGGGGTTGTTTAATTAATATTAGGGGTAGTTTAGTAATCATTATTAGGTTGTATTTCTATATATAGTGGGTGTTAGGATTGTAATTCTAAACTATTGTAAATCAACATTAAAAATTGAATTCCCTCTAGTTGAGAGCTTCTATTCCGGGCTTGCTTTCTTATTTGCCAGAATGACATTCTAAACAAACCGAGGTGAATTTCTCTTTTATCTTTTATTTGATTTATCAATCGAGAATAATGAGTGAGTTTGATGTGAAACAGAAACCTAGTAGAGTAAACAATAATGGGTTAGTTAAAAACTTCTTTTATCTTTGATAATTGGTTTTGAGTATTATTATAAATGTATTTGCAGCTAGTATCGGCTATGAAAGGTAGCCGAGCACTCCATGGTGCGACACCGATCAAACTAACAGTTAAATGGGCACCTGATGTTTATGATCCTCCTCAAACATTGCTGTCACATATAGTAAAAAACAAGAAACAGATACAACACAAGTCTAAGAACAAGAAAAAAGGAAGGACATGGCAGAAGAGCAATTCTGTACGAGGAAACAGTGGCAAGGACAAGAAACACTTGCGGAGAGATAAATCGACATGTACTCACGGGAGATTGGTCGATTCATACGGAGAAATAGATGACTTTGTTGACAGCCCGGATCACTATTGTGGGAAGAACTTCCTTCTAAAGTCGATGACAAAGGTACACTACTCGGTTGCTGAGGCCGTGTGATTAGCCTTTTTTTCAAGACTTAATCTTGAGTTCGACTGTTTTTGTTCGTAAATAAAGTATTGCTTTTTGATGTGGATTGTTCATGAACACCATTTTGCACATTTGGATTGCATATTAAGGTCGGTTTGTGTATAGCACAGCTTGTTTTGTTCTGTGTGGTTAAAGACTTGGCTTTATGAGATTTTCTCAACCTTGTTCATTGATCTGTAAATCTTTTTTCTTATGATTCGGTCTTATGAATCGATACTCTTGATTTACATGATTTAATGTTTATGCATAATCAATGTTTGAATGCTATGTAAAATCGACGAGTGGTTTATGGGTTTCCAAACCCAATTAGGATTAACTCTTCTCAAAATTTTCTATGACGTTGAAAATTGATTTGAAAAAAAAAATTCAACAAATATTGCTTTGCAGTAATATTGAGAATTTCAATAGTTACTTGAAAAATTGAGCCAATTAACACAAAAGTCCATGATGTTGAATGTTGATATTCAATAAGTAGGCCTAGCCTTCGCACTTGAACAAGTCATGTAAGACTGAAATCCATGAATCATGAAAGAGAAAAAATAAGTAAATAAATTATGTAAATTCGTAGGTTCCGAAAATGATCAAGCTTTCCCTCAATGATCATACCAATTTCAACCACACCATCCAATTGTCTTATTCGTTTTAAAACCTGAGTCGATAGTGTCGGATTGTGGCTGTGGATGAGGTCTCGTCTCCCTTGGTTTGGCCGGGTCGACAAAAATCACCCAACCATCAAGGAATTTCGCATTCATTCCTTCTCGAGCCTTCTCTGCTTCCTCAATATTCACATATGAAACAAAACCGAATCCCTTCGATCGTCCAGTGGCTCTGTCAGTGATGACTTTGGCTGCAAAGGTAAGTAATGAGATGAAATGAAATGATCAATGTGAAACAATCGGATTGTTACGGAATTTGAAGAGAATCCCAGGTGAGAGATTGACCATCGAAGTGGTTTTACCTTCGACTAGCTGACCAAACGGAGCGAATGCCTCCTTAAGCTTCTCATCTGTTGTTAATCTCGAAAGACCTGATCGTTACATGAGAAAAGATTTGATGGAGAGTTTATATCAAGCGTGAACAATTAAATTCTAGGGTAGTAATTACCCGATCAGGCCATGGAGCAACAAATATATAAGAAGAGCCATATCTTCCAAAAAAATCATCCCATTAATGATTATATTGCAAGAAATAGGCTACTTTAGTTTAGATTAGAAGGTTACTTATCACTCGTAATTGGTAACCACAATTATGATTGTTTCAGTGCAACATTATAATTGAAGCATAATGGTACTCAGCCTCTCCTAACTAGATTAGAACATTAGATTGTAAGTAGTTGAAACAATGGAAAATAAAAAGTTGCAACTGTGTGCTTTTATAGTCAAATTGTGCAAGGTGCGTTGTCCAACTTGAATGGTGGTGCATGATTGGGAATATTGTTAGGACACCATGAAAGGTGAATAAAACAAAATTAGATGTTTCGAAGAGAAAGATGCCTAACTAGGCCAGGAGACAGAATGAAAGAGGAGAAAAACAACAGTCACCACCTTATGAGAATGAAATTTTTGATAGTTTTTTCATCAGTTCATGGACGACAAAAGTCAGAAATTGATGAGTCTGAGATCTATCACTATACAAACTATCCACGAGAGTGTTCTAGTCATTTTATAATTTTTTTTTTTGAAGGTTTCCATGGAGTGCATATATTGAATGCAGCAACTTACCAAGTTTTTAATGGATATCTTCCTAATCAAGCATAGGTGGAAGATCAACTTTTACGGAATCCACTTTCAAGCTGACTTCACCTATTAATTTCTATTTCGCTGCATAGGTTTTAACGTCAGAAATGAAAACAATATGATGAACTAATCCAGAAAACTCAAATATTCCAGGTCAAGCGTTTGAAAACGTCCTATAAGAGATTCTGATAGAAGCAAAACTCATCTTCGTAGAAAAATCCGACTCCAGAAAAGAAAAGAAACAATCTATAATGTCAAAGCATCGAGTAAAAATCAGACTTGAGAATAAACAATCGAGATTCGAAACGAGAATCCTCAATCTCAAACAAAAAGCCAAGAAAAGTTGAAAATGTACCACTAACAAAGAGCTTTGGGGCTGTGAGAGTGGAGCTCAGACGAATCGAAAGAAGCTGTGATTGAAGAACGGAGGAAACAGGATTAAGAAAACGCCTGAAGCTGGAGACGAAAGCCATCCGAATGGACGAATCGGCAACTAAGTTCGTCTCAATTTCAAGGGTTTAAGGCCGAAGAAGAAGACGAACAAAAACCTCAACTTGGGGCCTCCTTAAATAGTTAACTTTCAATAATTCAATATAAGGAGAAATATTATTTTAGAAATTAATCGAATAAATCTCAAAATATTTAACATTTAATAAAATTTGGTGGGCAACTCCTAGTTAGAATTCGAGTAAAAAATCGTATAAAAGGTGCGATTGCTCGTTCCAAATGGAGCATTGGTCTAGATCATCATGGGAAACGTGGAGTCATGACAGAGTATAGAGGTGGGCACGGTTTGAATTGGGTCAGGTTTTCACCTGACCAGCTCAACCCGAATGAGTTTTTGATTAAAAGAAGAATCCAAAACCCGACCCAACTCGAAAATTTTTTTTCGACCCAAACCAAAAAAAAAATTTTCGACCCAAACCAAACGGTTTCGGGTTGGGTTGGGTTGATTTGCATATAAAACTAAAAAAAAATACAAATGCAAATACATTGTAAACCGTCAACCGTAAATACAAGGTGTCGACCGTCTTTTGCAAGGTGTCGACCGCCTTTTGCAAACTGTCGACCACAAATACAAAGTGTCGACCGTCTTTTGAAGGTGTCGACCGCTTTTTGCAAGACATCGAGTTTTTCGGTTTGGTTTGAGTTTTCGAACAAAAATCAAAAACTAAACCAAACCAAAATAGCCACAACTGAACCGACCCAAAGCTGATTATTTGAACCAAAGCCCGACCCAAACCGTTTGAGTTGGTTCGAGTTTTCGGATTGGTTCGAGCTGCCCACTCCTAACAGAGTATCAGAGCATCAGTGGTCTTTGCTTAGATTTTAATTTTAGAAGAAAAAAATTGTGAAATTAAAATCATATCGTACTTAAAACGATAAAATAATTTAATCTAAGAATCAAGTAAAATTTGATATGGATTAAAAACTAATTTCAAAATCAACTTAAATCGATTAAAATCTTACTTAAATATAATAATAAGAACTATTCTTTCTTTATACGATTTTCCTGCATTTAAAATCAAATAATTACAAAAAAAAAAATTAATCCCAAGGAACAAAATGATGTTTGGCCACTCGTTTATCCCTTGGTTCTTTTGGCAACCGTGATTTGCCTCTTTGGCTTCTTACGAGGCTCAGATTGAGTCCCTAAAAGCACAAAGGAAAGCGATAACTATCGATCAATGGACATAAATTTAGACTCCTTTGACTGTAACGTGTACAACGTTGGACAAACAAACCTGTACAAGATCCTGATGTGCTAATGCTGTCCCGAATTCCTGTCAATCTACGATCCTGATATCATAAATTGTTGCAAAAATCAAAATTTGAACGGACCCACAACTTTTAAAAGCTGTCCACGATTCCTAGAACAAGGGAAGCTAATATATTCATGGTGAATCAGTCAAAGACTGGATTATATAGAACAGTAATGTTATATTTTCATTATTATTGTTGATCTTAGAATATGGTAAGATAAATATATTGATTAACATTATATATTTTATAGCATTAACTACATTTTAATTGTCTTAATAACTATTTGACAAGTCATCGTTTATTCTAAGAAACACAATTAAGGGAAACAACATTTGGGTACCTTTCACGTGTAAATTAGAGTAAGTACAGTCTCGTTTTATCTCAAAATAAAACCAGAAATTTTTTAAATCAAAATAGTTCTAGTTCTATTTTAGTTTTAACCTGATTTTATTTTATATTTAATAAAATTAAAATATAATAATAAAAAATAATTTTTTATTATATTTTTATCAATGTTTAAGTAATCGGACGAGTTTATAACTAATTTTAAGATTTATGTTAGATTTTATTAAGGTTTGGATCAGGTTTTACTCGATTTTAGAATTTTTTTTAGCCACGGTCTTGGTTTCATAGTTTTTTACTCCTAAAAACTACCAGCAGCCTATATATCACGGTTTTTTAAAAATTAGAACCAAGACCGGATTAAAACCGACGGTTCCGATCCAGTTTATGATTCCGGCCCGGTTTTACCCACTCCTAGTGTAAATGGTATCTTATCTCTTTGCAAAAAAAAAAAAAGTGATCCCTCTTTGCAAAAATGGAGGGAAAAAACATTACTTACTGCATCATAAACTGGCATCTGATTTCTCCAGAATTCTAATGTGGGCACGAGTACTCTCCCTGGAACATAGCCGAATGAAGTGAACATAAAGATCAAATGCAGCTAGAACAATAAGAGGCTGTGTGTAATTAACGTACCGGATCTAGATCGCCCATAGCTCAAGGAATCTGGAGAAATAATATCATTCGCCCCTTTTTCTCGCTGTGTACGTGGAGTTTCCTATAAACATATACTCAAGAAAATAACTGACAGTAAATCGTCTGAAACAGATTTTTAAAATGTGGACGAAGAATAGGCGCCATGACCGTATGCAAGCAAAAATATTGGAAAATAAGTTTCATAAAAACCTTACCAGTGTGCTGAAATGTAATTTCCTTTTAGTTTTCTTCAAGGATGCTGGAATCTTTCTGTCGCTGGTGTGTTTTGTATTAACTGGACCACCTACATGCAGAATTTTTTTTATCAAAACCTATTAAGTATACCGGAGCATATGAGCACACAAAATAACTATGACTTTTGACTACGCCTGTCACCTCATAAGTTTAATGCTTCTGAAAAAAATTGATGGAGCCTTGTTTTAATTACTTAGGACCTCATACTTACTGATTAAAGATATAATACTAAAATTCAGAAATTTAATTACTCCTGCAATTAAATCTCACTGAAAAACAACTTTGTAAGGGCAGTATTAATTTATTCTATCAAATTGCTGCAAGAATTTTCCATTGGCACTTCTATTCCTAAAACGTCAGTTATTACTATTGTAGATCAAATGTAACAATTGCTTTCGTAATTGGTATGCTTGACTTATCAAGAGGTTTTTCTGTTGACAACCTACAGGAATCAGGTCTCTCAACTTTGATTTCAGCATCCACAGAAAAAATTAACAAAAGAAGGTGAAAGAAAGTCAACTGAGACTTTCACAATTATTATCCTTCAAAAAGAAATATTAGACAATGAAACCAATGACAGTGAGTTGAAATCTTACTTTTTAGAGGCGAAGCTAACATGGCGATGTTTTCAGAAACAGCAGTAATACAGAACTCTGATTCAAAACAATTTACTGCATAATGCTCCCAGTTTTGAGGAAAGCCAAACACAAAATGCTTGAAAACCTGTACAGAGTTTCAAAAAATACAATCTCAAATTTGAGATCTTATTAAAAGAACATGTAATCATAGGAAAAGATGCATGTCATTTCTCCAAGGCTTCCTCATAACGACAAACAGTTGTGCAAATCAGAATATTTAAACACAAATAGTGCTTGCATTAGCAGTAACTACAAATTCGACCTTATAAGGAAGTAATTCTAGTCCACTTGAGTTCCTATATATATTAGTTTAGAAAAAGCTGAGTTTGGTAATCTCTGAAGTAAACTGCATTGTTGAAGCATATCACTACAAACTCAGTAAAACAAAGAAGCAAGTATATCATTCAAAGGGTGTTCAGGCCAACTTTTGTAAATCTCACTTGTAATGCAACCTCAGAATTTTTCGTGCAAATCAGAATATTTGAACACAGTAGCACCTGCTTTAACAGTAACTACAAATTTATCCTTATAAGGAAGTAATTCTTGTTTACTTGAGTTCCTATATGTATTAGTTTAAAAAAAGAAGCTGAGTTTCGTATGCTCCAAAGTAAACTACGTTGTTTCAAGCATCTCACCACGAGCACAGTAAAACCAAGATGCAAGTATATCATTCAAAGGGTTATCAGGCTTTGTAAATCTCACTAGTAATCCAAGTTTACAAATACGAACTACTATGGAGCCAGATAAATGTCCAAGGAAATTTGAATAATGGACCCTAAAATCATCACATTCAGATTCACGAGGTTGAAACTTTCACTGCTTTTGCTCAAACCTTCAGATTTTGAGAAAATGTACACATTCAACTTTACTCTCCACGCATAGAAAAGTAAAAAAAAAATAAGACATTGAAAGTTACAATAATACCTCCTCAGGGAAGCCATTCTCACTGGTAAGCTTCTTATTAACAAAACCATTGAGAACAACGCATAACCCATCGGCAGTTTCCAAAGTGAAAACATCGTATCTTTTGACAATTGGTGCCGAAGAAAAAGTACGAACGAGTTCTTTCCTGAAATATCAGCATTTTAGGAACCAAAAACAATATTCTAAGAGAAAAACCCAACTAAAAATGAGAAAAAATACTCTCTGGAAGTAATCCCTCCTACAGCTAGTCTTTTTCCACTGCTATCGGCTTCAGCTTTAATCAACCACCAGCCATTCAAGCAAACCTTCAAACAACGAAAAAGCGTAATGAGAACCGAAAAATGGCGAAAATCAGGGAACAATCTGCCGCAAGGAAACAAAACAAGCTTTAACTGTTTTCTGAAAGACGGATGACGAACGAGCACCGTCGCCGTCGTTTCTGCCGGCGGGAATCGAATTAGACTCCATTTGCGAGTAGCGAACAGCAAGCAGCGAGATTTAGGGCAAACTGTAGAGCAAAGATTGGACGGCCTAGAGCAAATTTTGACGGGAAAGCACGAGATTTACGCACTTCCGTCGACGAGCAACGCCAGATTTATCCTCGGTCGTCGGCTGATGAGAGAAATTCTTTGCTCAGTGTGGGCTGGGACTATCTGAACTGAAGAATTTTGTTTCTAAGAACGAAGGATGAGTTTACAAAGAACGGGTCGGCTAATCGGTTGTACTTGTATACACTATACATCTTGGTTGACCGACCAGCCAACCGACCCAACTAAGATGACCCGACCCAATGGAACGATTAGTAATTTTCAATCAACCCACATGGGTTGGGTCGGTTAAATGGGTCGGCTTGGGTTTGCCCACCCTTTCAAGTGAAGCCTAAGTGGGTTTAACCGGGGTTTATCTATGAGATGATCATAACAAGCTTGTATTTTGCAGACGTCAATGATACAAATAATTACAAGAAATTCTAAATAATTTTGTGAAAAAAAAATTAAAAACCCACTTGACTAAAGCAACCAATAAGTAATGAAAAATACTATTTGTTTGACCTTCAACAAAAATAGATTATCGTAGGGTCAACGTTGTTGTCGCCGACGATCTCTCAGTCGGTCTTTATTGTCGTCACTTCTCCCGGTCTTAAAGAGTGGTTGTCTCTCTCTTTCTTCTTCACATTTTTCACTTGTCGCTTCTCCCAAACGCTAAAGATGGCCGTCGGTCTCATTCTCTGTCGCCCTCGCCTGATCATTTAGCTAGAGTTGCTTCTCTTCTTCACTAGGGTTCTATCGCGAAGTGAGAGGTGTATTCAAAAAATTAAAATTAAAAAGAGTAAAGTAAAATAATATTAAAACTAAAAAGAGTAAACATGAAAAACGTTAATTTTTTAATAGATACTAATAATGAGTTCTCATTTGGAATTAAGTTGTGTCAATTGATACAGTTGAAAGTTCAATGTATCAATAAAAAAACACCTTATACTTGAGGATATCGCAAGATCCCTTCTTAATATAGAGGTGACTTACCATTATAAATTGAGTTATTTTCTATTATTGTAAAAACGTGTTTTGAGATTAGTTACAAAAATTGTGCGAGATCTAGAACAATTTGAATAATATTACACTAGTGGGTCCAAATAATTCTACAATTGGTAGCCTCTAGCGGATCGCGATTGTGTTAGACGAACGTCAAATCTAAGAAGGGTGATCATCGCAACTACCAATCACGAGGGGTGTCAAATCTTGCATTAGTCAATCATGGACGGAAACAAAAGATAACATATGATTTGAGTTACACTTATAACTAGAATAACGTGTATTTGGCTTATCATGCTCCGATCAAACACGACAATCGAGTAGTGTTGGCGGGATTGGAGAAATCCGAGATTCATCTTCCAAAAAGATAATGTTTAGGGTTTAGGATTTAGGATAGGAGATTGGGATCCATCAATTTTTCAAATATCATTCACATTGTGGCTTGTATTGAACCAGAAAAAAAGAACCAAGAACCCACTACAACATGATTAGGTTAAAAATATGAACAGCTGAAGGTGATTATAAAGACGATGATCCGAAAGAGTTCGTCATCTCTAAATAGAGAAAAAGTAAATTGGAGAATGTTGTTTACTGTAGTTTAAGGATTGCCTCCACCATTAAGCAACCTCTCTCTAGAGAGAGATAGAGAGAACATTAGGAAGAAGCTTATGGACGAAGAAACATCATCTCCTCGACTCCAAAACCCTAAAAAGGGAGCATTAGAAAAAGGAGTGTTCGTAAAGAGAAATGACTGTAAAAATTTGTATATAAATACCCAAAAGGCTCTTCCTTTATTTTTTGTCGTTCTTCTCACTAAACTTACTCATCAGTCTCTCTCTCTCTCTCTCTCTCTCTCTATCTGCAACTCTCTCTTTGTTGATGTAATTCTCCACTGTTAGGGCTACCACATCAACCTTTACAAAAAAAAAAAAGACAGAGACGATTAGAAAAAAAAAGCATGGTTTTCCCCTCCATACCAGCTTATCTTGATCCATCCAACTGGCACCAGGTCACTCGTGGATTTCTTCATTTTTCGCTTTCATGGTGGTTTTGTTGTGAAAAGCTCAAATTCTAAACAAAAGTATTTTGTTTTTTTTCTTGAATATCTTCATGAATATACCATCTAATTGTTCTTCGTTCTATTTTCTCGTTTTTTAATTTATCAGCCAGGAATCAATCAAAACGGAAGTAATCCCAGCTCTCAACTTCTACATCCCGAACCACCTCCACCGCCTCTGCCCACTCACGGCGGCGTTACCTCCGGCGCCGTCCGACCAGGGTCCATGTCTGAGCGAGCTCGATTAGCTAACATACCCTTACCAGAAACATCCTTAAAATGCCCGAGATGCGAATCAACAAACACAAAATTTTGCTATTTCAACAATTACAGTCTGACCCAGCCTCGCCATTTTTGCAAAACCTGTCGAAGATACTGGACCAGAAACGGCGCTCTTAGAAGCGTCCCCGTTGGCGGTGGCTGTCGCCGGAATAAGAAAAGAAAAGGAAGTAGCTCGAAATCTCCGATCAGTTCCGGCGGCGGCGGTGATTCATCGAGTATGATTCCGGCGAGCAGTGAACAGACTGGTATTCTACCTCCTCTAAGATTCATGGCTCCTCTTCATATGCCTAACGGATTTATTTCCGACGAGGTGGGATTAAACTACGGAAACAATTACACCACTGTTTCTGCGCCGATGAGTGACTTAAACTTTCATCCCGGAGTTGCTCCAGCGAGCGGTGGAGGAGCTGGACCTCTTTTAGGTCTAGATCAACAATGGCAGATACAGCAAATACCACAGTTTCCTTTTCTCTCCAGCTTCGACTCGTCGACGGCGATGTTTGAACGGACGTCCAGTTTTCCGGTGAAAATTGAAGAAACCCAGCAAGATCAAGGGCTTAACATGGGAAGACAATTCCTCGGATCAGTCGCAGGAAATGAACAATATTGGAGTGGATCTAATCCATGGTCAGATATTTCTGGTTTCATATCTTCTTCTACGACCAGTAATCCTCCATAAATTCCATAAACCTAGGGTGTTCTCCAACATCAAAACGTAAATTGGAGTGAAAAGAGATGAACTTTAGTTCATTACTTGATGAGGAAATTACTAAATCCTACATGGTAAGCGTCTTTTGTTTTTAATGATTGCTGGGTAATGGATTGGATTTGACTGATAATCTATCTACTCTATTTAAATAGGACTAAGTTTCATACGTTAATTATTGATTTAGCTATGGCATTGAACGTGATAATTTATGTTTAGTTTGCAATTAAGTTGAAGTCATAAAATGTTGCACCAAGAAATCACAGTCTCATTGCAGGATCTTCTGTCTCAAAGAATTTCAGATGATACAAATTTCGATCCAACGATTAGGGGATTTTTTTTAGGAAAAACACTAAAATCATCAAAACTTAATTTATTAGAAGTTTTTTTCCCAAAAATTGTTCAAGTATGGCAAGCCCTCTCTTATAAACTCAAGAACCCTAATTCTCTCTCTTCAACTGAGTTTTTGTATTCCTGATTTTGATAAATACTCAAGAACCCGAAATGCTATTGATTGTAAAGCCAAACCCAAGTTGGGGGAAGCACAATCTTACATCATTCAGAGAGTAAACTTTGTGTTATAAAGAAGTAGGGTTCATCTCTCTACTCAGTATAAAGTATTTTGTTATATAAACTCAAGAACAAATTTATAAAAATTTTGATACAAACCAAACAATATTATATTGAAAACTTGCAAGACAACCATGTCGAAGAAAGTAAGGAAAAAGTTTGAGAAGATAGATATGCTAAGATATGATTTTATTTGTCGGAAGCTCGTTTAGGTTTTAAGGGCGATAAAGACAAAGCAATTTGTATTACTTTCATCGCAGTTCAGGGAACTAGCGGAGCAAGGAAATCAAAGTTGAGCTTCATAGCCATACTCCAACACTGATATCTTCTCTCGAGAAGATCGAATGATTGGTTACTAGGAGAAAACGCTACCGTTTGAGGTCATGAGACGAAGAGTGATATTTATAATACTATATGAATGTACTTTCCGATGAGGCTCTCTCGCCGGCTAATTTCCGTTAATTTCGTTGATTTCGGCCTTCTCAAAAGACGCCCAAGACCGACAAATTTCGGAGCTTTCGCAGGAAAAATTGGTATCCCGTGGACCCAACTCGAAAGATGGAGATTCGAAGACGGTGTAGAATGTCAGAGGAGCGCCTGTACATTGCACGGTGAAAAGGTTTTTGCACGCCCTTCTCTGCTTCGTGGGGATTTATTTCTCCGGCGGCTCTAAATAGCTGCTTCTTTGTTTGTAATTTTTGATGCACAAACCCTAATTTATCACGATTTAGATAATGTGGCTCGAGTATTTTAATAGAGTAATCATCGTATAAATCTTTTACTTTGATGAATATGAGATCAGATGGAGTTTAATATAACGTTTTTATTCGTCTATGTTCTTGAGCACAATTTAAGGTCCGACGATCCAACTTGAGAGTGCTTGTGGCAAATTCGGTGGAATGTTTTGATCGGTGATGGATGACTTATGAATTGTGTTCTTGTCCTTAGCCAAAATAATGCATTCGGGCTCGTAAGACACTAATAAATTCGTGCAAGTTCTGATACAAAATGAAAAATATTGTGCTCTCGATCTTTTCAAGAGCATTCTGGCTCGTAAGGCACTAACAAAATTAGCCAAAATAATGAATTGTGATGACTGCTCGTCCAACATCCATCGAGCATGTTGATTGGTGATAGGTTAAAAGTTAGGTTTCTCTCTTACCAACAACATTAAGCGTTTTGAGCTTCAACTTAATAACAAAACCAATAAACTTTGATGAAAAGAGGAGTAGATTATGGTGACCAAATTTTCGAAGCTCGACATAAAGCATGCACTATCTATTATAATTTGATCATCTAACTAAAAAATTAATATTTATGTTATTGCATAGTAATTGGGAAATAAAACATGATCGTCCTTCTAGCATTAAGAAAGTGAAAGGGAAGCAAGCAAGAAATAAAGTCGGAAATTAACACTTGAATCTGATCAATATCTATTGCGATTGGTCATTCAGAAAGAAAGGAATCTTTGAGGCTGTCTAGGATTTTCCTTTCGACGTAAACGAGGCTGCTTCCTCAACATCTAATAAAGCTCATTCAAAACCCTTCAATGGAAAAAAGCTCTTTCTCTCTCTCTCTCTCTCTCCTTTCTGTGTCTCTCTAGACTTGGATAATCTCTCTCTAAATTGCTGGTTTAGTTGCCCCAGTGAACCCAGAAAAGAAAAATAAAATTCTACGCAGAATAATCTAGTCATATATAATGTATTCAGTGTTCTAAATATAATATTGTCTGTTTTGATATAAAGTATGCTTGTATTATTTTTAGATTTATAACATAAAATCAGTAATAAAATAAATTTTACTTATAGGCAACACAATTTTTCCTTTCTCCAACAATTTGATTGAGCTAACTTTCACAAATAACACTCGCAAACAAGATTGAATAATCAGAAAACTAGCATAAGCAGCTTTTGCTTTTGACTCGGATGACTCAGCCATGAATAAACGTTTTGAGTCAACGCGTTCTTCCATGTATGCACAATGATGGAACCCTGACCCACAGCCATAGATTCCCCACTCATTTTGTCTTGAAATAAGGATGTTTGTTTTGATTTTATGCAACTCTTTTCTAGAATTATTCCTTTTCATGTCGTTCTATGCGCTAACCTAAGATCTAAAACGCATATACCTACAAACCCTTTCGTTTTGGGCCGGCGTTTAGCTCGGTTTTTCCGAGCCGGGCTTTAGTCTAAGCATGGGCCTTGGGGACTTTGTAATTTCCTAGGAAAATGATTCGCTTCTGTTTGATTTAACTCTATTAGGATAAAGACGAGCTTACTTTTTAAATTAGAGAGATAATTATACAGAATATTTTTAATTTTAAAAGTCGTTAATAAATAACTTGAACAGTGATATAATGAACACTATGAACAATGACGGTTAACATATCAGATTATATAATAAGAAGGTAACTACGTAAATTGAAAAGTAACTCTAGAATAATCGATGAGTTTGTGACTAAATTTCATCTCTATTAACCGTTCATCCCTTCTCTCCAATTTTCTCGTGGGTTTAGCCCAAAGGAATTGACTATTTGTGAATAGAAAACATTTGTGAATCCAATTTTCTCCAATCTATTTGTGAATAGATTGGGCTCATGTTCGATTGCCAATCAAAATACGAAGGCTTTAATGAAAACATTTGTGTAATTATGAAACAAATTGAGGACCTTTCTGCAAGGGCTCAACCGCATATGAGACAAGTTCGTTTAATGTTAATCGCTCATCCATTTCTTCAACTTGTGCTTCTGCTCTGCTTCGGAAAAAAAGTTTTGAAAGTGAATCTAGCAAACCCTGAGAGGCTTAGCTGAAGAGATTGAAGATGGACAGGAACATGCTCGCTGATATGGAGTCTCTTCCTGAAGAAGACAAGCGAAAAATGTCAACCATGATTGATCAGCTCCAGATTCGCGACAGGTTCTCTGTAATTTTTTGTTTTGCTCTCTCTTTTGCATCATGTAATTTTCATTTTTCAACTTGAAGGTTTAGTCGGTTGTGTAGTTTCTCGCCTTTTGGCTCATTATTTCATTTTTATTGCTTTAGTGTTTTGATTCTACTATAATTCCCTTTTGATTGTGTACTGTGATTGTCTGAATAATTTATGACGAATTGAGGATTCTTAATCATGATTGTGCGATTTCGGACAAAAAGGGGTATTGCAGGCAAGGAATTGTAATAGTTCTCGTTGAGTAGGGCTTAGAGATCCATGACTAATCGTCGAACATCATTAGCTAAACTAGTCGTGTTATGTAATCCACTAGGTAGAACGACAGATGGGAATCGTTGTAGTAAGTGACTATAGCTCTCTTCTGATTTATTTTTTCCTCCATTAACGATTTACTTTGCCACATTCTGATATTCATATTGGTTCATCAAGAATGTGAAATTGATGACTTGATTATGCAGAAATTTGGGTTTCTTCGCGATTGATTCCATTGCTTCTAGTTCTCTACATGCTTATGATGATCTTTACCTGATTAAATGGATAGTACTTGAAAACTTCGCAATTGATTCCATTGCATCTAGTTGTTGCAGTCATAGTCTCTACTGGCTTATGATGATCTTTACCAGATCAAATGGATAATATTCAGTTATATGCGCTCTATTGGTCTGTAATGATTTTGCATTCATTACATTATAGGCGTGTTTGTGTTGCATAAACCTTGCTCTCCATAGCCTATTGGCTAAAAAACATATGTCTAACTCTAAACTGTTACTTGTTTACTTTTTTTTTCTTTTTTTTCTTTTTGATGTTCCTAGATTTTGTCTAGTTTATCTATATTCTTCTGTTAAACATAGCTTCCACAAATTTAACTGTCTGGACTTCTAAGATGATTGAAAAAACACTATTGGCACCTATTATAGTTATGTCTTTGATTACTTGTCTTTAGTCTTCTTGTTCTGTATTCTTAAATGATCATGAAGTATTGTCCTCTCTAAATTTGTATTTTTTTATTCATTCTCTTAATTAAATTGCAGCTTGAGGATGTATAATTCATTGGTGGAAAGCTGCTATACAGACTGTATAGACACGTTTCAGCGTAAATCGTTGACCAAGCAAGAGGAAACGTGTGTCCGCAGGTGTGCCGAGAAGTTCTTGAAGCATTCCATGCGAGTTGGGATGCGATTTGCCGAGCTCAACCAAGGAGCTGCGACCTCCGATTAAATACGGTTTTGAGATATACTTCATACTCTCTAGAGCATAGTTTTGTGATTATATGGAGATCTTTGATTTTAGCAATTTAGGGTCGATGAACAATGGTTAGTATGAAAATCCAATTTGAATATCATAGTATGAGATTAAGTCTCCATAATCATACCAGCAAACGAGATTTCTGGGCTCAATTGGTGTTGAAAATCATGATTTCAGAAAGCTGAACAAAACATTGTTCGGGATATAAGGCAGGTACGATTGGCTAAACATAAAACTATAAACATGACTCAAGTATCGATTTTTGTACTTGAGTAGAATATCAATTAAAATACTAACGAACATGATGGTTAAAGTGTACAATAGTTTAGCATACGACACGTCGGTTCCAGCGGGGTAGATTCTCCGACAACACTTGCAAAAGCAAAAGGCACGAAAAAAGCAGCAGACAACGAGAAATTAAAAACAAGGATGAACTGATAGAATCAAAGTGAGCAGAAGCCCTGATTTGAAGAAATGGATATATTCTCTTTACTTTTAAGGGTGGGACCGGCAGATCCGATAACTTTTTTTTTTAAATTGATATAATCTGATTTAGTTCTTTTAAATTATATTCGAACTCAAATCTATCGTATTTAAAATGTATTCAAAATTTTAAGTTAATTTCAGTTTAAGTTAATATTTTGTTCTATTCACAAGTTATTAACGCAAGACCACTAAAATTTAATTATTTTTTTTTATAAATTTTAGGTCTGATCAGTTAATCAACTCAATCTGAGAGATCATTCTATAAAAATTAGAGTCAAACTCAAACGTAAGGGTTCTACTAAAACAACTAGATAGTCGATTTGATCTAAATTCGTCCCAAAATTTTAAATTAGTTATTGTTTGGGTTCACATTCAATTTTATAAAATTTAAGTTCGCAGGTTCTCTACCCAAATCAACTAAATTCATTTATTTTTTCACAAATTTTGTAATAGATCGGTTAACCAAAAATATTTGACAAATTAGTCCTCTAAAATTGAAATTTGAACTCAATCCGTCATATATTCGTTTGTACTGATTTTTAAAATTAAAAACCAATTCGATATGACTCAATTGATCAATTTGGATCAGTTTAGTGAGTTAATCTAATCTGATTGTCGGTCTTCCTCAGACTGAACGGATTTGTGAATGATTCAGTTAGACATAATTATTTCAAATTAAAAATTAATTTTCCTATTCAAATGATTTCACAATACAATTGCCACGTCAAAAAGCGAACGATGAAGAAGAGACTGTATATATATATATATATATGGTGGCTTAACACCCATTAATGGAAGCTTCGTAACAATGGCGGCATTCTCGTACATGATTCCCATTTTCACATACTGGTCAATCTCAGTTCTTTCTACCTGTAAGGCTCATTAGTTCATCTTCTTCATCTCCGATTTGAGTCAGATAATCGGTGAGTTTTTCATTGCAGATGGGGAACAGCTAATCCTCGTAAACAACTGTAAAGAGAGCATCTGGCCGGGAATTCAAGGCGGCGCCGGAATCCCGACGCCAAAAGACGGCGGATTCCATCTCGGCGCCGGGGAGGAGGTCGTCCTCGACTTGCAGGAAAAGTTCTCCGGCAGGATATGGGCAAGGCAAGGATGCGTTTTCGACGACAACGGAAAAGGCAGCTGTGAAACCGGAGATTGCTCCGGCGAGTTACACTGCCGAGGGATCGGCGGCGTACCTCCGGCGACGGTGGTTGAAATGACACTCGGAACTTCATATTCCCCCCTTCATTTCTACGACGTTAGCCTGGTTGACGGTTTCAACCTACCGGTGACCATGTCGCCGGTGAACGGAGGCGTTGGCTGCGGCGTGGCGTCATGCGCCGTCGACGTGAACATTTGTTGCCCGGCGGCGTTGGAAGTGAGGAAAAATGGGCGTGTCGTGGGGTGTAAAAGCGCTTGCTTGGCCATGCAATCGGCGAAGTATTGCTGCACCGGCGAGTTTTCCAGCCCAAAGACGTGTAAGCCAACGATTTTCGCTCATTTGTTCAAGGCGATATGCCCTAAAGCCTATAGCTACGCGTTTGATGATTCTTCGAGTCTTAATAAGTGTAGGGCTTCTAGGTATCTCATCACTTTTTGCCCTCCTAATAGTGTCGCAAAATAGGTGGTTTTTGGAGCAGTTTTTAGGGTTCTTCTGTTTCATTTTGTCGGAAACTTGGAAGATAGAGAATGTTCCAAGGTCTATTTCAACCTCGTATTATTCACAGAAATTCCAAGACAGAATAAAGCAAGCTGTATGAAAATTTCTCAAAAAGTAAAACACCAAACTACAGAATATGAAACGGGTCAAACGCCGGCGTAGCCACCGTCGCAAGAGCAACCAGAAGAGCCGCCGTCGACGCCGCCGTGCTGGCTTGGCTTGGCGGCGAGGCAACAGCAAAGGAGGCCTATGAGCATAATCATGCACCAAGCCGAGCCTAAAGCGTGAACCCAGTTCAAGTAATCTTTCATTATCTTCTCCGAACAGCTTGTCTTCTTCACTTCTCATTGCACCAGAAAACTGTATCTCCGGACATGGCTCTGCTCTTTTAAGGGGAGAATGAGAGAGAGAGAGATTGCACGTGGGGGTTGCATGGAAAGTGGAAGAGAGGAGGAGGAGGAGGGCCAGGCAGGGTGAGTTTTACAGCTGGAGAGGCTCAAAGTTTCCTCCATTAAAGCTTAAAACGAAGCTTCGAGGAGGGAAATAATAAACAGAGGATCTTCTTAGGTGTCTGCAGAAGCTTCTTTCTGTAAATATATTTATATACTGCTAATCGAAGAGAGAGAGAGACACTAGAGAGTCTTACCAATAAATTTAAAATTTAAAAATACAGCTTTAGCAATATGAGTTTGTTGTTTTTAAATTAAGCTCCAAGTATACAAGTGGGCGTGCCGGAGTGGTTATCGGGCATGACTAGAAATCATGTGGGCTCTGCCCGCGCAGGTTCGAATCCTGCCGCTCACGTTTTCTATTTTGTTTTTTGTTTTTATTTTGTTTTTTTGTATTTTATTTTGTATTTTATTTTTATTTTGTATTCTATTTTTATTTGTTTTAGAGATCGAAGTCTAAGTGATTAATCATTATCGCTTATTTTTTAATCATCCATTCGGTTGATTTTTGCTTATAATATTTCATTTCAAACCCCTGAGTTCTTGCACAGGAAGACTCTTATACATAACTGATAATACTCGTCGGTGGTAATAAGATTTCACTGCAGCAATCGTCCAACTTGTGACGACATCAGATTTCTGAATCTTTTCATTTGCAGTCATGAACTCAGATGATTTCAAAAACGAAAAGCTATTAGCTGAAGTTCTTGCTGTGGAGCATTAACAGCATCAATGGCCTTGCGTTGACAAACAAGTTTCAGAAATGAGGGAGAGGATCTCAGTAATTCAGTATCATCTTCAATCCCACAAGGGAAAGTTGCAGATAGATAACGCAGATTTCATTATAACATCACTGACCCAATTAAAATCTGAATCAGCAAAAGACCCAGAAATTTCCTACCAAAGAAAATCGAAATTGCATACCGAAAAGGCAGATCTTTCGATCAAACTCAAGGCCCAGAAATTTCTACTCAAAAGAATCAAAATTGCAAACAGATGACGCAGATCTTCCGATCGTAATCAAAACAGGAGACCATAAAAATAGCGAAGATTAAGCATCTCAGAACCAAAATAACCCTATATTTTTCTTCATGAAAAATCAAAGAGCAAGGATAACGGTTGAAGTGCTCATCAGTGGCGCTAATATATGAAAAAACAAGTAGAATCAACGAGGATGGAGAGAATTGGAGAGAGTAGAGAGGGAGAGAAGAGATCGCTTTGTTCAATCTGATGAACTAAACGGCGTCGGGGAGATTGCTTTATATAACATACCTCTCTTTAGGTCAGCAAACAAGAACCGTTAAAGTTTAGGGAGCTGTTAAAGTTTAGGGAGCTGTCAAACCCCAAACCCCTTCACCTTTGCAACTAAACCCAATTGAATTTCCTAAACAAAACTCCGTCACATTGACAACCCGGATCGTTTCGGATCTGTTAAAGTTGGAATTCGTTCGTTTTTCAGACTTGTAATTTGTTCTTGCGGATCGTTACATATGCAACCCGGAAGAGGATTTGCATAGAAATTCTCCTCTAGCCTTGGAAACTCTCCTGCCTGTCTAAAATATGGAGCTCCAAGCCTATTTGAATGCAAAATTTTGACCTTTGTAGAAAATTCCTCCCATTTTATAATCCCTCCATCCAATTTATCAATCAATCTCACAAATTTTACCCTGAAAAAATTGAGTACAAGTTAGATGAACCCTAAAGACACACAAATCGTTGCCCAAAAAAAATAAAAATTTCAGATTGTCTTAGGATTGAACCTGTGGGGATTGATGGTTTTTCTAAATCCTTCGTATCTCCTATGGCCTTGCACTGCCTTGGCCATATTTCCATCATATGTGTAGACAAAAACATCACTTTCGAGCGCGATTATGTAATCTAATGCAGCTAGTTGATTCTGGTATGCTCGAAACGGGTCCAGTTCTTCGTTTGTTGCCAGAGTGGAATGAGAGAAGACATTCGGGAACTCCGAGCGAAAAGCGGTCATGCTTTCGCTCCCGTATATCTCCCCGGCAACTATGTAAATAGTGGTTGTTGAAGGGTATCCCATGGCCTTGAGGAAAATAGCGGCTTCTCTTGGGGACATTGGGCATCCTCCTTGGAGTCTTCTTTCTTTGCTGTCTATCTCTTTCTCTTTCCAGTGTTTTACCTCATATCTCATCTCTCGGAGCTCCTCGGACTCCTCGGTCAAGAGGTTATGGCTGCACCCGGTGAAAGCAAGCATGTCTTTTTCATATCTGCGACCATATATTTGTTGATCTGGGTTGTGTTGAGAAATCAAACAATATACAAGATAAAAGCTAACACATGATATACAAGATTTATGTAAAAAATTCTTTTTTGGAAAACCACGAGCAGAGAAACAAATTTACTATGAAAATTGAAATACAACTGCGAGTTATGCGACTGTAACTTACGTCAATTTATGGAGAAGACAACTAGGATTACCTTTTAATTGACGAATGTAAAAATAATTAGAAAAAAATCAGGCCAACGTGGACCTATAATTCTAGTTCAAATAGAACTTGGTTAACATCGAAATTTAACAAGCTGCTCATGAGAAATTTAATTAAAATGACACATAATCAAGTTGAAAATTTACCTCAAATGAAGAGCGATGAATGGATGACCATGTTTTCTAAGCCTATCGACTAAAACTTTCCCTAAATCCTCGATCTCTGGCGCATACCGAAGAGCCTCGTAGTTAGCACGGCATCGAAGCCTCTGGATGGAAGAAGCAAGGCCGTTATTGGCTAGTCGAGAGTCGGTGTGAGTAAACTTGAGCACTTTGTGTCTCTTTAACATTGAAACCATCTCCCCTCTATAATAGCTAGCCTGCATACACACTTAAATTAGATCAAACTCCACTATGTGTACTTGAAATTGGAAAGAAAAACTCAAAATCTATTTTCCATACCTTGGACCAAGAAATCGGAGCCTTCAAAAGGGGTGTCACGTTAGCAAACCGCGTCGGCAAAGACTCAACTATTTCAATATCGTCTTTTAAAACTTCGATGAAACGCTTCCAATCGAAAATGTCTCTAAAAGTACTGCAAATCAATAAGTTATAGGTTTTATTAGTCGTTATGACTCTCCAACCTGCACTGTACTCGGTAGCAATTCACTAGGCCTTCTTTCGGTGACAAACTTAGTTAACTGCTATATTACGTCTCGAATTCTCACATAGTGAAATCATTGAGGACTGAAATCTATTCTCGAAAAATAGATATTCCTTCATATTACGGCTCCTTAGTCAAAGGGTTATGATCGGTGTAGAGTTCAAATTGATTGTTGGCCGAGTAAAGTGTCACTAGCCAAATTGAAAAATTGAGGAAAAGAAGTACCTTGGGTCGGTCCAAAAAGAGTCGTGATCGAGAGAAGGAAGAACGAGAGTTGCATTCATTATCTTAGCAACGGCAACCATGTCACATATCTGTATGTATACACATCTCATTATCTTGCCCTCAAATAATCAAGCAACCTTAAACTCGAGCACATCGAAAATCAAAACTTACCCCTGTTCTCATCTGGTTCAATCCACCATTGGCATGAATAAGCAAATATCCGTTAGTTTTCGAATCCGTCCCTTGAATTCGACATATGAGTTAGAGAAAACACGATTAAACAAAGTCATTGGATGTTCGTTCGGGATCTTGACTTACTGTACTTATTCCTAGGTCGTGAAATGCATTTATAAAAATCGTCACTCTTCGGCTTCGCCCATCTTTCCGGTATCTGTTGAAGAAAACCGAATCAACCCATGCACCAAAATATACATGTTATTGCTATTTAAACTTTTATTTTCAGATTGGAATTCTAACATTTTTTCTATAATCAAATTGTATTTATCTTGGCCATACTATTGGGAAAAAAATAAAACCAAATGGGAAATTATGAGCAGCTAAGCAATACTTGAGGAAGAGGACTAAATGGCGTGATGAAGGCCACTAACGACTAGTGAGGGTCGGTTTTTAACCGATCAAAAGTGACTCGATAAAAAATGACCAAATCGATTTTTGGATCGAGAGTCGAAACTTGAAATTGACCTCCAATCTGCAACCAATTTTTAACCTGACAAAAAAAAATCAGTTTGGGTACATTTTCATTAAAAATAATATCTACCGAATAATATATTAATTTACAATCTCGTATCCAACTATTTACTACAAGAAATGAGCGAATAAATAAATACATAACTAACTAATTAACTTACATCTAATAAACATCAAATTCACTTCAATCCAACACAATTTTTTGTAAAAAGAAAAATTCATAAAATGTAATCGGGTGATCTCTTCGGTTTTGAAAAAAACATACCCCGATTTACAACCCAAACTATAAAACATAATTTAATTAAAACTTTTGCAATATATAATATGAATCAACTCGAGTAGACCCTAAATCTTCGGATTAAGTTTAACTCAATGGTAAGTTCGATTTGCACAATCCTACTACATAAAACAAGAGCAAAAGGGTTCATAAATTTGACATTAAAAATACCCTAACTACATAGGAATGAGCAACCTAAATTGACACACAAGTCGGACCCAACCATCAACATTTGAGTCGAGTCAGTTAAAAAATTATTTTTTTTGTGTTTAGGTCGATTTCAATTATTGATATACGAGTTTGGATCGGGGTTTTTGATGAACCCAAAAAACCAATTCAAATCTAAATTAAAGCCTAAAAATAAAATATGTAATTAAAAAATTAAAGAACAAAACTCCAATCAAGGCCATTAACCCAACCTAGTTTATAACAAATTATCAAGTCCAACCAGCAACCTTGATTTATTCATGATTTATAACAAATTATGAAGTCCAATCTAACCCAAAATCTTTCGAATAGGTTTAGAAAGTTAACTTCAAGTCTTGGGTCAGTTTTTGGATTCAAAACTCAAATTGAAAACCAAATTGGCTAGTTTTGGGTAGCTAAAACCGATCCAAAAAATGCGACATCTTTGGATCATTTAGGCAATTTCTCTCCAAAACCAAACGGCAGTAGGAAAAAGTAAGCCTGCAAGGAACGAAATCGTGAAGGGTAACTCCACTTACAGATGATGTTTGTGAAATAAGCTTGGGAATCGAGGCCTCTGATTCGGTAATGGCTGAATAATCCTCTCTAAATGTCTGTAAAACGAACAGTCCATTGTCTCTCCTCTTCCCATCGATCTCATCGTTGCTGTAAAATAATGAAAACTTGAAGAACACCGACATGGCCGCTGTGAAAATCAGGGCCAAGAAGATCTTACGCCTGATCTTCTTCCCTAATCTAAAATGGAGTAGAATCAAGGCCATTAACAGAAACCCTTCTTCTATTTAAAAAAACCACGTCCGAATGCGAAATAGAAGATGATGATGATGATGATACTGATGGTTGAGCCAGTGAGATTGCCGGCCTCTTCGTCGGAGAATTCGGAGGGGTTTGAAGATATGGACTCCGCGTCGACGAAGTCGGAGACGCGTATTCTGGTTGTGGCCGGTTTTCCGGCGAGTCTAGGACTAGTATTCCCTGGATTGTTTGGGCCGCCGGAGAACACGGCCGGCAAATGTATCTCAGACTGAAGGAGACGCCGGAAGAAGAACGAGAAAATCCAGAAGAGAGAGAGAGAGACTCTTCCGGCTCCGGTGGTCAACTGTTTCTCTATACATCCCATGATTTATCACCGGGAAAACGGAAAAGACGAAATTACCCCAAGAATATAAAAGTTCAAATTATTTAATCAAGGTTATCTGCGTTACACGTATTATAACAATGTGTTACAGCAGTGTACTCTAGATTCCACGTTATGTGTTACACGCATCAACTAAATTCTATGCCCCATATTTAATACAATTCATAGGTACATCTTTGGATTAAGTGTACTCTTAATGTAGATTAAAAAGTAATAAAATAAAAAACCATTTCCACGCATGTGACAGATTAAAAAAAAGTGACCCGAAATCTTAGGCTTTGCAACTTTTAAAAAGCATCCTCTACTATTATTAATATCCTCATTGAACCGTAATTAAAGATGGAATAGAATTGTGCTGTACACAGTCTATTTTCTATACATTGACTGAATTAATTAATATTTAATATATTAAAAATATAATAATAATGTATAGTAATAGAGTTAATAAGAAAGGAGTTCTATATTTAATTTATATTTTAAGATAAATTAAGTTTAGGACATGCAATGTAATACCATTTATAGAAAATGGTGTATTTGGAATAATGGAAATATTTTGGATACACCGTGTCATCTAGCTCCCAGAGTCAGCGCTCGCCGACCCCACCAAAAGTTCTGCTTTCAAAATCTCAACTTGACACGTGGAGGTAAATGGCTTCACCGATCGGCACAGCCAGGATGAACGAGCTCTTTCACTGTTTATAGCCGTTGGATCAGTTTACTTTCTTCCAGTGATCCAACGAACGAAAAACCAGCGGTGATTACGGATGCGAAACCATTTGTAAGCACGGAGACTGCAGCGTAGGATCCGCTGGTCAACGTATAGGTGCCAATGCCAAATGTGACAGGTGTAACGCGTATAAGCCAGTGCATATCTTTCTATATTAATATTGATAATTCCATTAATTTGTCGGTTATATAACTAACATTAATATATCCAAATATTCATTATTTTAATAATTACAAGAATGAATTACTACAATTTTTTATATGGCAATGCTTCTAGTAAATCATTTAAAACAAGAGAGAAATTTGAGGTGTAATATTTACGGTGGGCAGAACCGAACAAGAACTAACGATTTTGGTCTGGTCTAGCTTCATAGTCCTGACATAAACTCAAAAACCTGCTCAAACCTCGACAAAATCACTTAAAATTCGATCCAAAGTGCAATAAACAAATGTTTAACTTATACTTATGCTTTTAAGAACTGAAATTAAATCATGATCAAACTAAAATCACATTATATTTCATAATCCAAATCTGAGCTAGTTCCGTTTCTAATATGAAACAGACCGAACCAGTTCCTCTACCTCAACTCTACCGGTGGCTGGCGAAGGCCATCTCAAATCTTTGCAAAGAACTCAATTCGAATCCTGTGTTTAAAACCTAGACGATATCCACATCAAAAGATCCGAAAAATGTCTGCATTTATGTAAGTTTAACAAAATAAAAACAGCACAACTGTTCCAACAAAGACATTTAGTAAGGGATTCTCACAATCTCAACTCGATCATCAAATACACGATGCATCTCGGGTGCAGAACTCCGGTACCAAACTCTTCATCTCCGCCATAATTCCCAATTGATCTCCGACCCAAAAGCAAAATTTCACCCACCCTTTTTCTAGTTCCCGCTTTTTTCCTCACTAATATTATCATTTTCCCCCTGAAGAAGAGGAGCAGGAGCAGGAGCAGGAGCAGGAGCATCGATCGAGCTCGTTGCAACCGAAGAATCGACCAAGCTCGCAGCAATCGCAGCCTTCAAATCTTCGTCCTCCACGTCCGAGAAAATCTCAGCCGTTGTTGGAATAGTATCCGAGTTCTGCTCGGGCAAATCAATTCGGGCTGGGGGGTTCACACCGCACGATTTAATTATCCTCTCGGCGTCTTCCGGCGACAGCCATTGGCCGTATCCATTTGAAGCTTCGAAGGACGAGATTGGGAATTCTTTCGGGAAGTTTCCTCTCACAAGAAATATGCTCCACCCGGATTCTTTGAGCGAGTCGAGATAGGCCGAAAGGTAAAATTTTGAGAGGTTTTGTGGGGCTGCGTAGAGACTATCAAAGTTATACCATTCTCCATTTACTTTCTTTATACAGAACCAATGATCTTGGAGATGACAAATGAATGCATTTTCTAGCTCTGGATCGATTTGGGCAGGTTCGGCGACTGGGGAATCGAGCGGGATAACTTGGAGATCCCATACCTCTAAGGCTTTCTGCAAGACCTGGAACCAAAAACCGTTCGAAATTATGCGAAAGCTATAAATATAATCATGATGGACCATTCTATTATGTTCATTCTTATTCTACGTTTTTAAAATACAAATTCAAACAATAATACGTGGAATGAAAGTGTAATTAATGAAGTAAATTATAAATGGTCATTTCTTACATTTACTGCATTGATCATTTTGTTAAGTCAACGACTCAACGTGTATGTTATGGTCGTATAAGAAAATAATTATACAATTATATTTTCACGATTGTACACGTTTATATTTGAGGGGTCTATTAGGTAACTCCACCACAATGAGAAAATTTACAACTTTTCAGTTCATAACAAATTGATACTGAAATCACAGTCAAGAGAGACATCACGAGACTCCTCGGTTAAAAAAAAAAATCGATTAACGGATGTACATGTTTATTACTAGAATTAGGTAAAGATTATCAAATTGATAAATTTTCAGTTCAAAACAAATTGAAAAAAATTTCTAGTTTATTTACTCACAATCAGGTAAATGGTGATTAATGATTAATACTAAATTCCTAGGGCAAAACAAATCCATACTTCACCAAATCATGAATTCATAACTCAATCTGCATGAATTTCATAAAAAAAATCACAAGGATCATAGTAAAAATTGACATATTCTGAAAGAAATCAACCTGGATACTAAAATCGCCGTCAAGAGAAACATTATGCGACTCCTCGGACAAAAAATCCCCTGTCGAAACCCCTCCTTGTCGCATCATTTGTCGCTCTTTGCAATCGAGATCGGAAGCCAACGCAGCCAAATCGAACTCAGAGAAGAACGGACCTTGCAAAACCGTGTTCACACAGTGGACAGCGCAGAGCTTAGACTCTTGAACCTCGTGGTAAAGCATGCCTCCATTGCTGGCGCCCTCCATAGCCAATCTCTGAGAAGAATTTGGGGGTTAATTGAAAAACCCTAGAAGCGATCTAGGCGCTAATTTAGGTATGCTCGGCCCGGCGCTTTCTCTGTCTGTTCCTCGGTCGAAAATGGAGAATCGTAGACGTGGGAAAACGATGATGATTATTCATTATTCATTATGTTAGGTTTTGCACGCGTAGCTGTCTGACACGTGTATAAAATGTTCGGAACTATTGGTCCAGGTTGGGCTGATTTGTCTTTGTTATTAAGCAATAATAAATGGGCTTCTCTGCCTAACTTATTGGGCCTTTCTTGTATTTTGGGCCCACTATAAATAGAGTCCACATATTATATGTATTTTACCACTAAAGGAAGACAATTACAGTAGATACTTTAAACTTTAAAAGTAAAAAATAAGCAAATTAGTAATGTTATCCATCTGGTTAATTTTAATAATTTTTTAAAAAATAAGTAAATTTGAAATAATAAATCTTTATTTTTATTTAATTCAGTTAAGTTTTAGAAAAAACAAGAATGTTTATAATTTTAAACTTGTTAATAAACATCAATTGATCAATTACGTTAATTAAATGACTTACATCGTCAAAATCAAGTTTAATGCGTCAACTGACGATTTTTAAAATTCGATGTATGTGAGGCGACACTACAAATAATGCCCTCGTATTCTACTACTTATGTGTACGATGATAAAATAAATTCTAAATAGATAAATAAGGTATGGATTGATTTCAATAAGAAAGCGATAGAAGAATTAGAGGGTAGCCTAACTTTACCATATTCTTAAGGGTAGCCTAACTTTAGACATACTACATTTTCTCGGTTTAACCGATATTAACATTTTAATGAAGAAACAAAATAACCAGACAAGAACGAGAAAAAAATCATTATTTGAATAGCAAGATACGCATGAGTTTTGCGACTGCATCATAAATTCATAGAGAAAATAAAATTATATATAATATTTATGAAGCAAATCCACGACCGTGCATGACTATGATTCGAGTTTCAATAAATTGCGTCAATAATTCAAAAATGAGATAACGAATCTAATTATCGAGAATCCGAGCTACTTCCCCATTAGAGATAAGGATAAAGTCTCCACATTCAAATAACATTATAAAGCCAAACACCCACAAAACAATGTATAATAAATAGAGTAAAAAATTAAAATAAAAATAAAAAAGGAAAAAGTGGATTCTAGTTTGTCCCTAATTCCAGATGCAGTGTACGGGGGGAAACCCTTTTAAGATAATTGAGAGAGAAAGACATTCACAAGCAAGACTGCATTGATAACACGACAAAGAACACGAAACATTATTGTCTTCTTCAAAGCACCCACTCTTATGTGCAAAAGAAAAGCTCCAAAATGCTTGTAGAATCATTGCTATCCGATATCTACCGATCATGATCTATGTTCGATCCACCTTGTGAAGCTTTGTTCGTATGATGTGTAGTTGTCGGATAAAGTTTTCAAATACTAAAAAAGCTCGGTTTTTTGTCTCGAGATCACGACAAATTGAAGGATCAAGATGCGGGATAAAGACGCGAGGAATGGGTCTCAAGTGGATTTCATGATTATGAGGACTCATTTGGTGAAAGCGAAAACAACTTAATACGATGTTGATTGTGAGGACGCAGCTCATACAAACACAATAACAAATATGTGGGGGCTCCAATCCAAAATTGACAATGTTGTAATGAGAGTGACAAATTATCAAGTGTTTTAAAAACCTAAACTTGAGGATAATGATAGTTTAATCACTTATATATTATCTTAATATTTTTACTCGCACATATATTATGTTTTTATTTATTCCTTACATGCATATTTCTTCTATGGTGGCAGGAGTATAAAGAGAAAGAAGACCTCACAAAGGGTCACGAAACGACATGAACAAATCTAATATACTGTGAAGAGATCAACTCTCCAATCGTTATCCTATGGAGGGAGACAATAAGGTTCTTGTATCTTGCCGTGTTCGAGAACGACCTAATATTTTATATATTGTGAGAGCCCACTTCATATCAGTTAGACGGTCACGATGATAAAAATTAAAAACCAGTTAAATATGTTATTATTTGTAGTGAATAATAATTAAATATGCACAATCCAATATCGCTTTGATAGTGTATATGAATAGAGTTCTCATCTCTATCAGTACTCAGTACAATACGTTTTGTGTATAAATCCAAGAATAAATTCATGAAAATTTTAGGCTAAGATAGACAATATTGTACGACAAAATACCAGAGATATTACAGTTACGATCTCACAAAAGTACCAGAGATAGACAATAAGCAAAGTTTCTCTCTTTACCTAACTAGTACACTGCGTTTTGATCAATAAACTCAAAAACAAATTTATGCGGGCTCTAACCCGTAGCGTACACTATTGTAAGTAAAAATCCCGAAAGACATTATAGTTCTTGTCAAAAATCAAGAAGGACCCGTTAAGTATGTAAACCCTAAAAACACATCAAATATTTCTAAAATTACTATAATCAACCTTGGGCGGAGGAACTTACAAGTGAATGAAACAACCCCGAAGCATATTGTGGATCAACCGATGAGATTACCTAAGTATCAAGACATCGCGACATATAATACATACTTATAACGTTAAGACCAGTTTCTTAATTCCATGTCAACAACTTGTGCGATGTCGGGGACGATTCGCTATTATTTACTGTTATATGAAATCTTAAAATTACCCATGCAAAAAAACAATCCATACTATGATAGTTTGTCCGGATCTATGTACTACCATGCAAATGTCGTGACATTTCTAACGCGAAGCAAATGTTGTTCGATGGGTAAACTTTATATTATAATTGATTTATTGATTATTGTGGATGCCCACCTATAAATATGTCACTATTGAAAAAAGTATATGTTATAATTACAAACCATTTTCGCAAAAAGACAACTTTGGTGACAAAACCTAACTTTTAGACTTCTCTTATCCATAAGAAATGTCCGGTTTTTTAGATCTAGATCTTCTTAGATTTGCTCGAGCCCACTACCCATTAGTATAATATATATATATAATTTTAATAATTATTATTTAAGATATGTAGCACTTCTCTAATATTCTTTGAAAAATACCACGCATGCACTGGTTTTGTCACGTTTAATTCTAGTGAGTCGCCAAATGAACAATATGCTACATTTATAAAATTTTAATAAAAAAATTACCCATTTCTAAATTAAAATAGTATTTTCTTTGTTTATTTGATTGATTTGATTTGGCTTATAGGAGCAACAACTTGCCCCCATTGGTGGTGTAACGTTAGATCATGTCACATAATTTTTATTTAATAATTTAATATAAAAAGGAAAATATATTAAAAACTAAATTAAAAAATTTCCAAATTTCCAACCTTTTCTTGCCTTGAACCTGGCCCTCTTTTCCGCCTCAACCCTACACAAGACATGTGCATGCGACAAAATGTTAGTTTTAGGATCATGCATCAAGTTTTTATCGGTCTCTAGTAGAGACTCTCTACCCGTTTGGTTTCGGTATATATAGTTGATATGATCTTTTTTGACCAATTCACATTTACATGTCAATTAATTATTATTTTGATTAATGTATAATTAATAAATGTATTATTGGATACGTTTAATTTATACCATAATTATTAAGAGGGACTCCCAAAACTCCAATTCGCAATTAAGTCGAAACAAAAATTTGTTAAAACCCCAGATGAAACCCGAAATTAGCTATAAACCCAATCTAAACTCGGAATTACAACTAAAACTCAATAAAAATCAAATTAATTGTTAATCTTCATGCAGAGCCACAACTTGGTCTGGTTTGGTTCGGTTCATATAGGTTCAATAACTCGGTATCAAAAATACATTATTATGGAATAATTTCATATTATTATTTCGAGTAATCTAAAACAGTTGAATGTTGTGTGATTTGTAAGTTCATGAATCAACCAATTACCATAGCCTATAAATACACCATGTAATAATGAACCGTTGCTCTCTCTATCTCTCTCTCTCTCTCTCTCTCCTACAATGCCTTCTTCCGCCGTATCCATCTCCGGCGAATGCACCGTCTATCCTCACCGGAAATCCACGGCGGCCGCAGCCCTCCACCTCTCCGTCTCCGACGTACCCATGCTCTCATGCCACTATATACAAAAGGGTGTTCTTTTGACCACCCCACCATACTCTATCGTTGACCTCATTTCATCTCTCAAACATTCTCTCTCGGTCACTCTCTCCCACTTTCCGCCGCTCGCCGGCCGTCTGGCGACGGATCCCGGCGGCGCCATCCTCATTCTCTGCAACGACGCTGGAGTTTTGTTCGTCGAAGCAAAAGCCAAAACTCTCTCCGTTCAAGCTCTTTTCTCTCCTCTTGACGTCCCTGAGTATTTCAAGGAGTTTTTCGTTTTTGATAAGACTCTTAGCTACTCCGGCCACTCCTTGCCGTTAGCGGCTGTGCAGGTGACGGAGCTCGCCGATGGGGTCTTCATAGGCTGCACAGTTAACCACGCTGTTACAGATGGAACTTCTTTCTGGCATTTTTTTAACACATTCGCCGCCGTCTGCGGCGGTGCTGAGAAGATCTCTAAATCCCCCGATTTCGGAAGAGAAACCATTTTCAACTCCACGGCGGTGCTACAGTTCCCTGCCGGAGGTCCGACTGCGACATTTTCCGGCGAGGAACCTCTGAGAGAGAGAATTTTTCATTTCAGCCGTGAAACTATTTTGGCGCTGAAGCAAAGAGCCAACTCCGGCAACCCCCACCGGAATGGATTTCCCGGTGAGGCCGAGATTCTGGGAAAGCGAAATAACGATAGTTGGGAAATAGTAACCGGAGAAAACCACATTTCACCGGCTGGGATTACGTTGACGGCGGAAATTTCTTCCTTTCAATCCCTCTGTGCTCATCTATGGCGTTCTGTAACGCGAGCAAGAAAGCTAGAACTGGAGAAAACGACGACGTTTCGAATGGCGGTGAACTGCCGTCACCGGCTGAAGCCTAGCCTTGATCCCTACTACTTCGGCAACGCAATACAAAGCATTCCGACGATAACTGAAGTCGGAAAACTACTTTCCAGCGACCTCCGGTGGAGCGCCGATCTACTCCACCAGAACGTAGTGGCCCACAATGACTTAACGGTTCGCCGGGGAATCGAGGATTGGGAGAGATCGCCGAGATTGTTTCCACTCGGAAACTTCGACGGCGCTTCGATCACAATGGGAAGCTCGCCGAGGTTCCCGATGTACGATAACGATTTCGGGTGGGGACGGCCGGTGGCCGTCCGGAGTGGCCGGGCGAACAAGTTCGACGGGAAGATTTCAGCTTTTCCAGGGAGAGAAGGGAATGGAAGTGTCGATCTTGAGGTGGTTTTGTCTCCGGAAACAATGGCGGGTATAGAGAATGACTCTGAGTTCATGCAGTATGTCTCAGTTGCAGAATGATTTGATTTGATCAGTGAACTTCCATGTCTCCTCCATGTCTTGGCCGGGATCTGGCTGGAGGGCGACGTTTCAGCTGCTTTCAAACTGTTTATCTGTAATGGGTTTTGTCTTGTTTGTAGTAAGCTCTAACTTCAATGGTGATAATCAGAATCAGAATTCGAAAATGTTCTAATTTTTTCTTTTGCTACCAAAATGCGAAATCGGTTACCCCGAACTCCTACACCCCGGCACGATAAGTTATGATATGGTAAGTTACGGTGATTCAACAGTCCAGAGATAAGAGACATTCTTCCTGATACCTTAAGGAGCTACCCCAACATTGATGGTAACAATTCTCATGCTAGGACAACGCATGATTCGAACCCAGACACTTGTTACCAGATCTACTATCCATCGACCACCGAGGTGAACCTGCACAGACTTCTTTTTCCTTTACTTAGAAGCTTTTGGGTTTCGTTGACGCTTTCTCGATTATCTCCTGCCATGGCCGATGATCATGGAGGGTATTATGAGAGAACTTGTTCTTCTGTTAAATCTTCTGCTAAATCTATCTTAATTATTAACAAACACCTTGTAATATAATTATGAGACTTTGACACATTAAAGTACGTCTATTTCTTAATTATCGTCTTACACGTATAATTATTAATTAATATCTTAAAATTAGACAATAGATGACACTTTATCTTGACATTTTAATTAATTAAACTTAATTTTATATTTTAATTTTTAATATTTTTTAAATAGTTATACATTTTCAATTAGTATGATTATTTTTTAAATAGTTATACATTTTCAATTAGTATGATTAAAAAAAAAACTATAATAAAAAAATTAAATTTAAATAATAACAAATTTTATTGAAAAGGTGTTGTTGATAAAATTTTAAAGTTTAAGGTGTTAATTGGAAAATCATCATACTATAAGGTTTTAATTGATAAAATTAAAAGTTTATGATTTTTTTAAAAAATATTCATATTTTAATAATGTCTATTGACACACTTAAAATTCCATAAATCAAGACCTTTAATACTAGTGTTACTTCTCCTGTCCTTGAATTTCAAAGCTCCAAAATTGTGTAATTAAACTAAAAGCTAGAGAAAAACTCGAGTCTCCAAACTTGTTGGACGAGAATCGAGAAGGAATAAGTGCTGCAAAGTTCTCAAGATGACCGGTAACTGGATTACATTCGGCGGGATGAAGTTGTCTGGTCGGGAGCCGTTCTCTCAACGGCGCCAATTCTTTGAGGAGGCCATACAATATGTGTAACTCTTCCTTGAATCAGCCCCAAAGGAATCTGCAAATAAAGTCAAGTTAAACACATTTGAGAACACAAGCACATGTCCAAACTCCAAACCAACACATCCCATGGAATTTAACAACTGGTAATTTGAGAAGCAAAGAAAGAACAGAAAATTAAGATTCGAGTCTTGGAGCTCTCGAGCCCTCCAACATAATATTATTAGTTTTGGGCCGAGACTCGCACGGTTTTGTTCTTATATTATGTCTAAAACGCTTTGTCAAGGTTAGAGATTGAGAACTCATTTGTGCACTGTTCCCAACATGTAGGCGATGAGGGACTAGACACATTCACACCTTATGTCGGATTGGATATCACAATCCACTTCTCCTAAAAGATCTGACGTCTTTGTCAACCTCCAACGCGACTAATGAGACTAACTCTAACACCACTCGTGGAACCTCTGAGCACGACAACACAATATTGTCTTTTTTAGGATGAAACACACATAACTCTGTTTTTGGCCTATGCCCAAAACGTGTTGTGCTGGTCACGGACGAGAAATTCATTATGAATTATCCTGAGTCTCTCCCTCGAATGATGTGAGATTGCACATCTTAACACCATATGTTTGATGAATTTTTGCAATCTACCCCTTTTAAAGGGCTCGATGTTACTTTGCAAACAAAGAGGCCGGTTCTTATACCGCCTATGGAGCATCTGAGACTGTCAGCAGAATATTGTCTATTTTGAGTCGAAACTCACAAAACTTTATTCTTGGGTTATGCCCAAAATTTATTGTGCTGGCTAGAGACAGAATGCTCATGTATGAACTGTCTTCCGTCTCCACCCCAGACGATATGAGACATCACATCTACACATCTCATGTCGGGCGGGTAGTCACATGACCAATATGATATTCACAATAGTTCACTTCTACCAAATTCAACATGAACAAAAAAGTAACCCATACTCACTAATGAATGTGATTCCTCCAAAAATGATGGAAAACAAAAATTAAAAAAAAAACACTTCCTAGAAACTGGTCACTGGAAAATTACAATAATGGAGAAATGATAAGAAAGATATTAGGACCGATGACGATGACATGAGTGGATATTTGAAATGTTATTAGCATTTTATTGCTTTTTGTATAATCTATAAGTCCATGCCTCAATAAAGCATGTGCACTTGATTCACATTCCATACATGTAGTATAATATGTAGCAAGCAAAATGTAGAAAGTATGAGCAATCTTACAGGTCCAAATGATCGTGAATCTAGGCTTGAAGCCGAATTGTCTCCCTCAACCCAACAATGACCATTTGGAATTTTGTGCACGTCGAATGGAGGACAAGTGCCGACCCATTCACCCGATAAGGCCGTTATTCGCTTTACGTGTTTCTCATTATACTTTATAGGAGATCTAGAATCATATTTTATGTAAGTTTAAAGAATGAATTTTGAACCAGAAATCGCTATAATAAAAGCAGTGAAAATGTTAATATCAAGAGCAAAAATTGAAAAGCCATAGACGTATAAAAGGCAAAAGCAAAGAAAGTAAAGGTTATACCGAAAAACGACCACGTCACCAGCTGAAAACTTGTAATTTTCAAGGCAAAATTTCTCCACCAACAGATGGTCATCTGAAATTAATCATGATTTGTAAGAACATTTAAACCAATGAGGACCAGATTGAGTATTACCACTCAATGAGCTCAACAGAGTGCCTTTGGTGGGATTGAATGTGGGAGCCATTGAAGCACCTCGGACGGGAATAATGCTAGCATACCGATCCGAAACTGTGACTGCTATCAACCCTATTGTGAAACATCTCTTTGTGATAGTCCATGCTAAACTCTGGCCACTCATAGTAACCCCCCTTGTCTAAAACTTATAGACACCTAAAAGGATATTACAAATCAATTTATTTTTAGCATTCAAGATTAAAGCTGATAATCTTGTGTAGTGTTTGGAAAGCATTACTTTTTAAAAACAAATGTCCATATACAGGCTCCATTCAAACAAGAGAATATAATCTGCTGAGTGATTTGAAACAAATCCCATTATGAAACAATTCTTATCTTCAATTTAGTTTCTGAAAAGAATTCAAACAAAAGACAACTTGTTCTACAATTTGTTCGAATCAGATAGGTAGAAATTTGCAGAAAGAAATAAAAAAGAACACTGAACTTGTCTTAGACAAGAAAAATTTTAGACAAAAGCTAATTCTTCCAATACAGAGCTAAAGATTTTCTTAAAGAGTATTTCTCTACAAATTTAATCCAAACCAAGAATTTTTTCTACTTTTTAGAACAACTATTTTCAGAAATTCCCAATCCCACAATAGTTTGAAACAAAATGCAAGAATTTCTACCATTGTTTTTCCATACAAATAGCTAAGAACAGCATACTGTGTCTTCTGCTACGAAATTCTTATCCAAATCAAATCGTTTACATTTTAACAAATTTCTACGCCTTCGTTCAAAAGGCTATTGTTCTTTCTTTCTCCCATTTAAACTGCTCTAATTGTTCTTCCAATTTCATTTACTAGCTTAAGCGTTTGGTTACTCTAGGTCTTAAGAAACAGCAAATGAGAGAGAGTTAAACCTTCTGCTGGATAGCCCAATTCTGCTGATTGAGCTGTCATTTCACTCCGTCATTCGCCGGCTAGTACTCTGTGTAAAGATCATCGTTGCAGCTCCGATGGCAGAGTTTTTTTTTTCAGGGCTCCCACTACCATTGTCCAACATTCAAGGCGTTTTCAACCACTATGAAATGACGTCGTTTGAACGAGTCTGGCTTCGCGCAAATGGGTGGGACCCGGGTTCGGTTTTCACCAAATATAACGGACCTGATAGTTTCGGTTTGAATTTAAAGCTACAAAAGCGGGACCGGACCAACCGGCGGGTTACAAAAACCGAACAGAATTCGTAATATTAATTTTGGTTCAATTTCAGTTTTGGGTTAGGTGTGGTTTCGTATACATATAGTTGAGCAACTTTTAAATATATATAAATCGTGGGTAAGATTTGACGGTTCATCAATTCAGTTGTCTTTGTTTCAAACCCAAATGACTTGCAACCCGAACTATCACTGTGTCACCCAACCTCACAACGTGTAAAATGCAGAATTTAATCAATCCAATCCGACCGGTTAAATTTATTTAATTTTAAGTCATATTTTATCTCATTTTTAAATAACAATTTTTTAAAATTAAAACTTGAATTAGATCAAAATTGACAATTCAGGTTCAGACTAAGTGACAATCTGCTTCTGGCCACCTCTAATTTCATCGATCAAATTTCAGTTCAAACATCTGGTTTGCACATAGACACATGATAGAAATGAAACAACATGAGTGAAGACTAAACCCATAAAAGCTGCCAAAAGAGGGGATACTTTTTTAGAGAAATAAATATCTCAGGATTATATGCATGCTAGAAAAACATCAAAGGAGAGGGCATAAAAGTAATGCTTTTTTTTTCTAAATAATGTTACAACAAACACTCGTGATCATTTGATCACACACTGGAGAATTTCTTTCATGAATAAGATGTTTTGTGAAGTCAAAAGTTACCCTCTTTAGTCATCGTCCTCATCGTCGTCGTCGTCGTCATCTTGCTCCTGACACACAAAATCATTTCCAAATCAAGTCTAGTTAGCCGATTTTCGAGAAGAGTAACATTAGATTTACAATCGTATCTTATTTTATTATTGTATACACTAACGTGTCGTGTTGTGATTGATTTAGTTAAAACATATTTAATGTAATACAATTAAAATATATATTTATTGTACTAATCACAATTCGACACGTCAGGTCAGCATATATAATTAATTATAATAAGAAGATAAACCTAACATGATCTGAGAATAAAAAAACTGCTCAATTATCAAAGAGAGAGAGTGAGAGAGGGGACTACATCATTACTAGCTTCATCCTCATTATCTTTAACTTCAGATTTTGATCTTTCAGATTTATCATCTCCTCCATTGATAGAGCTAGCCTGTCCAAGCCAATGACAGTTCAAGCATATAAATAGAAATGAGAAGTTTCATTTTTTGTGTGTATAAATAGTAATCACCTGGTTCTTTTCGTAGGCTTTCAATAGCTTTTCATATTCAGCCTTCCTTTTACCAGCCTTTGCTTCATATACAGCCTTTTCCTTTTCAAAAGTGATCAACAAGGACAGAATCAGTTCATGTGTGATTGATATTGGATCATGGGAAAGAACTAGTTCAAAAAACTATGGTGAAATTCGTTACACATGTTATTGTATTTTGTTAGTACTAGGTAACGACAAAACATCCAGCCATTTTGATAACCACAACAACATTCGAATTGAAAGTGCTATAGCAGCAGAAATCAATCAAATTTAACCACATCAAACTCATCCAAGACATGGTAGCTTTTGTTCATTTTCGACTAAGAGTAATGTTAATTTCACATTTTTACATACTTTCTTATTGTACACGCTAAATGAATAAGATGTATTAATTAAAATAAATATTCACTTTAACAAGATAAACTTAGTATTACTCTGCAACTAATAATCTACGCGCTCATCAGAAACGATGAAAATAAAGAAAAATACTCACATCAGTAGACATGGATTTCCACTTCTCTCCTCCAGCTTTTCCAACCTTGAATAGATTAAAAGATCTTAATTTCTCATTTCAAAAGCAAAACATAATCCAGCACTACTCAATTGCTCTTTGAAGCTTACCACAGCAACACCCTTCACGTTAGGGTTTTCTCTCTTATAGTCCTTCCTAAACTCCTCCCTGAAAATTAAAATTAAACAAGCTTCAGAATAATGATAATAAAATAGCTGACTTCACTTCACTAGAGAAAGATTGTTACAAACAGGAAAACGAAGAAAGCGCTAGGAGGTCTCTTTGGCTTGTTGGGGTCCTTTTTGGCGCCTTTCACGTTTTTAGTCTTTTGTTTACTGCTTTTGACAACCTTGACAGGAGCTTTTCGCTTCCCAACCTTTCTGAAAATAATACAGAGACATGATCTGTCACTACAACATAGCTGTTACTGAAGTATTCACCATTACATATGAAAACCAGATATATATATCGACATTAAACTCAGCTACAGCTACCATGGTTACACAAAAACTAGTACCATTATAATGGAAGCCCCACTAAATTAAGTATGTATTCGCAACAGGGAAAAAAAATCTCGACCTGTCATCAACAGGCTTCAAAGCTTCCTTCGAGATCCTTCCAGCTCCCTTACCCTTCGCCCCCTTCATCTTTTCGATACTTGTCTAATTGAAGAAATATATGGAAGAACATAGTGAATTCAGTAGGTGTGATAAAAATGCTTGCAACTTTAAATACCAGTTGACTTGAAAAATTCAAAACAAGCCATCTCAGGGAAAATAATACTGATTTGATTAACGCAAACATAAAACACACAACACTAGCAAGAAACTATGGAAAATGTATAATATAACTTTAATAACGTATATAATATATGCTCACTTGAACTAAAATGATCTTTACAAGTTCAAAAGGCTAATCCAAATACAGATATAGTTAAAGCAAAATCACCAGAAAATTAACAAAGAACTCAAGTAGAGTTCAGAACCTAAAACATCTTCCCTGAAAAAGGGAATAAGAGGAACAGCGCTTAAATTGCAAACTTCTCCCTCTTCAGAAACTCGAAGCATAAACACGTTTCAATCAGCAACAAAAGATTAAACAAGAAATAAACAAATAATTCAGCAATCCTGATGTGCTTTTTGCAGCAGCCAAACACAGTCACAAAATTTGAACATAAACGCAAAAAAAAAAACAAGAAAGTTCAGAAACCTGAAAAGTGAAAACAGTCAACGCTGAAGCGAAACAGCGATCCTTGTTGGAGCTAAGAATAATGAAAAAACAGAAAGAAGAAAGAATCAAAGCTAGAAATCTGAGACGGAGAAATGGCGATGGAAAGCTAAAGGCAGAGCTCTAACCTGTGGAGAAGCGAATTTGATATGCAACCGGACTAGCCGGTAAACGTAGGAGCGTTTGGCGCCACACGAAGCGTAGGAAGCAAGCATCTTGACCGGTTATGCAGCCGGTTACCTGAAGTCAGAGAATCATTAGTGTTGTTGATGACAAATCGTAGTTTAATTATAGTAATCCATTTCGTTTAAGAGATTATAAGTGGATTAATAATAATGAATCTCAAAGTAATAGTAGGTGGATAGGAGGATGGAGCACATGAAAGCGGGGCACTAGCCAGCTCGGTCTTATTCCATCTTTAATTGGGTAGAATCGTGTTTTGTGTAAGGATGAATACGGTCTGGTCCAATCTAGGTTTAAAATGAATTAGAATTAGAATTAGAATCATGAAATGCGATGCAATTTTGATTTTTTTTATTTAGCTCTATATTTATAAATAATAATTATAAAAAATTTAATTATATTTTAGTCAGATTATGAGTTATTAAACTGGCTTTGAAACTAGTTTTTGAATTTATATATATGATGTATTTGGTTTTTGGTTGAATTTTTTTACCCATGACCTAATTCCAATTTCACGATTTTAAGAACTGAAATTGGAACCGAATCAACTTAGCGATTCCGGTCCAATTTTGTTCACTTCTAATTCCACAATTTCTGATCGTTTTCGGAACTTGGAACCGTTTTAGAGTGAACAAATATTTTATGGGACAGTTCTTGATTTTAAAAAATTGAAATGTTAAAAAAAATCATAGATAATTTATCGTAATTAAGTTGAATTTTGGGGGTTTTGACTAGTTTTGATATGGTTTTAAATGAAATTGGGTTAAATATTTATTCATGGCTCGGTTCAATTTTCCGTTTTTTTACCAATAAAATTGTTGAACCATGAACTACAGTTTTCAAAAATTGGCTCAAGTTGGTTCAATGTGCACGGTCCAAGTTACTATGAAGGTAGAGACAGCACATCCGCTCATCATGTTCTCTCTTATTTTAACGATCTCCTTTAATTTAATCATCGTATTTCATTAATTAATAATGATAAAAATATTAATTTATTATTACAAGTGTTTTTATTTCTCTGTGAATAATAGAATTAATTAAATTTACCAAAATTGTCAATAAATATACACCAAACTCCACGGTCCCAAGTCATGGTCAACCTTTCACAAGAGTCAATCCATCGAAACAACGGTCAAACCAAACAAGTATTTGATACAAAAAATTGCACAATTCATAAGCGTCACCTGGATATCTCTGAATGCTTCCAATGATGAAAACTACGCTCGGCTCGTGGCTTTTCTTCATAGCCATTCACTCCTTTGCCGGAATTCATCCCGGGGCTGGAATTTGTTCCGACGATCAGAAATCTCTATTGCTAGAGCTCAAGAACAGTCTCAAATACGACGAATCTGAGTCGAAAATTCTTGCCTTCTGGGATAAGGATTCCGATTACTGTGATTGGGTCGGGGTCACCTGCTCCGATGGCTGTGTAATTGGCCTTGACTTAAACATGGAGGGGATCCATGGTGGTTTTGATAACTCTAGCACCCTTTTCGGTCTCCTGCACTTGAAGAATCTCAATCTTGGTTACAACAATTTTGATATTCCGATTCCAACTGGGTTTCAAAATCTCGCCAATTTGACGACTCTCAATATGTCCAACGCAGGCTTCGTCGGGCAAATTCCCATTGAGATTTCATACCTGACTCAGTTGATTACTCTCGATCTTACCACCCTTTCGTATGTAACAAGTTCCATTCTCAAACTCGAAAACCCGGACCTGAATTTGCTGTTAAAGAATATGACCCAACTGGGAGAGTTATATCTTGATGGTGTGGATATATCAGCTCGAGGGGAAGAGTGGGGTCAGGCCTTATCGTCGTCATTGCCGAATCTAAGGGTGTTGAGTTTGGCCAGGTGTAATCTTTCAGGACCGATCGATCGTTCGTTGTTGAAGATGCAATCTCTCTCGGTTATTAATCTGAACATAAACTAGTAGCACAAGTTCCTGATTTCTTGGCTGAATTCTCAAATTTGAAATCCCTTCAACTTGGCTCGACCAGATTGTTGGGAAGGTTTCCAGAAAAGATCTTTCATGTACCGACGTTGCAGACTCTCGATTTGTCATATAATATGCAGCTACAAGGTTTTCTCCCTGCTTTCCCGCTCCATGGTTCTTCTCTGCAGAGCTTGTCGCTTACATACACTGGTTTTTCAGGGCCATTGCCTGAATCTATAGAAAACCTTCAGAATTTGTCCAAATTAGACCTCGCAGGCTGCAATTTTAATGGCTCGATTCCATCTGCCATTGCGAATCTCAGACGACTTACATTCATAGATTTTTCATCAAACAGATTCAGCGGACCAATCCCGTCTTTCTCTTTGTGCAAAAATCTCACTCTGTTGAACGTCGCTCACAATCAGCTGGATGGTCCAATTTCTTCCACAAAATGGGAGAGACTTTCGAGTCTAGTTAAACTAGACATGCAGAACAATTCACTTACAGGGAGTATCCCTGTTACTCTGTTCAGCATGCCATCAATCCAGAGGATTCGGCTTTCTCAAAATCGATTGATTGGTGATCTGAATGAGCTTTCAAATGTGTCTTCTTCTTTATTGGAATCCCTTGATTTAAGCAGTAATCAGTTGGGGGGGTCATTACCCATTTCTTTTTTCCAGCTCAAAGGTCTTAAGTCATTGTTGATATCTTATAACAAATTCACAGGCCCATTTCAGCTAAACATGATCCAGCAGCTACAAAATCTTTCGAGTCTTGATCTTTCAAGCAACAGCCTTCTTGTCAAAACAAGAGATGAACTTTTCTATAATTCTACGGCTTCTTTTCCTCAGATGACGACTTTCAAACTGGCATCTTGTGGGTTGAGAAGTTTCCCTGAACTTTTAAAAGACCAAACCAGATTGATTACTCTAGATCTCTCCAACAACCAACTTCAGGGAAATGTACCTACTTGGATTAGGAAATTAGAGAATCTCATAATGTTAAATCTTTCTAGTAACTCTTTGGTAGGCTTAGGAGGCCTATTGGACCATCAATTTCGCGACTTGATTTTCCTGGACCTTCGTTCCAACAATTTCCAAGGAGCCTTGCCATTTTTTGCATCTTCTCATCCTGCATATTTCGATTACTCAAACAACAACTTCAGTTCTGTCATCCCAGAGGATATTGGTCAATATCTGGGATCAGCAATCTTCTTCTCGATTTCAAATAATAGTGTTTCGGGGAGTATTCCTACATCTTTGTGCAATGCCGCAAGTCTTCAAGTCTTGGATTTGTCAGACAATATGTTGGATGGCGTAGTCCCGACTTGCTTATTCAATACGACTTTTTCTCTCGTGGTGTTAAATCTGCAGGGGAACATATTGAATGGCTCTCTGTCTGATAATTTCCCATCCAACTGCAGTCTAAGAACTTTGGATGTGAGTGGAAATCAAATTCAGGGAAAGGTTCCAAAATCTCTATCCAAATGCAATATGTTGGAGGTTTTAGACATGGGAAGGAATCGTTTAAGCGATGCCTTTCCATGCTCGTTGAATAAAATACACACATTGAGAGTCCTTGTTCTGAGATCGAATAGATTTCATGGCACTATCAACTGTTCTTGTATGAAGGGCTCTTGGTCGAGTGTCCAAATCATCGACGTGGGTCAGAACCATTTTACTGGTGGACTGCCTGGGCGATGCTTGACGAAGTTGAAAGCCATAAAGAGAGATGAGGACGGTGAGAAGTCGAAGCTCGATCACCTCCGATATAAGGTGCTGACATTCAGCGATTTGGATTATCAGGATTCTATTACAGTGACTACCAAAGGTCGGGAGATCGATTTCGTGAAAATATTGACAGTTTTCACTTCAATTGACTTCTCGAGCAATGATTTTGAAGGGCCAATACCTGAGGAAATCGGTCAATTGAAAGCTCTTTATGTACTTAACTTGTCCCATAATTCTCTCACCGGAAAAATTCCTCCCGCCATTGGCAACTTGACGCATCTCGAGTCGTTGGACCTGTCGTCAAACAAATTGAGCGGTGCGATCCCTTATCAGCTAGGATTCCTAAATTTCCTCTCCTTTCTGAACGTCTCTTTCAATAATCTAGCCGGAAAGATCCCTTCCGGTGCCCAACTTCAGTCATTAACAGAAGATTCATTCCGAGGAAATAAAGGACTGTGCGGGCCGCCATCGACTGTTGCCTGCGAGGATGAAGAGAAGAAGCATATACCGCCACCGTCGTCTCAAGAATCTCAGTGGAAGCTGGAAAGTGCAATCGAGTGGAACTTCTTGAGCATTGAACTAGGGTTTGTGTTTGGATTAGGAATTTTAATTGCTCCCCTTACCTATAACAAGAATTGGAGAGCGCGATACTTTGCTTACATTGACGCCATTCTCGGCCGAATCTTCCCGGGACTGTACTCCTGAATCACCGCCGACGACCTCCGACGGGCCGAGAGTTCGCAGAGAATTGATAAACTGCGTATCCATGGAAGTTTCGGAGAATGTAATTCGATATCCAAATCAGAACAATTGGTAAAATCGTCAAATTTCGACGCCACTTCAAAAAGTAAGAAAAGTTTATATATTTATGTGTATTAATACATTAAATATCATTATTAAATATAATTATTACAATATAAATAATTATTAATTATATTTCAGAACGATGTTATTATTTTCAATTATATTAATGTTGATATTTCATGAAATTATAAATATGTAATATTGTAAATGTATTTTTATTTGCACGGTGAGAGGAGGAGAGGGCGGCTTGAGCCATGAGCCGCCGCCGTATGCAAGAGTTTTAATTTTAATTTTAAATTATAAAACGGGTCGGGTTGGATTTCGGGTAGACATGAAGGGCTTCACGTTGGAGTTTCTTTAGCCCAAATATAAATTTGAAAAATATTTCTATTCATCCCGCTTTTTCCAAGCATTCGAAATCTCCCCACTTCAGAGCCTCGGTTTTCAGAAAACCTAGAATCTCTCTGGCTCAAGATCGGCGGTAGAAGTTGTCGGATAGAGACGGGGATTTTTTATCTATAAGATTGAAAAGCATCCTACTCTTGCTTCTGTTTTTGCTTCGTCTAAGTAGGGTTTTCGCTCTCTCTCTCACGCATTCTGTGAGCTCATTTCCTTTCGATTTAAGTTGCGTTTAGCTCGTGTAGTCTTTACATACGCTGCATGAAATCTTTCCTCCTCGCAGATCTCCTTATTTAGTACCTTTTGTTCGGGAATTTGGATTGGTTTTTATATTTTTTTTCTTTCCACTTCTGTGAAGATTAGCTGATGTTATAGGTTTTTATATGTTTTGTATGAGACAAAAGTCCCAGAAACTGTATCCAAAGCAATGGAAGTTGTAGAATGGAAGGTTTAGTATGCGAAAAAAGTTCCAGAAACTGTATTTAAAGGATTCGAATTGGATTGGTTTTTAATTTTTATCACTGGAAGGTTGCCTACAGATAAAAGATTCAGATAAAATAGTCTGTCCATTTTTAGTTTTCTGATATTACGCGAGCATAATACGAAAAATATTCTCTGTGATTTCGTTTCACAGTTATACAGGTTTTTATTAAACTATAACTGTGAAAGCCTGGGAGTTTCAAATTGCAAAAGTTTTTATTTTCCGAATTGGATTGTTTTAATAAGAATGCATGTTAGTTTTTGGTTTGGTCAATAGGTTTGATTGTATAACCGCTGATTAATTTTTCTGTTGTTTATTTTACCTTGAGTGGGGTCGTTAATTTGAATTAATTTGATTTTTCAGTAGTTATACAACCTTAATTTTTATCTTGAAACTTTCCATCTTAACAAGTAAAAGAAAGTTTTCTTATGTATTTATTACTGCATAAAGATCACCCTTTTTTATTTTTTTACTGATTAGCAGTTCTCTTTTGTTCTGCTGCCACATAGGAAGAGATGGCAGTTGAGATCACTCAGTTACTATTGTCTGCTCAATCAGCCGATGCTAAGCACCGCAATGAAGCAGAGTTAAATATTGTGAACTTCCAAGAACAGAATCTCCCTGCCTTTCTTCTATCCTTATCTGTGGAACTTGCCAATAATGAGAAACCAAGTGAATCCCGTAGGTTAGCTGGCATCTTGCTGAAGAACTCATTAGATGCAAAAGATGCTGCTAGAAAGGAAATGCTTGTAAACAAATGGATGGCAATTGATGGTTCCACTAAATCACAAATCAAAGAACTACTCCTAATTACTTTGGGATCGGCGGTGCCGGAGGCAAGACACACATCTTCTCAAGTAATTGCAAAAATTGCTTCGATTGAGATCCCTAAGAAGCAGTGGTCTGAACTAATAAGGTCATTGCTAAACAACATGACTCAGCCAGACATGCCCTCTGGTCTGAAGCAAGCAACCTTGGAAACTCTTGGCTATGTCTGTGAAGAGATATCACATCAGGATCTTGTCCAAGATGAGGTTAATTCTGTCCTAACAGCTGTAGTCCAGGGCATGAATTTGGCTGAACACAGTCCCGAGGTCCGTCTTGCAGCAACAAAAGCATTATATAATGCCCTAGATTTTGCACAGACCAACTTCGAAAATGAAATGGAGAGGAATTTTATCATGAAGATAGTTTGCGAGACAGCCATGTCTAAAGAGGCAGAGATTCGTCAAGTTGCATTTGAGTGCCTTGTTTCAATTGCTTCAACTTATTACGAAGTGCTTGAGCCTTACATGCAGACTCTGTTTGAACTTACATCAAATGCAGTCAGAACAGAGGAGGAGGCTGTTTCACTCCAAGCTATTGAGTTTTGGAGCACTTTATGTGATGAGGAGATTGAACGTCAAGAGTACGAGAGTGATGAAAATGGGGGGTCTGGCCATCCTCATTCGTGTTTTGTAGAAAAGGCTCTTCCTTTTCTTGTTCCCTTGTTACTGGAGACTTTACTAAAGCAAGAAGAAGATCAAGACCAGGATGATAGCATCTGGAATTTATCCATGGCTGGTGGGACTTGTCTTGGACTTGTTTCTAGGACAGTTGGGGATGCAATCATGCCTCTCGTAATGCCTTTTGTGGAAGCTAATATCTTGCATAAAAAAGAATGGCGGCGCCGTGAGGCTGCAACATATGCGTTTGGCTCCATCCTTGAAGGACCAACTACTGAGAAACTCTCTCAAATGGTTCATGCGGGTTTGGACTTTTTGCTCAATGCAATGAAGGATGAAAATAACCATGTAAAAGACACTACTGCCTGGACTCTAGGCCGTATATTTGAGTTCTTACACAGTCCAGCATCTGGATTTTCTGTTGTTTCACAAGAGAACCTTCCTCGTATTGTTGAAGTACTGTTGGCAAGTATCCAGGATGCTCAAAACATAGCTGAAAAGGTCTGTGGCGCAATTTACTATCTGGCCCAGGGTTATGAGGACTGTGGGGCTAGCTCCTCTCTCCTTACTCCATTCCTGACAATAATTATTCGTTGTTTAATTGAAACTGCTGACAGAAGAGATGTTGGGGATTTAAAATTGAGGACATCTGCTTATGAAACACTCAATGAGGTGATTAGGTGTACTAACATTTTGGAAACATCAAACGTTGTGGCTCAGCTTCTCCCTGTCATCATGGGGAAGTTGAGTCAGACTGTTGAACTTCAAATATCTTCATCAGATGACAGGGAAAAGCAAGGAGACTTGCAAGCATCGCTTTGTGGTGTTCTTCAAGTAATCATTCAGAAACTGAGCAGTACTGACGAAACCAAGCCCATTATTCTACAGTCTGCTGACCAAATTATGATATTGTTCCTTAGAGTATTCGGTTGTCGTAGCTCTACAGTCCACGAGGAAGCAATGTTGGCAATTGGTGCATTGGCCTATGCCACTGGACCAGAATTTGAGAAATATATGCCCGAGTTTTCCAAGTATTTGGACATGGGATTACAAAACTTTGAAGAATATCAGGTTTGTGCAATCACCGTTGGTGTGGTAGGCGATATTTGTCGTGCAATGGATGACAAGGTCTTACCTTACTGTGATCGGATTATGGGTCAATTTTTGAATAATCTTTCGAGCAGTCAAATTCACCGATCCGTCAAACCTCCGATTTTCTCATGCTTTGGGGACATTGCTTTGGCAATAGGAGATAATTTTGAGAAGTATGTTCTTTTTGCACTTAAAGCCATGCAACAAGCTGCTGATGTATGTGTTCATGTAGAGGGCGATATTGATGATGAATCCATGGAATATTGGAATTTGCTCAAACGTAGCATCTTCGAGGCTTACTCGGGTATTCTTCAGGGATTCAAGAACTCTAAGCCTGAGATTATGATACCATATGCAGCACCTCTCTTACAGTTCATAGGGACTGTTTGCAGGGACAAGCTAAGGTCATCTCTTGTTACATTCTATTTGATACTTATTTTCTCAACGAATGCTTATCTTATCATGTTGCAGAGATGAGAGCTTAACAAAGGCGGCAGTTGCTGTAATGGGTGACCTTGCTGATGCACTCGGGCCGAACACTGGCGTACTTTTTAAGGACTGTGCTTTCTACATCGAATTGTTGTGCGAATGTCTTCAATCCGACGATGACCAGCTCAAAGAGACAGCTACTTGGACCCAAGGGATGATCGGGCGAGTCTTGGTTTCGTGATAAACGCAAGCTTCTTGTTCCGGTTAGTTGCTATTTCATCGATTTTGTTTCTTTTTTATTTCTTGGTCCACTTGAAGGTGGGGAAATTAGTTTGGCTAGGTTGCTAATCTTTCTGGGTAGCTTTCTTTATAACTCTATTTAGTTTAATCATTGCATCCACTAAATCGGTGGTCCACCTTGTATTTATCGTGGGTATTTCAAATTTTAAGAGTTGTCAATCGATATTTTATACTTTTAAAACGGAGAACGTGAATTTACATTTTTGAACTTTATAATCATTTATGCTTGAAACCTTGATTTTGTTTTTCTTCAAGAAACAAAATCAATTTAACATTTCTTTGATTATTTCTTTTGGTGTAAAATCTTTGATGAGTTTTAAGTCGTGACGAAAATCAAACACATTTTCGATCGGCGTAACGAAATGCCAAGAAAAAAAAATTAAAAACATTATAATTTCAGGTTAATTAGACTGAGGTAAATAAAAATGTAAATTAGTATTAACAAAAAATGCTACCACAAGCTGCTAGTCATCAAATATGGCAAAGTTCAGTGACTTCGTGAACTTGCCTATGAGTTGAGAGCTTGTGCAGGTTACCGCACAAGTATTTGGTCTATCTTTGTGAACTTTTAGTTGTTTAGTTAAGTCACTCAATATAATGAGTCGGTTCTATAAAATTAGACTTGAACTTAGTTTGATCGTATGTATAATTAATTTAGTTCGATAGTATATTCGATTCGAATTAAAGTTTGTTTAAATGTTGCTCCATATCTATTTTTTTTTAAATTAAAAACTGAAATGATCTTATTCAAATAGTTCATTCGGGTTAATTAAGCGGATCCGCCAGCATTAAGTGAAGTGAACAACGTTGTATTGTTCATCCTACACTGGAGCCATTTCTTTCCCGTTCGCTTCATGCGGGTAATTAGAACATGACAACAACTTTATACATAAACAAAATAGCGTCGATTTTGGTCAAATAGAGCTTCGGCACAGATAAGTTTTATCGTTCGGTGTCCACACAAGAATGGTTTTTTTACTCATTTAAAAAATAGACATTTAAATACATGTTTGCGTTTAATTCTCATTTTAATAATTATTTAAACTAAGTGACTAAAAAAGTATTTAAATTAAGTGAATTAATAGTATGGAAAAATGTTACAAACAAAAAAAGAACGGTGGTATGGAAAACCATGAGATCTAAGCCTCCGGGGAACCCCGGAAGATGCCTCGTTAAAACCTTGTTTGAAAAAAACCCAGTGGGAAAAACTTCAAACAAGGAAAAAGAGTGCATGATCTCAAGCCGAAGCTTCCCACCGCGTCCCCACCCCGGCTCGCCTCACTCGTAGAGCTGTGCTACCAGCTCATCTATGTCCTGCTCGTCCCACTCTCTCGGTTCTGGCTCCCCTCTCTTTTCCCCGGAACCAAGCTCGGCCTCCTTCTCCGGCACGTTTCCCGCCCATTCCACCGCTTGAAAATGGTTCTCTCCGTATTCGAGCTGCTGCCCAAGAGCTTGACTCGGCTGAGCCTGCGGAATCGGACCTTGCTCATCCTGGTTCGCTTCAGTGCCTCTTCTTGGATAGGCTTTCAGATGAACGATCACCCATCCGCTATCCTGTTTCGGATCATTTTTAGCGATCCCATTTCATCAAAAAGAAAGAAAGAAAGAATGACGAACCAGGGCTTTGTAGTCCCCGTCCAGACGATACTCGTGCATGACCATTCTGTTCTTGGCGCGGACGCCTCTTTTTTCCTTGAAAGTGAAGCTTCTGCGCGATCCAACGTGGGCAGCTCCGTTCATTATCTTCTCGTCGCTCTGGCCCTTCCACGTGCCGCGCTGCGTGACGCGATTGATTCGAGAACTCGTGGTTGATTTCTTCCTGAGCTTCATGTAGCAATAAAGCTCTTTCTTCTCTTCCATCACCTCCCATACTTTATCGTCTTCGTAGATGTCGGTGTCTCTGATCGGAGTGCACGCCGGGATTCCACCACCTTTGGCCACCACGAAGAGGAACTTGACGAGCTCTACTTGAGTCGGAGAAAATCGAACGCCGGGAAGAGTCAATTCGCCGTCCATATTTTCAACTGCAATAGGAGATTCAATAACCTTTTTTACGACTTTTTCGGAGTCAAATGGTTTCTCATGGGTCGCATTTTATAGACGAATCAAACAGCGAATAGATATTACAAAACTGTAATCTACCCAAAAAATATTAAAAAAAATAAAAAACAACCACGAAACTGATTTGCAGTTCTGATCTATTACAAAACAGATTACAAAAGTGTAATCTACCCACAAAAGGTCGAGCTCGGTAAACCCTTTGATCCCGCCCCTTGCGCCATCACTGTTTGCAGATCTGATCGTCCATTGCCGAGAATGGCAATAATCGGCCGTCTGAAGTTCGGCTTTCTCCTCGGCACTAGATGACAGCAAAACCGATCCCATCAGAATCACAACAAATCATAGTATGGTTGCCATAGATTATAGTATGTGAATAATTATAATATATCGTTAATAATCAATTATAACAACGAATTTCTTAAACACAATTAACAAGCCTAAACCAAGTTCATCATTGAAACCAATTGCATTTGCTAAGAACAAACATTTTTTTACAAACACACCAAACTGATTCGAAACAAAACAAGAAACGATGCATTTTGATTACCGAAGATTAAACTCAGAACTTATCGACAATGATGCCATCTCGAAGGACCTCGTACGCTTCTCTACTCCTCGATTTCTTCATCCCTAAATAAAGTTTTGATCCATTGGTGGATATGCATGTCTCTTTTACCCAGATCATCACCTTTGTTTTCATCCCCTCTATATCGGCCAGTGTTCCTTTCTCCAAATAACCAGGAATAATCGTTGAAAAACGCAAAACTGACGAGTCTTTACGACAATAATCCTGAAAATTGCCAAAAGCAAACTATTTATGTGGTTCGACTAACCTAATTTGGTAAACTGTGAAACGCAAACTCTTGGTGCTTTGTAAGAACAAAAGGATCAGACATGTATGAATCGCGAGTGCCAATCAACCAATAAGATCAACAGCAATCATTCCAAAAAAATTGCTCCCTCAAATCCAAATATTACAGTAAAATTCTTCGACTTGGTCGGATTTAGCTGGTATTATACAAAAAGTTCAAAGGCATTTGTATTTGTTGGTATATGAGCATTAAAATCCAACACACAATCTCTCTAATATCTATAAAGCAAATAGAAGAATGAGCTAAGCTAAAATGATGAAACCGAATCTGAAAATGTCACTTGGTGAAATTAAGGCCAATAAATGACAGATTCAATAAAAACGCATCACATAAACAGAATCGAGCATTGGTCATTGTTCGAAGGCACTACGACAATGTTAGCGTATAAATGTAAAAAACTTAAATTTAACTTTATTCTTATTTTAATTGTAATAAATTAATATATTTTTACTAAACTAATTATAAGTCGACGTATTAACATGTGTAATAAGAAAATATACTAAGATAAGAAGTAATACCTAGCCTTAATCTTTTTTAATTTACAAAGCAAATTATTTCAATAGAAAAAGAAAAGAAAAATGCGTAGAATATTTGATTGCCATTCTCGGCAATGGACGATCAGATCTGCAAACAGTGATGGCGCAAGGGGCGGGATCAAAGGGTTTACCGAGCTCGACTTTTGTGGGTAGATTACACTTTTGTGATCAGTTTTGTAATAGATCAGAACTGCAAATCAGTTTCGTGGTTGTTTTTTATTTTTTTTAATATTTTGTGGGTAGATTACAGTTTTGTAATATCTATTCGCTGTTTGATTCGTCTATAAAATGCGACCCATGAGAAACCATTTGACTCCGAAAAAGTCGTAAAAAAGGTTATTGAATCTCCTATTGCAGTTGAAAATATGGATGGCGAATTGACTCTTCCCGGCGTTCGATTTTCTCCGACTCAAGTAGAGCTCGTCAAGTTCCTCTTCGTGGTGGCCAAAGGTGGTGGAATCCCGGCGTGCACTCCGATCAGAGACACCGACATCTACGAAGACGATAAAGTATGGGAGGTGATGGAAGAGAAGAAAGAGCTTTATTGCTACATGAAGCTCAGGAAGAAATCAACCACGAGTTCTCGAATCAATCGCGTCACGCAGCGCGGCACGTGGAAGGGCCAGAGCGACGAGAAGATAATGAACGGAGCTGCCCACGTTGGATCGCGCAGAAGCTTCACTTTCAAGGAAAAAAGAGGCGTCCGCGCCAAGAACAGAATGGTCATGCACGAGTATCGTCTGGACGGGGAATACAAAGCCCTGGTTCGTCATTCATTCTTTCTTTCTTTTTGATGAAATGGGATCGCTAAAAATGATCCGAAACAGGATAGCGGATGGGTGATCGTTCATCTGAAAGCCTATCCAAGAAGAGGCACTGAAGCGAACCAGGATGAGCAAGGTCCGATTCCGCAGGCTCAGCCGAGTCAAGCTCTTGGGCAGCAGCTCGAATACGGAGAGAACCATTTTCAAGCGGTGGAATGGGCGGGAAACGTGCCGGAGAAGGAGGCCGAGCTTGGTTCCGGGGAAAAGAGAGGGGAGCCAGAACCGAGAGAGTGGGACGAGCAGGACATAGATGAGCTGGTAGCACAGCTCTACGAGTGAGGCGAGCCGGGGTGGGGACGCGGTGGGAAGCTTCGGCTTGAGATCATGCACTCTTTTTCCTTGTTTGAAGTTTTTCCCACTGGGTTTTTTTCAAACAAGGTTTTAACGAGGCATCTTCCGGGGTTCCTCGGAGGCTTAGATCTCATGGTTTTCCATACCACCGTTCTTTTTTTGTTTGTAACATTTTTCCATACTATTAATTCACTTAATTTAAATACTTTTTTAGTCACTTAGTTTAAATAATTATTAAAATGAGAATTAAACGCAAACATGTATTTAAAGTTGGCATAACCCATTGACACAACCAAAAGAAGAAGGCACGATAGAGTCTTCTTAATTGAGCTAAGGGTTACCGCCCATAGAGTTATCCCGATTGGCCTAGTTCCAGTTGAATTAAAGTTGGCATATTCAAAGTACCATACGGCCATTTCACACATTCCAAGAGCTATAACAAGTGTAATGCAATGTGGTAATGTGACCAAGGAGAAGGTAAGCTAACTTCTCCTAATTTGCAAGATCCGGCCTCGTAGAGACTCGGTGTGCAGCATATTTCCTCTGACTTCTGAAACGAGGCTCCGATGTTTTCTCTGTCTTTAATCTCTAGTATGATGGTTTCAATCAGTCCAGTTTGTGGCTGCATCTTATTTTGCTTAATGGCCGATTCTTTTGTCCTTGTAAATGTAATACCTTCAAACCTAAGATTGCATAAATGGATACGATTAAAGAAAACCTTAAAGAAGCATCATACTTAACAAACAGTCTTATTTTGTTAGTTCGATTAATAGCGCGTTCTCTGCCATGATCAGTCGAGTCTAAATTCATTCAAAGAGATGAATCAAGTAAATAATTCAAGTAATGAAATTAAGGGTTCATCTTCTGTCAACTAAGTCCTCGGAGAATTGGATGCCAAAAATCCTCGCACTAAAAGTTAGATACAACTTCAGACGTGAGGGATTGTCCCAGAGATTCATGAAATTTCCAACTCCAACAGTAAAATTTCGTCTTAGAGCAGCCAAACAACATTGAAGTCAAGGAAATCAACCTGTACCAAGTAAAATCACAACCGAATCGAACAGTACCTGATATATGCTTTGCCTTTAAGCGACTGATCTTGCGGTAACGCAGACGAAGAATGACGAAGATTAGAAGCGAAAAGCCCCTCACTGCCGCCATGGAAGAAGAAGGCACTTGATTTAGGGCTAAAGGTTTCGTTTCTATACTCGTGAATTGAAGCAGTAACTTCTCGGAATCCGTGTAACTGGAAGATCAATCCCACAATCAACAGAAACTTCCAGTTCTTTCTACACTCCCGCCATCGCTTCTCCATTCCCGATTACCGATCTCTCTCTCTCTCTCTCTCTCTCGGCAAACACTGCTAATCAACTCTTCTGATGAGCGACTGAGATTCTTAGATTAACTTGACAGTGAAAGAATTGACGGTCAATTTAAGTAAAGAATCAACTGCTAATCAGTTCTCTTCACCCCAAACCGAAGCTACTTTCGTTCCAATCCAATTGAAACCCAACCACTTCCACCCCTACCATTATCAACAACGTTAGAAATCGAGCAAAGACCGACTAAATTCGTTGATTTTCATTGTGTTGTTTCGTTCAATTTATACTTCCCATTAATTAATCTCCTTTTAATTTCACAAACTTCTATTAACTAATTTTACAAGCACATGATTTCCAATTCATTCGCAACTTAATGGTTGCGATTTATCTTTTGAAATATATGTCCCTTCCAACTTAATGACTTAAAACACCAAACAGTTGAATTGTCTGTAATTTTTATGCCATTTTGTGCATTTTCGAACAACTTTTGTTGCTTGTTATTCACTTTTGTTTCGATGAGGACGATGATCTTGGTTCTAGTAGTATGCAACTTTATAAATTAGTTGCCATAAAAGACTCCCCAAATGGGCAACGTTAGGTTCTTATGATGCAATTTGAGATGATTTGAGTTATAAGGGGACCTCGACTAGGCTAGTTTAAAATACCATTTTCTTAGCGCTGATGGTTGGGTTTGGTTAATTTAAAAAATATAATAAATAATTATTTTAATTACGACATAATATTTGTATTTTAAAGCGGGTGAAGTCGATCCTCTCGAAGAGCTGTGTCTCAACAATCCGAACATTTTCGTGGGTTTCGGGAATGACATGATTTTTCGAGAACTAGACTCTTGTGTATACCTCCTCTTGCACTCATTCTTTCTCGAAATCGAAATCGCAATCTTAGTAAAAAAAATTAAAAATGATGCGTAATTAGTAAAAGATTTAAAAATTAAAAATTAAAAACATTAATTTTTATTTTGTGATTTAAAACATTAAAATTAAAAATTTGATGTGTTATTTAAAAAAAAACACTCCTTCGATGAAGTAAATATGAATTTACTCTTAAATTTTGAATGTGGTTGCAACAGATACCTCAAACTTTAAAACTCATCTAAAATAGAAACTGACACATATTTTCATGTTATTTGTTAATTTTAATAAGTTAACTAAATGAAATATAAATTGACGAATTTTATTTAAATTAAAATAAAACTAAATTATAAAATGAAATATATAATTTCCTTCTTCCCTAAGGTTTGATTTCTTATTTCGAAATTAAAAGAGAAAAATAGGTAAAATGGTAAGACTTAATTCATCGTTAACGAAACTCACAGATCTCTCTCTCTCTCTCTCTTCGAAAACCTCAATTCAAACCTCTCTCTCGTTCAACCCGAGGAGTTCCTCCCCGGTCCTCCTCTCCAGCTCGAGAATCCGCTTTCAGATTTGGATTTTTTTTTCATTTGCCATGGGTCAGCAATCCTTGATCTATAGCTTTGTTGCCCGAGGTACCGTCATTCTTACGGAGTACACCGAATTCAGCGGCAATTTCACCACCATCGCTTCTCAGTGCCTTCAGAAACTACCTGCCACCAATAACAAGTTCACCTACAATTGCGATGGTCATACCTTCAATTACCTCGTCGATAATGGATTCAGTAATTTATCTCTCTTTCTCTTAGATCTCTCTTCATTTCGTTATTCTGCCGACATGTTATTTTCTTCGCGAACGGCTGTTTGTATTTTGCGCGCCTGGTCGTGCTGAATTGAGTTTCTAGCGCCTTTTTCTGTTCGATTGGAGGAAGGAAATGAGGCTTCAAACTATAGTTATTTATTTTTGGGAGTGTGTGTTTGTGATGGATATCGTATATGATGTTTAGTTATGCGATGGAATATCAATTTCTTTGAAGAAGTATTTGCAGTTAAGATATCTTTTATTTACAGCTTGTAGGAAGTCTTCAAAATCCGTAGAATTTTTTTATCCTTTCATTTTTAAGGATCAATAGACATAGGTTGTGCAATTGAGTTTTGGGCTATTGATTTTTCCTTAGGTGGTCGAGTTAAAATATTGGAAGGGCTAAAATGTGTTCTAAACAGAGTGAGCCTCTGGGATTATTGATATGTCATGGTGCAGCAAAATATGGAACAGCTTGAAATCGTCAGTCAGGTGTTAATAACTGAGGCGTCAAATAATGTGGATTTTTTCAGTCCCAAATCACTGAACTATTGTGATGGTTTATAGTTGTTTCACATTTTTGTGAATGGGCTGCTTCTGATTTTTGAGAATGGAATCAAGTTTTGAGAAAAAAGCCCTGTCAAGTTGGGCTGACTTTATTAATATGAACAACAAGGGGAACGTCTTATTTTTCTAGATTGATTAAGTGAAACTATTGTGACTTTGGTGGATGGTCCTTTATATCTTTTTGAGTTACCAAATGAGACCTTGTTGGCCGCTTAATCTTGCTGATTTCTTCTGTTGGCACAAAAATGTTTATCCAAAGTAATTCAATCTTGTGCTGTTGCAGCATATTGTGTGGTTGCAGTTGAAGCCATTGGTAGACAAATCCCAATCGCATTTCTTGAGCGGCTAAAAGAAGATTTTAGCAAGAGGTATGGTGGAGGAAAAGCAGCAACTGCCACTGCAAAGAGTCTGAACAAAGAATATGGGTACTATTTTGAATTAGTTAATGATTCCATGGATGTAATAAGTGATATAATTAATATTAATGCATGAAAATGGACTGGTGGTTTAGGTCTAAATTGAAAGAGCAGATGCAGTACTGTGTTGACCATCCTGAGGAAATCAACAAGCTTGCTAAAGTGAAAGCTCAAGTTACTGAAGTCAAAGGAGTTATGATGGAGAATATTGAGAAGGTCTTACTTATTTCTACTACTTTTTACTTATGTTTACCACTTTATTTTCATCTCTGACTTTGATTTTCTAATTAGGTTCTGCCCTTTTTATTCAAAAACTCATATGACTCTTCATCCTTATGTATTGGATTCTTGAGCTCTTACAAGTTGTTTTGGCTGATTTTTTCATTCTATCATTGCTGACCTTTTATTCTAGGTCCTTGACCGAGGTGAAAAGATTGAAGTCTTGGTCGACAAAACAGAGGACCTTCGTTCACAGGTTAGTTACTCATCATGTTCAATCCGTGAATTTTGAATGAGTTGATCTAAGGATAAAGAAATGAGATGCTAAGGTATAAGGACATGACAGAAGATGTTAAGTTAAATTTTAAGAACTTTAACTTCAGAATTTGAAACGATTTTTTTCTGAAGTGATAACTAATTGAAGAGGAATCAATCTAGTTGATGTAAACTGACAGTCTATGCATCTTTTTTCTAGTTTTGGCTGTATCTTAACAAAGAGAGATGTTAAATTAAATCATAAATACCCTTGGAATTGATTGGCTATAAATTAAGAAAAAGTATTATCACAATCGCTACCTTAACTCGTGTGGTTTTGTGAAATTGAGTTTTATGGTATTTGAAGTAGTATTTAATTTTTTTTAAAAGTTTGGTAAATAAATAAATAAAGTATCAATCAGAAAGCAATGCTAGCCTCGATTCAATTCACATTCTTAATTATTTAACTTGAATGTCATAACATTCCCTACAACATTCATAGTAAAAAATTAATTTGGTGAGAGAAATCGAGTTTTCACTTGTTGCAAGACGTTTTTGATATGTTATGTTTGGCACATGTTGTTTCTTGACTACAAATTTTAGGTGATCTTGGAGTAAACTCCAATGTGACTACAAATGGTGCATAATGATGTTTTTTTCTATATTTGGTGCAACAGAAGTCTTGTTTCGGTAATGAAGTAGAGAAATTAGAAAGACATCAATGAATCTACTCTGAAAAGAGAGAAAAGTAGAAAAATCTCTAGGAAATTTGAAAAATTGCCAATAATTTAATTGCTAACTCTAGTGAACAACTTCACTATTAAATAGAAAAAATATAAATCCTAATACTAGATGAATTAGAAACAGTAATCCTAAACAAATTAGAAATATTAATCTAAAAAACTAATCATAATTGAATAAGAAATACTTAATTAATAAATAATAAACAACTAATATTTTTCTATATGCTTTTACTGGATCTTATCTTATGACTTTTAGGAGTGTTATGAACAGCATTTGGTTATATTTTCCTCTGGTCAATTGTTTCATGCTATAGTTATTGAAAAAAATATATGCAGGCCCAAGATTTCAGACAGCAAGGAACCAAAATAAGGAGGAAGATGTGGTTCCAAAACATGAAGATAAAGCTTATAGTTCTTGCCATCTTGATTGCCTTGATTCTCATCATTGTGCTCTCCATCTGCCATGGCTTCAACTGTTGATTCATCCACCCAATATCAGGTTTCATCCCATTTGCAAAACTCCATTCATGCTTGTTTTTCTCTGTCTTCTCCCATTTCATTCTTGGCTCTATTTTAGTACTCTGCTTGTATAGCATGTTTTGTTTGTTTTAATGAATCCTTAGACCCTGATTGTGGAAATGCATTTTGAGTGTTGGACCTATGGATCTCGGTAGGATACAATTCGATTCGGCTCGGTTTTGAGCTGACTTGAACAGACTATGATAAGACAGTACCAAAAATTATCCACAAAAACCAAATCCCAGTTGCTGGAACTGTACCATAATAGTTTTGTTTTTTTTAAATCTTTTTAAATCACAATTTTTATTTAATATTCAATTATTGGTTTTGGTTTTTGAGTTGCCCTAAAATTCCAAAATTCGATCCTAAACTAGAATTTTAAACAAAAATTGTTCCGAATTGTACGGCATTCATTCATTAGTTAGAAGATAATTCCTTGTTTATCGATTTGTAACATGTACATACCTATTCAAAGCGAAAAAAATTATCATATTACTCATTTGGACCGAATGAAGAGATTTGTCGAAAGATTGGAAGCCTTTTGGATCTACGTGGAACTCTATCACTTAGAAACCACCCATGCCCGGCATCGACGACTTCATCGTCCAAATCGAAACCTAAAATGTTCGAATGCGTGTTCTGTGCCTGCCTGAATATCGATTCCGATTTCAGTTCCTGTGCTTTCTTTCTCACTTTTGGATCATCTGTGACCCAATTCGATTAACAAATTCACATTTTAGGTACTTTAATAACCAGAATTAGATTGTAACACGATAAAGGTTCGAGAAATGGATTCAAATCAGAGAGTGAAACCGTCAAAGTGGAACCGAGGCCGAATAAAATTAAATGGACAAAAGTGAACAACCAAACTCCATAACCGCACGCAATGAATAAACAACGAGCTATTCCAGCCAGGCTTGGAGAAAACATGGGTCAATCTCCATAAATTTCGCAGATAACCACGCAATCGTACATTTGCATATCTCAAAATCCAAGCCATTAAAACTTTTCAGTTTTTCAAATCATGGCCGTCCTTTTAAATTAGTATGAAACATTGTTTTTTTGGGTCAAATGGAGTGCATCGGCTCAATTTGTTGACTGTAGTTATAATCTTTGGATTCTTCGAATCAAATCATCGACTCGGTTTGAATTCAATTAGAGGGTGATCTTCGTATAGACCAATCAATCGTTATATCTCAAACCTAGTTTATGGGATTCTTTAAAGAACAAAATCACAATTGAAAGAACTCGTTGTTAAAATAATATGTTAATAATTTATTTATTTTTTATTTACAATCAAACTTTTAAAATAATTAATAATTTATCATAAAATCAGAGATAGAACTCTTAAGTTAGATCCTTAGTCAAGACAAAAAATCTCATTATAGAAAAAGAAACATGCATGTAAAGACCAAATAAAAAAAGGACTTACAAATTAGAGATTATTAAAATAGTATATAAATAAAAAAAATCATTATTTATTCATAATTTTGATTTTTTTAGAAAATTAGTAATTTATCACCTTTATATCAAAAACTCGACCGAAACATAAATAAAAACTCAAAGATTTGGTCCAAAAACACCGTCCTAACACATGGAATTGGTTCTTGGTTCATCCCGAACACAAAAAAAACCGAACCCATCATCTGAACCTAGAAGAACCAGGTGGGTCCGGCAGAGTTACACGTAAAGATGATTAAACATAAAGTCAAAATATGTCCATTAAATGGTGGAGAGAGAAGAGGGTTTGGCGAATTCGATTGGAGAAAATCAGAGGAACAAAATGGAGGCACCTTCCATCAAAGCCAATACTTACACGTAAGGTGTACGTTTGGTGAGGAACATAACTAGATTTATTAGCCTCTTCACTTACTTTAATTCTATATAATTTCGAAGAACATTACATTCGTTTCCATCGATTAAATTCATCATTTTACATACTTATTTTATCGCCGTAAAAAGACATCAATTTCCGACTCCATTGCTCAAGAACTACGGTGATTTTTTACTTTTTTGTTTAATTTTACAAGAGGGTTGAGCGACAAATTCAATATATATAAATTATAATGCGACACCACATTTTTCCAAATTTATTATTATTTAAAGCTAAAAAATTTAGTGGTTTATCGACCGATTTTCGAGCGACGTTGTCAAAGCTATGGTTGTTTATTTAAATTAAATTAACGAAGTGGTGAACAACTAAACTATGGTAGATGAAGTGAGTAGGTTAGTTTTTCAAGATTTACCAATTTCTTTTGACTTTTTTCTTAATTTAGTTCATCTAACTATTCTAACACATGATGATCATACCGATACGAATACAAGTGTGTATACATCGTATTCGTGAGTCTCTTTGAGTCGAGTTTGACAGTCGGGATGATTATGATAATTATGTATCGTTAATAATTACAACGTAGATATCAATATAATCCCTCGAATATATTGTATTTGTCTTAGCATATCTTTAGACCTGTTAATTTGTGATTAATGTAATGAATATTTAAATAATTATTTTTAATTTTAATTATTTAAATATATTTTTAATTCGACCCATCACAATTTAATAATTTAAAAATTATACTAAGATGATAAACTTAGTATTATTCTCATAAATAATATTTTATTATGTATATTAGAGAATTTAAATTATTTATTAATTAAGAAGTACAATACATTTATTATTAATCATTTGCAATTAAAAAAGACATGTAAAGTACAGTTCTTCGAAGGTAGTTATGAATTAAATTACTAATAACAAATTAAGTTTTAATAATTTATTAATCCGGTAAAAAGACATGAACCCGGAACAAGCGGTAGCCCAGACTTCAAACTGCGGCGAACGGAGTTAAAGGGCTGCTAAAGAAAGTCAATGTTCGAACAGATACAGAAATTCCGTTCATTGCCGCCGTCAATCACGTGGACACGTGGCTTCTGTTAGTGAGGTCTTAAATTTGATGCCAACGTGGCAATCGCACGTCGACAATTACAATTAATTCTCTTAATTTCAATTTTATTTTTGGTAATTAAAAGGAGTGGCATGTGAGAGGTGCTGATGAGTGATCCGTTTGGCAAAGAAGAGTGGCTGTTGCACGTGATCGACCGACGCACGTGACACGAGGGAGAGAGAAAGAGAAACTGTTAAAGGCAGTTGGATAACGATTAAGATTAAGCCAGCCTAATTAGGTGATTAATTAACTAATCCCATTTTTGCTTGCTATAAAACTACGCCTACTCAATGCTTTTCTTTGACTCCTTTGAGTTTTCTTCTCTCAAATCTCTGCGCGATTTCAGAGACCAGAGATAGAGAGAGAAAACGGAAACGCATTGACTGTGAATCTAGAGAGAGAAAGCTAGCAGAGCAACAATGGCGGTTTCTATGCGATCATTCTCTGCTTTTTCGTTGCTGCTTCTTCTGATCAATCTTCTCTTAAACTTCGAATATGCGCATTCGAGGTAGAAATTCAGCTTGGCGCGTGAATTTTTTTTTTTTTTTTTTTTTCTCTTTAATGGAGCGCATTTTAGCAACGCAGTTTGTACTGACTTTGTTTCTCTGGCCACAGATTTACAGAAACGGCGCATTTGCAGAGCTCAAAGAATTCATCAATGGCGGAAAGGTCTGAACCTGAATCCTAGATTTTTCGTTGCATTTTACTTCCAATTCGAACCTACATTTTCAGCATTTCTCTTCGACGTAATGTAGGATAGTTTGATTTTGTTGACGTTTCTGGATCATTAACTCTGCTTCTAGGGTTCAGCATTTCTTCGCAATCCCAAACTAAACAAAACGTTCACTGTCGACCAAATCGTCCGTTCTTTTCAAATTTTGGACAACCTATAAATTGAGACAACACTTGTCTTAATTTATTAATTTGTTAGATTAGTAATGAATGTTATGCTTCTCTTTTCAGGTGGATTGAAAGTCTAAAAGAGCATGCAGATAAAGATCCAGAGGAGGTTGCATCCATGGTTAACCTGTAAGTATATCCCTCTGTTTTTTTTCTCTCAACATTTGCTTGTTTTGTTCACCGACAGAACAGTAGTCGGCCAAATGGTAACCTCAATTACTGTCTTTTCATCTTCGAATTTTAATCCCTTCCTTTTTTAACTAAGAAGAGTTAAAAGCCGTTTCCAAATTCACCCACCTTAAAAAATCTGGTCAAAGATTGCCCGGTCTTCTTGCTGCCTTTGCTTTCCTTCTTGGGGTGGATTTACAGTTGCGTTCAGTCTTGTCTTTGTCTCTCTCTCTCTCTTGCCTTTCTCCGACAGTGACCTAAACATCGCCGATTTTCCACTTTAGGAAATGGTCGGAAGTAAAACAGATTATTGTTTCTCGTTTTATAGAAAGAAAATGACGTTAATGCTCATTAATTTCTCTAAAATAGTCTTGAAATTTGGCTTGAAAGTCGCCATTAATGTTCTCTTTTCATTCTTCGATAAGCTCTGCCATTGCCGAAAAACATGTTACTGCTTTTATTTCTCTTATCCTATCCATCTTCTCATTTTGATGAGCAAGATTGTGTGTAAAAATATCAAACCCTGCAAATTTCTAGGATGAAAATGAAAATCTAGTATTGTTCTACTTCCATGAAAATATGGCGGGATTTGTTGCTGGGTAGGAAAGGATTTTGGAATCCAATGTACTGGGAGGAGTTAATAGTGATGGGTGATTCACCCACCAAAGAAACCAAACTACAGATTTTATAATATTAGTAAACTATAGTAAGAAATTCAAAGCTGAAGGTAAGCTTCTGTAATTCTCAGAAACAGAGATCGTGATGAACAGCCATGGTCGGAAAAGCAGAGTAAGGAAAGCGACCTCTGTTTTGGATTCAAAGTAGGAATTTCATTTGACAACTGATAGATTAGTGGTTAGTGGGGAGTTCCACTTAAACTGAGCTCTAATTCTCCTACCCGTCGGAATGAAAACTCCCTGATTCCGGCAGGTTAGGTAGGTTCTTTTGAAAAATATTGATCCAATCTTGTGAGTAAATTTATGAAAAATCATATATGAACTCAAATTAACTCGATAATCGATTTGAATTTAAGCCGATTTAAAATTTTAAGTTGGTTTTGGGGCATGTTCAAATTCTGTTGGGTAAAATTTAAATCAAACATTAATCCAACTCCATTAAAATATAACTATTTAAAAAAAAAAATTAAGTTAAATATATTAATTATCAGCCAATCAATTTATAAAAATTAGCTCTAAATTCAAATCGGTCGGAAACCAATAATAACTTAGTTAAAATTCATTTCTATCGGACTCAAATGTTCGTTTTAGTAGATCAATCCCATAAAATTGCCAACCTTAACTCCTATCACAAAATCAGATCTGCTTTTTTCATTTTTTTGAGTTTATTATAACTGTAAAGCAGATCCAGAAGCTGCCTAGCCGAGCCATTACTATTGGCAATCAATGACTCCCACCCCCAACCCAATTAAATATCCTCTATTCCACTGGATTTATAGATTCACCTCCACCGACGCACTCAGAACCAGTTGCTCATCTGAAAGCCATTATTTTCTTGTTCCCAAATTATGTTCTTCCGCGTACGAATCCCAAACCCGCGTTGATTTGGATAATTCTCTGAATGATTTTCACTATATTACAGCGATTGTGGTAGTAGATTTTAGACATTTTTTAAACGTTTATTTGCAGGCGGATCCGCAACAGCACGGATCGGAGAAACCTAGGCTTCTTTTCGTGCGGAACCGGAAATCCAATCGATGACTGTTGGCGGTGTGACCCACGGTGGCAGATGCGGCGGAAGCGCCTCGCCGATTGCGGCATTGGGTTTGGCCGCAACGCCGTCGGCGGCCGAGACGGTCGATTCTACGTCGTCTCCGATCCCGGCGACTATGACACTGTAAATCCCAGACCCGGCACCCTCCGCCACGCCGTCATTCAAGATCGACCCCTGTGGATCGTCTTCAAAAGAGACATGGTGATCACTTTGAAGCAAGAGCTTATCATGAACAGCTTCAAAACGATCGATGCCCGGGGCGTTAATGTTCATATTGCTTACGGAGCTTGCATCACGATTCAGTTCATCACCAATGTCATCATCCATGGCCTCCATATTCACGACTGCAAGCCGACCGGAAATGCGATGGTTAGAAGCTCGCCCAGCCACTATGGGTGGCGGACCATGGCCGACGGCGACGCTATTTCGATTTTTGGATCCAGTCATATTTGGATCGACCATAACTCTCTTTCCAACTGCGCCGATGGCCTGGTCGACGCCATCATGGGCTCCACCGCCATTACCATCTCCAACAACTACTTCACTCACCACAACGAGGTGATTAACAAAACTATGTTCTTTATCGAATTGAAAAACAGTCTGGAAATGAAAAACCGTGACCTTATTTGCATTTGAAACTGGGAAAACAGGTGATTCTTCTGGGTCATAGTGATTCTTACACCAGGGACAAACAAATGCAAGTGACAATCGCCTACAATCATTTTGGAGAAGGTCTCATCCAAAGAATGCCCAGGTAAACATTGTATCTTCTCTCTTTCTATCTCTATCTCACCATAATTGGACGTAAAATTGGGTCGATTTTTTAATGCATCAACTCCATTGCTCTTCCGATTAAGGTTTTGAAAGCTAATATCGACTTAGAATTCAAAATTGATTTTTGGAATCGACTCGAAAAATTTTAGTTTGATTTGGATCTATTGCAACTTTTTAAATATATTTTATTTAAATTTTAAAATTAATTGAAAAAAACTATTTTTAATAGAATTTTATACTTAATTAAATATTTATTATTGAGTTGAATCTGGTATTAAATTTTAAAAATTGATCCAAACTCATTAAATAATAATCAAAACTGTCTCAAAAGTTATAAAATAATTTTTTTAACTAACTCACCTCGACCAAAATATTAAGGATTAGATAGAGAAGTATGTGTCGATTAGGGTTTACCCATGCTTACCTAAAATGGGGGCCATTGTTTCAATGTTTCAGGTGTAGACATGGATATTTTCATGTAGTAAACAATGACTACACCCATTGGGAAATGTACGCCATAGGCGGCAGCGCTGAGCCGACGATCAACAGCCAGGGAAACAGATACTTAGCCCCAGCTAACCGTTTTGCAAAAGAGGTAAAAGATCTTCTTTTTCTTCACTCACAAATAGGTTTGAGTTTTCCTATGCGTGAATATATGACCAAAGCGTCTATTTATCCGGAAATGAAAATTTCAGGTTACCAAGAGGGTAGACACGAATGCCTACGAGTGGAAACACTGGAATTGGAGATCGGAAGGCGATCTGTTGCTCAACGGAGCCTACTTCATCCCGTCTGGCGCCGGCGCCGGAGCCAGTTATGCAAGAGCATCAAGCTTGGGAGCCAAGTCGTCCTCCTTGGTCGCCTCCATGACCTCCGGTGCCGGAGCTCTTTCTTGCCGGCGAGGTTACCAGTGCTGAGATTTTTCATCTGCATTAGATACAACAGATTTAAAGCGTAAAATTCAAGGGGAAGAAAAAAGATATCATTTTTCTTCCATATATTTATATTTTTATAGCATTTTTATGTAAGGGTTTGTTGTCTTGCCTTCTACTCTTGTGTTCGCACCCTATTTATTTTCTATCTTCAAAAACAAATACTTGACAATGGTGTCTGTTTTGTGTTCACATTTTTATGTCAAATGTTGGTAGCTTCTATTCCTTCATCGTTCATTTGCTAAATATCATAGTTTTCAACGAATGTCAATGAACTTTTCAAGTGACGGCACTAAACGATCAATGATCTCGAATTTCATTGACACCTTATCAGATCAAAACTATAGTAGAACCAACTCGTTTGGTCTTTTAGTCAGTTCTGTACTCATATCGGTTCACATTCATGTAATGTGCTAGACCAATTTAATGAGTCCGGTTCCAGGTGTATTGTAGTAAAACCATTAAATCCAAATTAGATCGAAAAATTATTGATTCAAATTTGTAGTTTTTATTTAAATTCAATCTCATTATTGGAAAACTTATGTGAGTTTGATATAATTATGAAACAAGAAAAGAGAAGTTGTTGGGGATTAGGGGTGTCAACTTGAATCTGATATGATCGAGTGGTCAACTAATTATTTGGGTTGGATCATATCAAGTTTTGACTCAAAAAAATAAAAGTGAATCCAAATTAAAATTGATTTAAATTTTGAATATGTTTCAGTTCGGATCAATTATACGATTGAATTAATTTTGAATCTTACAAGTTGATCCACTAGATCGAATCATTTAACTTTATACCCAAAATTTATAAAAAAATAATTGAATTTTAATTGAGTTGACTGAAAGCAGGAGGGTTTGAATTCCACCTATTGAATTTGAACTCAAATCGAAATCAACCTAATTTTGAGTGAGTTTTGGTATAGAATGATTTTTCAATTAATTTTAATTTAAATCTAATCTTTCATGAACTACCAAGCGACCAATTTCTTTTCAAAAAACTAACGTAAGCCGTTGTGCCCCACTCCTATAGGCGATCCTCTACAGTCAAATCCGAGCCGATCCAAAGTTTCTCATGTACTATTCATTATGTTCTTAGTCACTAATCCATTTTATAATATTAGCATTTATGATCATCCATTGAATGCAAAAATATTGGACACCGGAAGTGAGATTAAAACTCCAAGTTTGACCCACAAATAAATAAAATTAAGATGTTGAGAAATCATCTATAAATAGTCTACCTCGCACGAGAAGGGCGCAAGCAAGCATCGCGACGAAACGGGTGAGAAATATTTAACCATGTTAGCTAACCCAACGACAAATATGTGTCAAAATACAACGTTACAATACCCATTTACGAATTCTTTTTGTTTTGATGAAAAATACGTTCGAGAATACGAACACGTCCAAATCAAAGGTCAATCTTGGTTCGGTTAGTCGAGCGTACATAGAAACCTTAATAGTACAATTTTATAGCTAAAACTCGAGCACGAATTACGCGTTAAATTTAGATGAAGAAACAAAGTGATTTAATTATTTATTGGATATTGACTTTTTGAAACAGAAGTCAACATTTTTGCAATAGTCAACCAATGAGAAAATGAAAGAAGAGAAGGATTTTGGACATAGTGGAAGGTTCTAGTGCTTCTTCCGTTTTATCGTATAGCCAAGTAAGTCCGAGGGGCACTGACTGCCGTAAGTGCATCAAATTTTGGGCTCCCAATTTAAAACCATTATCCTCCCTCTCTATTATTTTATTTTCTTGTCACGTTTCCCCTACATTATAATACACCTTATCCATTTATTCTATTTAATTTTTTTTATTCCAATTTTACACTATGTAATTAATTATTATTGGGTATTAATCAAATTTATTTTCATGGTGTGAGTACTAAACTAGACATTGCAATTTCATTAAAAAATTAATTCTTAAAATATATTCTGAGCGTTCTTTGTCCGGTGCTTTGAAAAGGTTTAAAACGGCTTGGCCTATTTCGGTTTCGACTTGCGTAAAATAAACCGATGTATTGACCACCCGACTTCCTTCTCTCAAGCACACTCAAACCATAGTTTCATGCTCGGCCTTTGATTCTCAGTGTCACACAGAATCGACATGTATTTAAAATAAAATAATAAGATGATAAACACATAATTATCTTTCATTTTTTGAGTTAATTTAAGCTTATATTATATTTTTATTTTACACCAAAATAAGTTAAATAATGATTGATGCATTAGAATATAATAAGTATTTATTATTATAAACGTAATTATGTTTAATTAGAAGTTGCTGTGGAATAATTTTAAAAAAATAAACAAAAATCATTGGGAAGGGAGAGTGCATTGGTTTGGGTACAAAACCGAACCAGTCGAAAACCTAGTTCGTCTTCGTGCGCCGGAGAGATATCTTCTCTCTTCCCCAGGTGAGCTATGGCTCATATATTTTTTATATTTAAATACAGCCAGCCACGATGAACAGTGTGCGTTCCGAATTCATTCTCCAGATCTTCCAACACTACTGCTCCGCTCCTGTCCACGATCTTCTCCTTGTGATCCTCTCTATTTTGTAGATTTTTCTCTTGATTTTCAGCTTTTTTTTCGCAAATCGCTGTTTCAGTTCATGCTAAGAGATGAATCACTGCGTTCCTGATTTCGATCCCAGCGCCGGGTACTCGCTGCATTCGTCGCCGGAGCAGCTCCGGCCGGGTGAGCCATCGATGTAAGCTCTTTTTCCGGTGATGGGTTGCCGTCTGTTTTTCATGGGTGTCGAGTTTTTTTTTTGTTCTTGAGTTTAGAATTCGAATTTTTAGGGTACTATTTTGATTTTTGAATTGTTTGAATGATTCAGGCCTGATGATGAGATAATCGAGTTGCTATGGCAAGATGGACAGTTAGTGATGCAGAGCCAGAATCAGAGATCATTGTTTCGCAAATCACAGCCGTCGAAATTAAATTCTGCCATTGTTACAGAGATTCGAGCTTTACAACAACAAGAACCAGAAGAACAACAACTATTTATGCAAGAAGATGAAATGGCTTCATGGCTTCATTATCCTCTCGGAGATGAAGCTTCTTTAGATCACAATTTCTGCTCCGGGCTTCTCTATCCCCCTCCGCCGCCGCCGAAACCGCTGGCGACACTAACCACCGTGGAAACAATGGTCACCGGAGTAACTCCCCGGTCACCAATCCCTCCGGTAAATAACTTTCCGATCTTCTCCGGCCACAAGCCGCGGGCTAACGTAACTGGTACGTCGAGCTCTGCTGCGATGGAGTCAACAATGGTGGGTTCAAACGATACCCCAGTTGTAGAATCTCTCTCTCCGGCGATCAGAGACATCGAAGGCCGGATGATTGACGGCGGCGGATTCGCCAGAAAGTTGTCTAACTGCGGAGTCGCCAGAAAGTTGTCTAACAGCGGAGACGCGGTGGCGATGACTGCTCATGAGGTTTCTCTGACGTACTCCTCCGGCGTGTCGAGAACCAGTACGGAACCAATTGCCTGTACACCGGCGCCGGAGGGCCGGAAAAGGAAGGCCGGCGAAACAGAAACAACCGAGTTCCGGAACGAGGTAAGCGAGTCACCACCGATTGAGCTTAATTTTCGTGTCTTATTTTGTAGCAGTTGTTGCTGGATTGACACGTGTAGGCTTACTAGTGGCTGATTGGATTGGTCATGTCGTGGTTGAGAATGAGATGAGCCACCCATCACCATTATTAAAATATTAAAATATTAAATATTAAATATTTTAATGAAAGTGACGTATGCAGCTGAGTTAATTCTTATGACTAATGAAGCTGATTAACGAGTTAAACGAGCCTACTCAACTTTTTAACATTTGGCCAAGAATCATGACCTTGTGATTAGTGATATTTTTTTTTTAATTTTTAATTATATCAATGAATACATTTAATTATAAATAATTTTTAAATAATATTTTTAATTTTTAATTTTTAATTTTATTAATTCATACCTTAATTATAAATATTTTTTTATAATTTATTTTTTTGAAGAGACTTGTATATTTAGAAAATTTATTTTTTTGTATTTATCGATACTTTTTTTTTCTCTTGCATAGGAAGCCGAATTTGATTTTGCTGATGCGAAGAAGCAAGGGTGTAGAATGACACCGACAAAGAGGGCTCGAGTCGCTGAAGTTCATAATCAATCTGAAAGGGTGAGAGCTTGGATTTTCTTAAATTATTTTGTTGTCGCTTGTTTGGCTTGGCATGAATATTATTTTTTATGCGCAGAGGCGTCGAGACAAAATAAATGAGAAAATGAAGGCTTTGCAGGAGCTTATTCCTCGTTGCAACAAGGTGTGCTTGCATTTTTTAGTCATTAATATAATTTATAAATGATTAAATCATTATCAATCTAAAAACTCAAAATTTTGACATAGTAATTCTTCATAGTAGCAGAGCTAGATGTCTCAGATTCGATCATCAAAAAAATAATATATAAATGATAAAAAAAACTCGAGATTTTAGAATGATTTGTAATTTGCCTATGATTATTGATAGTTATTTTTCATATCTTTGACATTTCAGACAGATAAGGCATCGATGTTAGACGAGGCAATTGATTATTTGAAATCACTCCAGCTTCAAGTGCAGGTAGCTATTGCTCTTCAGTTCGAGAGTTTGAGTAGTAATACTTGGACTCGTAAATGTTAAGTAATTGAAATTAATAGGAGAACATTAGGTTATTGGATTATGATAAAGCTCAACTGATACTAAGACATTAGATCTATCAATAAATAGAATAGCTAGCGATTTTCCAACCATAACATCTCGAGAAAACATGAACCATGAATTTAACATGAACCATGAATTTATGTAACAAGGGCATAAACATGGAACATTGAACATTAGGGTTTTGTTTTTTAATGTTGCAGATGATGTCTATGGGATGTGGAATGATGCCTATGATGTATCCTAATGTCCAACATTTCATGCCAAATATGGGGATGATGGGCATGGGGTTGGGCATGGGCATGAATAGACCAATGGTGCCTTATCCTAACATGTTTGCTGCCTCGTCCTTGCCTACCCCATCTACATCCTCTCGGTTGGGACCCGGTTACCCGATGCCTCCGTTTCCCGTACATCCTATGCCCAACTCGGACCCGTATCGAACCCATCAACCGCACCAGTCGGACCATGTGCTCAGCTCGGTTCGGTCACATAATTATACGCAGTTTCGTGGTCCTAGCCAAATTCGGGTATTTCACGCAACCATATGCTTTTGCGTTGCCGTTTTGGATGCATTATAGTTTATTGTGATTTCTTTTTTAATATTCTTCACTTGCCTCAGCCTGAATCGTGTTCCAGAAATCAATGTTCTAGTAAAGGATCTGAAATCCCAGCAAATTACCCATCAGGTTAGTTCCAATTCTCTTCGTAGGGGTGGAGAAAGCCGATCCAACCTGCTGACTTGTTCGGTTTGAGTCGACTTGGATTGGCTTTTTCAAATTTTTTTACATTTTTTATTTGAGAGTCGGGTTTGGTTTTCGGTTCGATTTTGGGTATCTTTAGTTATTTTAATAATTTTATTTTAATTTAAGATTGAAGTTTTACTTAAAAATGGTTTTTCTTGTAAAAAATGTTTTTTTTTTCTAATTTCTAAATAAAAATATTTTTTTAAACAAATCTAAAACTGAACCAACCCGAACCTAAATTTTTTGAATTGAATAAAAATTGTGGTTTCGGGTTTGGGTGGGTCTTCGGGGCTCATCCAGGAACCGAAATCCGAAAATATCGGACCAAGTCGGGCTGAAACCGACCCGTGCCCGGTCTAAGGGAGTTTCTCATAACCATTGTAGTAATCCCGAAGAACGTTTGCAGGTTGAAATTCGGGGAAGATTTAATTCCGAAAAGGCTTTTCGGCCTTGCAAAGTTTTGGAAGAGCAAGAGAGATGCTGCCATTAGAAACAGTGTTTGAAGGCATGAAATAGACGGTGAAAATGTAACTAAATCAACTCTATAGTTGTATCCTTTTGCCAATTGCATTTACATTTTCTTCTTGGTGACAACAATTTTATGTGTCTTCCGAGGCTCCTAGGCTTTGACGATTGTTCAATTTTCGGCTAAGTTGTAGTTCTTGAGTTTCGGGGTCGAGGGTTTTCTTGAAAGCTTGGGCAGTCTCTGTTGTTTCTTTTTTTTTTCTCCAAAATTTGTATCTACGCTACGCAGTGTCACTGTAATTTGGATTTCGAGGAGGAATTTCGTGATTAAAACTGAGAAATGCAATGTCTATGGCAAGCTATAGTTGTTTTTCTCTGCTTCGTTTCTTCTTTCCAGAGCTCGCTTACGTCTTCAGCTACTTTAATGGCGTCTGAAGAAGCGCCGGCCAGGCCTCTCCTCGTAAACCCGACTGCATAGATCCCAGCTTCCCCTTTCCATCCCTGTGGAAATGACGATTTTGGGTAGCCATTTTTGGCGAAGAATTCGTTTTCCTGTTCGTACGATTTGTTTTAGCGAAGATTCATGATTGAGAGAACTGAAAATCTTGGTCGGAAATAGGGGTGGAAATCGTCGAGAAAGATCGATTTCTCACCTGAAGCCAGCTCGGGACATTGCTGCGATACCCAGTGGCGAAAACGATGGAATCAATTTCATGGGTTTCGCCATTGACGAGCTCAACTTTTTGATCGCCGGTACAACTTTGATCTCGCCGTAGTGGATTTTCTCCAGTGCTCCGATGTCGAGGACCGGTGTTTTTCCGATCGTGTTCTTGAGCTCAAGTGGACCTAGACATGGCCTTTTGAGCCCATATTTCTCCACATTTCCAAGCACAAACCACGCTAGAACCAGCAAANCGAGCTCAACTTTGTTTTCTGTGAACTTTTTGATCGCCGGTACAACTTTGATCTCGCCGGAGTGGATTTTCTCCAGTGCTCCGATGTCGAGGACCGGTGTTTTTCCGATCGTGTTCTTGAGCTCAAGTGGACCTAGACATGGCCTTTTGAGCCCATATTTCTCCACATTTCCAAGCACAAACCACGCTAGAACCAGCAAAATCTTGTCAACGAGCCAAACCGGAATCCATTTCATCATTGAAATTGCCATTTCGAATATCGATTTCCCCAAAATCTCTCTGGGTAAAACATGAACCTGAAGAAAAAACCAGAGAAACCCAGTTTTAGAATTCGAACAGCAAAATAAACGGAAATTTATTCACTCTGCGATTGAACTTACCGAGCTTCGGACCACCATTAGAGGCGAAGCTTGGTTGTTACAGAGGTCCAGCGAAACTTCCATGCCGGAATTTCCACATCCGACGACCAACACTTTCTTTCCCCTGAACGACTCGCCGGATTTATAATCGGCAACATGAAGAGCCTGGCCGGAGAATCCACTCATCCCGTCGATCTCCGGCACCACACACTCGGCATTCTCGCCGGTCGCCGCCACAAGCCACCGGCAAATGTACTCCGTCTCAATCCGGCTCGACCCGGTTTTTGAAACGGTTTTGACCCGCCACAATCCACACGTCTCGTCGTACCTGGCCAGCTGAACAGACTCGTTGAACTGATGATTGATATCGAAATTCTCTGCGTATGATTCAAGATACAAAATAAATTGCGTTCTTGTTGGGTATCGAGGATAATGATCTGGAAATGGAAGCTTTGGAAGTTGGCAAAATTGCTTAGGTAGATGAAGTTTTAGCCTATTATAAGTTCTCTTTTGCCATAACGAGGCTATACAGTTTTCACGTTCGAGGACGACAAATGGGACGCCTTGCTCTTTCAGGCAGGCCGCCGTGGCTAGCCCGGACGGCCCGGCGCCGACGATGACAGGGCCGTTCACCCAAATGCAGCGCCGGGAGAAGAACTCATCTCCGAACAAATTCGCCATTGTTGCAGATTCTGAGCTCAAAAGGGTATACGACTGGATATAACTTGGGTGCAGAAAACGAAGAAGAGGAGAGAGAATGGAGGAGAGAGACAGAGATGATTGGGAAGTGAAGGTGGTTAGGAGGTAGGAGCCGGAGGGTGTTAAATACTAAATAGAAGACTTGCATGTGATGGACTTGGGAAGTAGAGTCAATGTGGTGAGTTTAGAGGTCAATTATTTTAGAATATTTTATTTTTTTAATTATTTATTGTATTCATTTTAATATTTACTAAAAAAATAGATAATAAGCAATAGGAATGTGATAACATTTGACTAGTCCTATTGTAAGACACATGATCATTGTCTAAATTATCATGCATCATAGAAACCCATATCATATACTTGGTTCAAAGATTCTAATATCACAGCTAATTGTTAGGGTGAGTACCGTCTATTTCGAGATTTAATCGAATTATAATTTGAATTCAGTTTTAATTGATTTTGAGTCAGTTTTTTGACTTACAATTTTCTTCTTATTTTTCAATTTTTAATCTTCAAAGTCTTGAACTGGAGTGTCAATTGTGATTTTAATTCACCTAAAACCAATATCAATTTCCTTGGTGGGAAAAATTGGATCGAGCTAGACTGAAATTCAAAGTTCTTAGTGAATTTATAGATTCGGTTTGATTCGGTTTGCTCACCCGGACTCACCGTGTCACAATGAATGACACGTTGAAATTTGAGCATAACCAAATACATTGACTTCTAGTGTGTTACAATAATTTGAAGCACATAAAATGCATTCATGGTGTCACATTATTGAATTATTTTTATAATTTGATGCATGGTTGTGAGTTACATCTCAAATAAACGTAGTTTATCGCAACTCTAAAAAGAACGATCATAGTAGGTTGAGTTGTTAGTAAACATCCACAGAACAAATAAAATTCGTTAAATACTGTTTCGTTTTTCAAGTGCGATGGCCGTTTTAGCTTGCAACAGTTATCTTGATTCATTTGATATCGAAGGCTTTAAATCGATCCAACTAAGTCATTACGCAAAATCAATTTGAAATATTATCGTATAGTCATTACGACAAATATAGCGTTCCTCATAAAAACAATTTTAAATAAACTTTATTTTATAAAATAAGAGTCATTAAATAGACTTATTCCAACACATGGGGAGGGAAACCAGGGTGCAACAAAAACGACAACGTTCATCCTCTCATCTGATTCTGTGGGTCCCACTCAAGATTCAACAACCAATACTCACAAATCACAAATGCCGCGTTGGTGCCCACGTGGAGGGAGCCGAGGAGAGCAGGTGATGGGCTCCACAGATCAGCCACGTAGACCAAGGTCCCAAGAGCTTTGGGATTGTAAGTTGCAAAGGCTTTAAGCCCCACCAGCCCATTCCGACAACCTCGTCACTCCCTTGGCCACGTGTTGGCCCCACTCCCATCCATTCTCTCACTTCAATGATTAAATCAAAATATCCACTATTTATGACGTCACTACCCTATTATTGCCTATACATAAATTATTTTTTTATACGATGTTCTAGATTATTCTTCTTTGGGTAATTATAAACTTACCTTATTTTACGCTATTTATCATAATACATTACGCACTTTAAAGCACGTGCTTTAAAGCATCACTCTCATGAGAGTCTCTCCTTTTCATGAATACTTGTATTATTCCATCTAGGGTTTCATTTAATATTAT
>QAOC01004079.1:0-28486 GCA_003255005.1 Begonia fuchsioides
GGTATCATCAGCAAATATATTAGGGTTTACAGAATTAGGGTTACGGACATGAGCCTAAAAAAAAACAGAGGAACATGAGCCGGGGCTCCGCCCCGGACCCATTGGGGGGCTCCGCCCAAAAGAATCTGGAGTTACATTACACTCCATAAAACCCAACAATTCTCCCACTTGGAGACTAATCCAGCCTACCAAGTACATAAAAAAAATCAACAACTACTATCAAACAATATGCTGAACCGCAACATCTGCAAAGTAATCACAAAAGACCAACTGAGATTTTACACGACCATAGTTTCCCAACATCAACACACTTTGTCAGCATGTCTGCTGGGTTCTTCGCGCCCTCAATCTTCTCTAAGCGCATCTCGCCTTTCTCCACCAAACTCTTGGAGAAATGGTATCGCCTTCGGATGTGTTTTGTCCCGGAATGATACACAAAGTTCTTCATAAGTTGTACGGCACTTTGACTGTCAGTGTGAAGAAATCTATTTTTCTGTTTCTTACCCAATTCTTCTAGATAATCAATCAACCAGATCATCTCCTTCGCTGCTTTAGCAATAGCAATGTATTCAGCCTTGGTGGATGACATAGCAACACACTTCTGAAATCGGGACATTCAGCTCACTGTTGTACCATCTATAGTGTAGACATATCCTGATGTACTCTTACTAGTATCTTCATCTTCACTTAGATCCACATCTACAAAGCCTTGTAAGACTACATTGCTATTTCTGTAACAAAGTGAAGTTTTAGATGTACCTTTCAAGTACCTCAAGATCCACTTCACAGCTTCCCAATGTTCCTTCCTTGGGTTTGACATATATCTGCTTACAACTCTCACTGCATGTGCTATGTCAGGTCTAGTGCAGACCATAGCATACATTAGACTTCCAACTGCAAAAGCATATGGAACCTTTTCCATTTGTGTGCGCTCCTCAGTGGTCTTGGGTGATTGCTTCTTTGAAAATTTTAAATGAGTTGCCAAAGGAGCGTTTCTTCATCTAAATCTCCATGTAAAAAGGCTGTTTTTACATCCATTTGCTCAAGATGCAAATTTTCTGCAGCAACAATACTCAACAGAATTCTGACAGTAGTTAGCTTCACAACACGAGAGAAAATCTCAGAGTAATCAATATATTTTCTTTGTGAATATCCCTTATCTACTAGTTGTGCCTTGAACCTCGTTTTTCCATCCGGTTCAATCTTGATTCTGTACACCCATTTGTAGAGGTGGGCAACCCGAACCGAACCTTAAGGTCTGGCCCGAAACCTTAAGGTCTAGGCTGGGTACGGGTAGGGTAACGGGTAAAAATATAGTTTTGGGTTCGGGTAAACGGGTAGGGAGTCCGGGTACCGGGTATTGTAAAAATACCTGATGCCGGTGTTTAATACTCGTTGCCCAGCCCAGCTCAGCCCAGCCCAACCCTCAAAGAATCAATTTTACTATTTTTTCAATGATATTCTGTTTTTTTTTTTATCAAAATCCAAAAATACCCGAATCTTACCTGAAATACCCGGAATACCCGGATCTAGGTAAGCAACATTTCGAAAAAATATAAATTTCGGGTAGACCCAAAAATACCCGGATTCTACCTAGAATACCCGGATCCTGGTATTTTTCCATTTTTTCTGATAGGTCCGGGTTTCGGGTACTGCTTCATACCCTATACCCGAACTAACAAGTAATGTAAAGATGGAGAAAATCTATCTGGTGCTCTGAAGGTTTTGGAAGATCTTCTCAATATCTGCTCAGGTATAGATGGTTCAGCTTCAGGTTCAAGGTCTGAAGTTTCTTGGGATCTTGCTTCATCACTTGCTGAACTTTTCTGCAGGTCAACCTCAAAATCAACTCTCACTTGTTCATAGCTCCCGAACTCATTCTTTCCTTGTCTTTGTATAGAACATTTTCATCAAAAATTACATCGCAATATCGGAGAATTTTCCTATTCGTATCATCCCAGAACCTGTATCCAAACATATCAGAACCATAGTCAATAAAATACCACTTCAAAGCTTTTGCATCAAGTTTGTCTCTCTTCTCTGGATCAACATGAACGTAAGCGGTACAGTCAAAGGTCTTCAAGTGTGAATATTTGATTTCCCTTCCCGACCACATTTCTTCTGGAATCTTAAATCCCAAAGGTACTGACGGTCCTCTGTTGATCAAGTAGGTTGCAGTGTTCACTGCATCAGCCCAAAATGTTTTGGGCAACCCAGAGTGAATTCTCATACTCCTTGCTCGCTCATTTAAAGTTTTGTTCATCATTTCAGCAATGTCATTCTGTCTAGCCTTGCCCGGAAATGTTCTGGTCATTGTTATCCCTTCAGATGCACAAAATGCTTTGAAATCTGACTTGTCATACTCTCCTCCATTGTTAGACCTTAAGCATTTTACTTTCAAACCAACTTGGTTTTCAACTTCAACCTTCCACCTCTTAAAGGTGGAAAACACATCAGATTTGTGCTTCAAGAAGTAAACTCATACCTTCCTGCTAAAATCATCGATGAATGTCACATAGTATCTAGAGCCTCCAAGCGAATCGACTGGTGATGGCCCCCACACGTCCGTGTGCACTAATTCAAGCTTCACTTCCTTTGGTTTTCTTACCGTCTTTGTGAAAGTAACATGTTTTTGTTTTTCCATAACGCAACTTTCACAAAGATCTATATCAACTGTCTTAAGCCCTGGTAAAACACCATTTGCAGTCAACATCTTCATTCATTTGATGCTCATATGTCCAAGTCTGTTGTGCCACAGACTTGAACTGCAGGCGCTTCCAACAGCAACAACCATGTTAACACTACCCGTAGTAGTGTATAGAGTTCCAGATTTCAATCCACGTGCCACAACCATAGCACCTTTGACAATCTTCCAAGAATTCTTTTCAAACTCCGCTGTATAACCTGCACTATCCAATTGACCCATGGAGATCAGATTTTTCTTGAGACCAAGAATGAATCGAACGTCCTTCAACGTTCATTTACCCCCTCCTGGGGTTTGTATGCAAACATCTCTTTTTCTAGCAATCTCCAATGATTTATTATCAGCAAGATACACATTTCTAAAATTTTCAGCTTTGAAATTCTGGAACAATGCTTTGCTTGGAGATGAATGGAAAGATGCTCCTGAATCCAGGATCCATGATTCGACTGGGCTTTCCACACTGAGGACTAAGGCATCCCCAATATCTTCTGCTGAGTTCACAGAATCACTATCATCACCAGTCTTTTGACCCTACTTTTTCTTAGGCTTCGTGCATTCATTTTTGAAATGCCATTTTTCTGAAAAATTCCAGCATGTAACAGATTTATTTGGTGATTTTCCACGCTGCTTGGATTTTGATCTGACATGCTTGTTCGGACCTTTTGTCTTGTTTCTACCCATTCGATCAACACTGAGAGCACTTCCAGATGACTCTCTGAGTTCTCTCTTTCAAATGCTTTCTCTTAGATCTACATCACAGATTTCATCAAATTTTAGTTTCTCAGATCCTCGGGAACTACTAATCGCAGCAACAACAGTATCCCAAGATTCGGGTAAAGACGACATCAAAATCAGGTTCGAAATTAATATCAACAGAGGTCAATTGACTGATAATCTTATTGAACTCATTTATATGATTAGTTACAGATCCACCTTCAGTCATCTGTAAATTGAATAGTCTACGCATCAGATATACCTTGTTCATCGCAGATGGTTTTTCATACATATTTGACAGCGCTTTTAACAGATCTGATGTAGACTTTTCGTTGACGATGTTAAACGCCATGTTTCTGGACAACGTCAATCGGATCAACCCCAGTGCCTGTCGATCCTTGAGTTTCCACTGTTCTTCCGTCATAGAATCCGGCTTCACCCCTGATAAGGGTTCGTGAAGATCTTTCTGGTACAAGTAATCTTCAACCTGCATCTTCCAGAAACTGAAATCGGATCCATCAAACTTTCCAATCCCGATCCCGATCTTTGAACTCTTCATTCTCACAGATCGTTTACGATTCAAACTCGCTCTGATACCAATTGTTAAGATTTCGAATACCGACAACGATTAATAAGACGAAATAAGAGAAAGATACAAAGAAAGATTTTCGTGGTAACACCAATCAGTGCACCTCCACGGCGGTATCATCAGCAAATATATTAAGGTTTACAGAATTAGGGTTACAGACATGGGCCTAAAAGAAAACAGAGGAACATAGGAATACTTCAGGTTGAATCGCCCAAAAGAACCTGGAGTTACATTAGACTCCATAAAATCCAACAAATATAACAAGAGAATACTGAATATTACAAGTTCTTGATAATTGTTCATCTGTTTTTTTAACTGCTCACTGTTTTATAATATTTAACCCATAACGTGCTTTATTGATAATTATTTTCCATACTTTTTCCTTACAAGTAGAATGGAGAGGAAACCTCTCTTAGAAATCATAGCTATCCTTCATCTGTATCTTTTCGCTGGTTCTTCTAGATTTTGTATGCACTTTAATGGGTAGTATCTGATGATTTTTTTTGGTTTTGGAATTGTCTCGCCCTTTGTGCTTGTTTTGTGTTATTGTTTCGTTGATGTTTCTCGGTAAATAATATTTTCACTTCACCAAAAACTTTTCTCTGGGTCTCTTTATTTCATAGTAGCCTGTGCTATGCGCTCAATAAACTTGAAATTTGGAATTTCATAAGAAATACATAGAAATGGATGTTCTTGAAAAAGGCCATTATGCAACTTAATTTTTCCTGCAGGTTGATTTAGTGAAGAGACACTGTTTTCCTGTTTACTGGAATGGAGATAATCGAAGAGTTTTAAGAGGTCATTGGTTTGCTCTTAAAGGAGGCCTTGATTGGCGTCCACTCCGTGAAGATGTTGCTGAACAATTAGAGATTGCATACTTTAATCAGGTTCACTAGATTACCATTACTTTCTGTCTTTTGGAGCCATATTTGTCTATCAGGGGCTTAGATTTACAATCATATTGAAAAGTGTGTTTCTTGTGTGTGTTTTCAATTTCCAAAAATGCTTTTATCTGTTTCAGAATTTACTTTCTTATTCATTATATAAATTCTTGTTCATTGAGTTGAATTCTTTTTAACAGATTTGGCACCGAAGAACGTTTCAGCCTTCTGGACTTTTTGCTGCTCGAATCGATCTTCAAAGCTCAACCTTGGTACACAAATATTTATGAAACACAGACTTCATTCTTGGTCGTTTTACTTGAACTCAATTTGGTATGTGTTAACACATGCAGGGATTGCATGCACTATTTACGGGAGAAGATGATACTTGGGAAGCTTGGCTTAATGTTGATGCTTCTGGTTTCTCTAGTTTCCTAGGCATAGGTGGAAAGGGAATCAAGTTAAGGCGTGGATATGCTGCGTCGAACTCATCAAAACCTACACAGGTCTAATTTTAGGATTCAATAGAATAGTTACCACCTTGATATTATTTTCCTGTTTGTACATCCTTGTGATTTAAAACATTTATTAGATCAGTCATTAATAACTTTTCCATTGTTCTTTGTGTTTTCTTCAACTTCCCAACCCGGTTCCTTTTGCAGTAGAAACGAGGGTGAGGAGCTAATCTTCAGACATTGATCCAGACATGAGTCTTGAATGAAATTATTTTTTGGATTTTCTTTTTTTGGAAAGTCTCGTTAATGAGTATTTGATTTTCTGATGACAAATACCCTTTACATCTCATGAAATTACATTCACTTTCACACTCCTCTTGTTCGTCTAGGAAAATATAAAGTTGTAGTCGTGTATCTTTTTCTTTGTATTCTGTATTTTAGTATTGCATATTATATTTTGCAATGGAAATCTTTTCTTATTGCTTGAAGCAGATACGTTTTGACTCATTTCTAATCTCTTTAAAGGATGAATTACGCCAGCAAAAGGAGGAGGAAATGGATGATTATTGCTCAAAGGTTTGGATTATTACTTGTATTTCTTCTACTGCAGGTGCATAAGGGGTTGAACTTCTTAGTATCTTTCATTTGAGTATCTACTTTGCACTGGTAATACGTTCATCACAAAGGCAAAGTTTGGAAATGTCACTAACAACTGTTTTTTGAGAAGTTCATATCTTTTTTATATTCGATGAGCGTGGATTAAAGAAACGTTTTAGGTTGTGCTTATAAAGCAATTGTTAGACTACTTTGAAGAAAAAATGATGGCAAGGGATTGAAAGTGTATGTATTAACATTGTAACGTATAAACACAAAGGAATTAGCAACATGGGATATGTCAATGAAGACGAGAATAAGATACAACAAGAAAAACACTTTCTGTAGAGTTTGGTACCGAAGCCAGTTAACTGACTCCTAATTCTATTGTAATAACATTATAAAATTCCTTTATTTCTTGATAGATCTCTATGTACATACGAAGAACACCTAAAAACGGGTATCCAAAGTCTTATTAAATCCTTGAGGCTGCACAGAGAGTTTAGATAAAAGTTCATGAGTGCTAACTTGTAGCTAACTTTTTAATTTTCTTGGCAGCAAAGTATTTTGTTAGCAAAAAGGTTTCAAGCTTTAGACCAATGGAGGGAGATTGATTAAAAAGCTCTAGTGGTACATTATTGCTACATAACCTATAAACTTGAGAGAATAAGATTCAAAATGAATTCTTGGCCTTTCATCTGGAGTAACACGATGCAGTTTAAACTAAGAAGATCCATTAACTTATGCTATTATGAGACATGTTTACTACGTCTTTGAGTTTGAACATAATGTTATTTGAACTATAGGTTCCTGTTCGGCATCTAGTCTTTATGGTTCATGGTATCGGCCAACGATTAGAGAACTCTAATTTAGTTGATGACGTTGGCAATCATCGCCATATCACATCCAAACTCTCTGAACGGCACCTTACATCCCACCAACTTGGAATGCAAAGGGTACTCTTTATTCCATGTCAGGTGAGTACAATATCCTTTCTACTTGTACACATTTCCCTTCGTTCTCAATGAATGATGCGGAGAGGGATATTGGAGATAAGTTATTACTGTCTTAAAGCAATTATTGTTTTTAATAAAACATGTAGTGTCCATGTTGTACTTTTCAACATGAAATTATGTGCAATATTTCTGTTATCCTGTTTCTAAATGAATTGACAATTCTAATGATATGCTTGACCAAAAATGTAATTTTTTTTATCAGTAAAAAGATATCTGTTAATGAAGGAAACTTATATAAGAGCAACAAAAGAATTGGTTAGTAATATCATTAGTCTATAATGCATTTCCCAACAAAAAAAGAACATGGCAAAAATAGTTTTTGAAAGCCTCAAGTTCTTAAACCTCATGCTGAAAATTTACTACTTTAATTTTGAATATGTTTGGGAGAAGTGCTCCCGTACCATGCCTCCCCAACACTATGAAAGGCTCCATATCACAAATGAAAATGTCTATTTTGAGGACAAACAGCTTACCAATCACTTCCCACTGCAACTAAAGATGGTTTTTCTTCTTTGGCTTTTTCTAGAAAAGAACCCCCTATTTAGCGAGGCAAAGTAATAAATGATGAGCCATTTGATTAGGGCTGCAATTATTGTATGAGTGTCTATCAATCTTAAAGCTAGGCAGTATTAATCTCAAATCCTTACTATAACGAGAGGAAAATATCGTATAAATACAATAATTGATCACACATAAACTTACTAAATAATGCATATATAAAGAAGAATTAAATCCTTTTTTTTTTGCTTCTCCTTCTTTACTTTCCTTCTTTTTAATTCTTTTGTTGATGTTGGTATTAATGGTGAAAACTAGTTCGTTTAATTATTTTCTTTCAGTGGAGAAAGGGTCTGAAGCTTAGTGGTGAATCAGCTGTCGAAAAATGTACATTAGATGGAGTCCGGGGGTTGCGTGTCATGTTAGGAGCCACTGTTCACGATGTATTGTACTATATGAGCCCAATTTACTGTCAGGACATTATCAATTCGGTACTGTGACTTTGTCATTGGATATTATTATTCTTCTTTTTTGTCATCTTCTATATTCTGAATGACGCTAGCGTGAATTGTTAACTGGTCTGTATCAATGTCATTTAACGTTCTTGAGTATTTTATTTTATTGCTTACTGGGTGGAGCTATTATGTGGATCATTCGAGTGAGACTTGGGCGAAAGCTTTCCAAAAATAAAACTCTCAAGAACTAATGATTAGTTGTTTTTTTTTCAGGTATCAAACCAATTGAACCGATTATACTTGAAGTTCCTGAGGAGAAATCCTGATTATGATGGAAAGGCAAGTAGCTTAAAAGAGCATATATTTATTTTCAAGTTTGAAAATTTTAATTTAGTTTAACCAACTCAATTTTTAGGTTTCTGTATATGGCCATTCCTTGGGAAGTGTGCTATCGTATGATATCCTGTGTCATCAAGAGAATCTTTCATCTCCTTTTCCAATGGACTGGATGTATAAAGAGAAACAAAAAACCAAAGCATTGGCCCCTGAAACGAAGAATCAATCTTCTACCTCTGAATCTTTGAGTGCTGAAAATCATGATGCTAAAAATACCACTTCGGCTTGTAGAATAGAGGAAATCATTCGTACTATTGATAACGAATCAATTGGGGGATGTAAACCTTGTCCCAACGAGGAAGATAATTTGGAAGATTCTTCTGTAGTTGTGGATTCAGTGACATCAAATTTTGATGAAAATGCCTCTGGAGCCATCAACGGACAAGAATCATTTGGTGAGAAAGGTCGTTTTATGAATTTAGATTTGTACTTCTAGAAAAGGACAGCTTGGAGAAGGGAAGACTTTTAACTGTGGACTTCCTTTTACTCTCTTAGAAAGTATGGCTGAACAAGAACATAGCAATGGAGTCGATAAAGATGAACTAATCAAATGTTTGAGAGAAGAGGTTGGAGCTTTTGAATTCAAGAGCAATTTTTTACTTTGTTTCTTATGCGTGGTCATTAATGGTCAATCTTTTTCAATGGTTCAGGTTGATCAGCTGAAAAAGAAAGTTGTAGCATTTGAAAAGCAGACTACATGTACAGGGAAAGAAGTTGGTGAGGATCACTGTCACATTTCTTTCTATTTTGAATGTTTCTCTCTATGGTATAAGCATCAAGTGTCATATTTGATTGTTTGTTACATACTCAGGAAAAGATGGTAGGGTGGGATCTGAGGAACCCACATCAATAAATCCTGCTGCAGTTCCAGATGATCAACCAAAGAGTTATACACCTTATATTAACTACACAAAGCTTGTGTTCAAGGTCTGTAAATGAGTCTACATGTTCTTCAGTTTGAACTTTTGTTAGCCTATCAATTACCAATCTCATTTTTTAGTGTCACATTCTCTGTAGAGATTGTATAACAAGGATCCAAGTATAATCCTGTCTACCTATTTCAGGTCGACACATTCTTCGCTGTCGGATCACCTCTCGGGGTCTTCCTTGCCCTTCGTAACATTCGTATTGGGATTGGTATGCTTTCATAAATTAGAAAGATTTCGGAATTTTAGAGCATTTTGGTGTTTCTATCACGTGACATCCAGCGGATTTAGTGTTGGTATAAAGTTTGTGAATCTGAACTGTATTAGGTTGTCGCTTTTAGTGCCAATGCATGGAGCTGTTAATAACTCAGATTCCTCCCATCTTTTAACTGTATAATCTAGCTGCATTTTTATGATGTATGTCATATGTTCCACTTTTGATAAAAAAATATATGCTCTAAAACCTCAAATTAGCAATTAACCTTTATAGTACTGTAAAATGTCATTAGCCTTTTTAATGGATTCCATTATAAGTTGATAAAGAATAGTTTGGTATTGACTTCATTACATATTTTTACAGTGACTTTCAGTAGTCAATTTACTGATATCAACAATAGTGACGTTTTCTGCGTGGTTTTTTTTACAGTCAGTAATCTGTGACACAACTTTAGTAGATTCATTATATATCTCCTTTCTGATTTTGATTTTTGGAAATGTCTGTTCTCATTTTTTAATGACTCCTATTGTCAAGAAAAATGTGTTTGCTAGTTTGGAAGTTCTTATGAACCTTATTTTAAGGTGTTCCTAATCTTCTTTGAGACAGGCAAAGGAAAAGAGTATTGGGATGAAGAAAATATCAGTGAAGAGATCCCAGCTTGTCGACAGATGTTTAACATTTTTCACCCATTTGATCCTGTGGCTTATAGGTCTGTAGATGAAATTCACGGGTCTAGCTTCTCTCTCGTTCTTTCGGTCTAAAACATTTTTTATTCTAGTGCAGAATAGAGCCCCTTGTTTGTAAAGAATACTTAAACATGCGACCTGTAATTATACCATACCATAAAGGTGGAAAGAGATTGCATATTGGATTTCAGGTGCGAAAATCTAGATTTTCTTACCATAATTCGGGTCTCACGCTATTTTTTCTTGTTTTTCATCACATTTTTTTTCTAAATCAATACAACGTCTTGACAGGAATTTACTGAAGATTTGACTGTTCGTTCTCATGCATTAATGAATCACCTACACAATTGCAGGGTGAGTTCTTTCAAGTTTCATGATCTAATTTGTCCCTTAGTAACTCATTTTTCATACATGTTTATCACTTGGGTAATGACGTGATTTCGAATGTCTTCTTAACTTTTGTTCTTTAGAAAGAAATGAAGCATATTGATAGGAAGAGTTTACGATGGAAGAGACGAAAAAGCCTTCCCAGAAAGTGTTGGGAGTTCACTTAGTTTCCCGTAATTTGCTTTCTGTTAACGAGAACCAAGATGAGAGAATAATTCCTAAAAATCACTTGGAAGTTGGACCATATGCACGTCTAACAGTAGTGAAATTAATGTTGTCTCGAGGATCGATCTTTGGCTCTTTGTTCTTGAAGAAAATAGCATGGTGATCAAGTCATGTAATCTTAAATATCCCAAAGTTTTATAGAGATCTGGGGAACTTAACTTTGTATGCATATCTCAAGTGCTAAGTTGATGGCATTAAGTTTCGATTTTCGGATAGGTTAAGGTGCTTACAATTTGTCAATCCAAAGAGGCAGACATGGATGGAGGTACGTCGAGGTTTTTCTGTTGTTTTTTTTTGTTTCTTACTATAATTGTTTCTTTCTGGTTCATGTTCTCAGATGAGGACGAGAATTCCGAAGTCAAGGAAGAGGTTTCTTACGGCTCTCTTATGATGAAACGACTATCCGGAAGTGAAGGTGGACGGATCGATCACATGCTTCAAGTACGGAAATAGCTATCAAAGTCGAGTTTATCGAGTTATATATACTCGGATCTCAAGGCACCCTATTGAAAGCAACATCTCTAACTAAACCTTTTTTCCACTTAACCATGCAGGATAAAACATTCAAGCATCCGTACCTCCAAGCAATCGGATCTCATACGTACGATCCTGCTTCCGATTAAATGATTTGTAAATCCAAGACATGTTTTTTATTTTTATTTTTGCTCATCCTATTCTCAATCTGAATGCAGAAACTACTGGAGAGATTATGACACAGCACTTTTCATATTGAAACACTTGTACCGGGACATTCCGGAAGAACCGAGCTCCATTCTCGGGGAATCCAACGATGAGAGTGATTCGACCGGTTGGAGGGATGAACGGGAAGTAGCTGAGCTCCCTTTGACATTCTCGGACAGGAACGCCGCGAGGAACTTGTCGAGGAAAGCGAAAAAGATGAGCAAGAATTGATCAACGCCAGCTCCCTTCTCAATGTTCTGTATGATATGCTTTCCTTTTGGTCTTTGTGTGTCAGAAAACAAGAAAAAAAACAAAGCTTGTTGTGTAGTAATGTCTCTTGATGAACCAAATGAAATGTCGTAAGTTCCTCCATAAACCGACCCGAAACACGATATAACTCAATCGAAAAATACTAAAAAAGTTACTCATATTTGAAAATCAGCTAGAAATAGAGGGTCGAGTTTTGTTCCGGGTGGACAAACCGACCTAGACCAACGAACCGAATCCAAACCGAGGTAGCTGGTCCGGTTCTGGGCTGTTTTGTGAAAACTAGAAACCCGAATTTATTGGGTCGGTCTCTATTGTAACGCTATGAACCCATTAAAACCGAACCGGCCCATATAAAACATAAACCCTGGGAAAGTTTTCCTGTCTTTATCAGAGATCGGAGATTGCTCCTCACTGGCCCCGGCTCGTGTCGCATCCACGTCTCGCCCTGGCGTCGTTGCTTCCGAATCCTCAAGTGTTTTCTACTCATTCCCTTGCATCAAACTTTCTAATCAGGTACTTTATTTACGTTAAAAAATTGCTCTATAATTGTTGTGTTCCCCTATTCAATATCAGCACAATTGAAGCATTATGTGCTTCCAATGTTTCTTGTTTCTTTAGTTTCTCAATCTATTTGGTGGATAAATCTAGTTCAGTCTGTTAATCAATGACTAGTAGAATCAACCATAGTTTACCATTCACCATTTAAGCTATTGGACTGATGCATTCTTTTGTTCTTTACCTTAACATTTTTTGAATAATGCAGAAATCCAGCAAGCGTGTTAATTTTGTCAGGAATCTAATTCGTGAGGTTGCTGGTATTGCACATTAGAACTTCTAAAAGTTGGAAATGACAAACTTGCTCTGAAAGGGGCTGAGAGAAAGTTGGGAACTTACAAGAGGGCTAAGAAGAAGCCTGAAGAAATTTCCAAGGTTCCAAGAAAAATGAGTTAATTTTGAAGCAAGTTCTATTTTTGTCTTGCTTAAGATTATAATATGAAAACCCCCATTGTAGAGTGCCAAAACACGTTGTTTTTGAAGTTCTATGCTACATCTCATTTCCTGGCAAATGTTGTATTCTAGGTCTGGTGGAGAAGGTGAACAGAAGATATAAGTCTCATCTCTGTTGGCTTGGATTAGTTCTTGAGATTGTTAGATTTGTTCTATGATTTGATCCCATACAGTAGGGCTGTTTTGCTGTATTTTCATTTAAACATGAGATGACAATCTGCTGAACACATTATGAAGAATTCAGTATCAATGCTAATAAAACTCGAGCAGAACAAGTATGAAATCTATCTTCAAGCTTCATCACTTATGGAGCAGCTTCAAATATGAGGGGTTGCAACATATAGATATGATAGCCATATGCCTAGAACCAAGTGTCGATTATCTTTTTGGTGTTTTAATGATTGTTATATCTAAATGCAGTTTAAAGTTGTTGGTCATGTGTTTTGTTGGTAATAATATGCATTTTGTTGGATTTGGATCAATTTTAATATTAGTTTTTATTTCTTTTAACTTGTTTTATCATGGGGAAACCAAGTACCGATTAGACCATAACCAAATTTATGGTTCGGTCTTATCTTGTCTGGTCATGGTCTCGGTCCTAAAATTTCTAAACCGGAATCTATTGGTTCAGTCTTATTTTTTCCAAAAACCAGATAGGACTCGACCGGACCATGTCCACCCTAGTTTTTGTAATATGTTAATTTATTTATGTCAAAAATGTTTTGAAGTCTTGACTTTTGAATGATGCAGATCTCATAAATACGAGTTCAAGGCTTGAACCTTCTTCCTCTGACGACGCTTAAGTGTACTGTAAAAACTAATTGCTTTTGTTGGACGTTGGTGGTTGGTCTTTCCGGATCTATGGAGGTCATGGTGAAGAAATATCAGCAAAGATTTAGAAAGGTTAAAGAAGAAATGGAGCGTTGGGATGAACTTCAAAATACTTTGATTTCACAGTTCAGGAACGCATTTTCTATCATTGACAGGTTTCCCTTATACTTCTACGCTTCAAAACACACGTATAATTGTCAATTGTCTCAAGAGTATTTTTCTGCATCATTATCATTAGCAATAGTTGTATCTTGGCTGTCTATTTCTCCATTCTTTATATGTTTTGTTCTTATTTTATCCATTTTTTTTCCTTTGACCATGATATTGGATTTGAATACTGTACCGGGAATTTTTTTATCCATTGCAGTGCTAGTGTTTCCAGTTCTCTGCAACAAATATTGGTTGATCAGCCCAACATTCCCAGAGAAGAAGGTTTGTGATTGAAAATATTTGGGAACATTGTGCAGGCAAGCTGAAAATTAAGTAAATTAAGACACACACACTGAATTACCTACTCTGGAAGTAAATTGCATGTGATGCTTATCATGAAAACTATAATATTCTATTATTTCACTATTTTGCATTTCGTTCATAGCTCACTTCAGACTATGTGGCCAATCATTACTCAAACCATTGTTATTTTTTACTAAATCTAGGCTGTTCTAACACTTTCAACATTTGTTGTGGGTGCAGTTCAATTCATATTCGATATTATTTTGGCTGAAGAAATTTGTTGATCATCGATGAAAGGTTAGTTGCTCACGACCGTTTGCAAGTACTTAAGAAAGGGTTAAAGTAGGCTCGACAGTCCTAGGAATTTAATTTATACTATGAAAAATACCCGAATTAAGTGTTTTAACAAGAAACAGAAATATGCCTGGGAGGGAAAGAATTTTGTTAGCATTATATACAGATTAGTTATTTTGATTGTAGACTATATTCTGAAGTTTACCCAATGAAATTGCCAGTGCATTGTTCATCTTCAACATCTAGCCTCTGTAGAACCTCTGATTGCTGGCAGGCTGCAAGTTGCTGCTGACAACGAATCGTAAGATGCAATATAATTTTCTAATTTGGTGAGCAAATTTGCAGCTTGGACCGCAAAAACCATGGATGAGAACCTCGGATTTTACGATCAAGCTCAGTGTGCTGAGCTGGATTTATAAATGGGGTCAAAAGAAGTTATTCTCATTGTGCATCATAGTAAATTCATTGAAAGAGACCAATCCAGCCAGCCCCTTCAGCACATCAATTTTGGCAGGCGGGACTCGGTCGCCCGAATCTACTGGACCCCATCGTCATTATTGAAGCATGCCGACGAGATTTGGACGACGCACATCTATCCAAATTAGCACCCCCTTTTGGCTTAATTTTCTAGGTTCTGATTCCCGGCGACTTTTCCGGCCGGGACTATGAGTTGTTCACCGGAGTTTTGTCTACAAGTTCGGCTACCATCTGGGTGGACTGAACTTTGTTTATTACAAAAAGGAAGACTGAATTACGAAGACCCTCGAAGCAATTTGGTGAGTTTGTTGATCGTCGATGTATCTAATGGTTGAAAAAATAATCAAAAGTAATGAGGGTGACGAGACACCTGAAATTTGGATTTATATGAGCAGAAGTTTGTAGAGATCTTGATCCACCCTCCCTCTACTTTATCTCTCTGCAACTTGTCTTCTTCCCCGTCCTCCTCTCTCTCTAAACGAAAAGGATAGACTTGGATCTCCGGTTGTCTTCCGACCCACCAAGGGTCAGATTATAATAATGATATTAAATGTATTTATATTCTGCATACTCTGCTTCCGGCCTCAGTTCTTTACCTAACGTGGAGCTCCATCAATGGAGAACTTCAATGAATTGCTGTAAACTATCGCTCTTGTGTGGATATAGTAGAGCGGAGGGGCGTGGCCCGACGGAACTTCAAACTCGGGTTGCAGAAGAATCGAGGGTAGGAGAGAAAAGTTAGAGAGAGAGAAAGCGGAGTGTTGGGTTGTGTGTAGCAGCAAGCGGCGACCTTGGTGACATCTGTGTTCTAGTTTTTGTTTTGACGCTCCATTCTCTCTCTCTCTCATCCTCCTTTTTTTTCTTTCTTTTTCGACTTAGGGTTTCCCTAATCTTGTGTCTGAGAATACGAGAATTAGCTGCCATGGAAGAAGGGACAGGAGGTGAGTTTCCCGACTGGGAAGTGCTCTACAACGCGGAGGCTAAGACGTCGGAATCTTTGGAGGTAATTGGAGCTGACACTGATTCTGAAAGAATCATCTGCTCTAATTACTTTTCTCTCGATAATCAAGGAAAGTACGTTGGGGAGGAGGGCGATGTAAGCGAAGATGGTTCGGTTGGGTGGGACAATCCTAGTTGGATAGATCCTAGATTCGATGATCGTCATGGTAGCAGAAATTCAGTGGAGTTCTTGTCTGACTCAGGCAGTAATCGGTCGGAAGAGCGGAAAGTTAGCGACGTTGATGCCGGAACTGGATTGGGGGCGGCGGAAATTATCAAAAGTCAGGCGGGTTTTGAAGAAATAACCGGCGAGAGGGAGAATTTGCTCGAGTTTGATTATGGTGACTGGAAAGGCAGAGATTTGGATGGAAAAGGTGAGCTGGACATCGAAGAGCTTGACGAACTACGAACCCTAGATAAGGATTTGGGAACGCTCTGGGCGAATCCGTGCTCGGCTAAACTCGGAGATCTTGCGAAGGACCCAGAGATTCGTTCGGATGATTTCGAGAATCGACGGGCAACAGAGAAAGGAGACGATTCAACAGAAGAAGAAGGCGAGGGTGAACCAGTGGTGGAGGAAGAGAGGAAGAAAGTAGAATGGTGGAAAGCTCCATTAGAGGTGCTCAAGTTCTGTGTTTTCAGGGTTAGCCCAGTCTGGTCTTTTTCTTTGGCAGCTGCTGTGATGGGATTCCTAATTCTGGGAAGAAGATTATACAAATTGAAGCAGAAAACCCAGAGCTTGCATCTCAATGTCACTGTAGACGACGAGGTCGACACTAGTCTTTTTTTTGTTCCAATTCGTAGCTTCAGAGGATATGCATTTCATGCTTGTTTAATTGCAACTTTTTTCGTTTTGAACCCACGCAGAAGGTGTCACAGTTCATGATCCTTGCGGCTCGACTGAACGAAGCCTTCTTGGTGGCGAAGCGAGCTCCGCTGGTCCGACCGTCACTGCCGGCACCCATCAACGTGTCACCTGCAATGAGCATGATGAGATGATGATCGTTTTCTTCTTCGGCTCAAAGAATTAGTTGTATGTTATTTGATTCGGTGTTTTGGTCATGGGTTGGGCGTGTGATTTAAGATGCATTGTGTATAAGTGCAAGATTATATGTTCATTACATTTGCTTTTGAAGCACTATATCGATGCATCAACGAACAAAATGGAAAAGCTAGGCTGATTTTCATTGATGCCTGTAAATTGTAGTTCTTGCTGCTGTCCTATTTCATCCGCGGAGTCGTGATACTAATCAAAGCAAAGGTAGATAGTTGTCGAAGAACATAGAACGAAATAGTATAAAGACTAATAAAGAACAAATGCAACATTCCACATGACACTCAATTATAGACAATGATCTAAGAGTGTACTTGGGAAAATTAGATTATGTCAGCAAGCAAACCTCATCTGTTCAAGCTTTAAAAGTCTAACAAATGACCTCTCAACACCAAGTATTTATTTACTCCTGATTTTAACATTCAGACTCCAGTGTACCTTCCCTTCAGGCAAAGGGATTGACTTCGGAAACCTCATCTGCACTTCGTGCTCCCCACAGCTTGACAGAGGTGCCACCAGATGCAGGTTCTCGGGTGCTAGTTGTATGCCGAATTGCCGTGCCACCTGAATCAAAAGATATGTTGATTAGAGAACTCGTGCCACAGAAAACAATAATCGACATTTTTGGGGTTAATATATCCGTCATAGTATTCGAATATGATAATGATACAATAAATGCTGACCTCGGCCACGAGATCATCTTTAGTCACAGCTAACTGAAGCTCTATTGGCTCATCTTTTGTCGAACGTGAACGGAATTTCTCCTTATTGATTAGTCTTCGTAACACCTATAAGAGCATTACAAAGTTAATATAACCAAAAGTCATTAAGTTATATAACCAATAGCATGCTCTTGGAAAATGGAGGACAGTCAAATATTGAGTTCTAACAAACCAGCTGAGTTTTAGCCAAGCGCTTAGCTGCCTTTTCATATTCTTTCATCTTATCCTCCTTGGTCATCGTCACAACTTCAACCGCCTCTTCCTCCACTGGCCGGAGGATCTGAATCAACCAAGCTAGACTTCAACAGAATATTTGATAGAGTTTTCATCCAAAGTTCATATTTATGTGATACATAGACCGCACACATTTAAAGTAGTGTAAAAAACATCATTTTGCAACAAAAACGATCAAATATATGAAAAGGACAGCAATTAACCTACTACGCATTAGTCAAACCCTAAACCCAGAATAATAAAAAGATACAGTACAAAATCCTTTTAGGCTTGAAGTTAGCGATGGTTAGCCTTGATGAATAAATTGATTAGGTTAGTCAGCTCATTAATTCAGACAAAAACTTTGAGTTGAATCCTTGATGACCTACACTTTGAGCTCACTGTGTCTAAATATACGAGTTAAATGTATATCCAAAACACATTATAAATAGCATAGAGCAGTTCAGTTGCAAACCAATTTCTTTCTTCATTTTATGGCTTCTTCTGCCTCTTTATCTAGCCTTCTTTGCGCTGCATCTCATAATCCTTTTTGAAATCCTTTTTTGTCCTGCTCTTTTGATCAAACTTCATTGTGACAATCCCTAATTGTGAACGGATCAAGGCGACATTAAGCAAGAGTTTGTCTGATGGTACCAAAATGACTATCGTTTTTTGAACTCGATATGATCCGTCTGTGTCAAGACTCAAGAGTAATCTCCAATCGATGAGCAAACTAAACTTCAATTCAATCAGACTTCGGCGAATCCAAAAGCAGGTTTTTACCTCTTCTAAAGAGAATTTTTCAAATGAAATAGTCTAAATTGGTTAATAAAGGAAAGTGGAACGCTTCAAGTGATCATTTGTGAGAGAAACTCCAAAGAATAGAAGATTGCCCAGCTTCTACAGGACTAGAATCTCAACAGGACCTGATCCTTCAGGTTCTAATCGCCCGAGGCACATAATGTGATCCATAACTGTTTGGTATTGCTTCCAGAGTAGAGAGTCTAACCTTTGAAAAGGTTCAGGCTATTTATTAATCATAATATCAGAATTTAAAGGTTGAGATCCTAAAGTACACTAAATGTTTTTTTTTATGTTTTACTTTGTGGGGGAAATTCGTACATTATCTTCCATGTATATTTTATGGTCGTTTGATAAAATTCATTCCTTATGAAAAAATTTTGGGTCGCAATATTCCAGCACTCTTCTTCTCACATCCTGAGAATGTACCCAAAATTCAAATGAAATAAACATCATTTAAAACGGTTCAAATTGCAAATCGTCAAGTCTGAAGCATAAAACATGAAGTGGGCGAAGCAAAAATGTAATAATCTAGTTTTTTCCTGTAAGTTGAGATGCAGATCTTACAATAAATTATAGTAGCCAAGAAGAATGAGACACTACTAATAAGACCCATTCGACAAAAAAATATACCTTCCGCTGCTCCTTAATTAAATTAGCATACTTCTCAATATTTGGTACAGCAAGCAACTTAGGCATTAGGTGGTTTCGAAAATAACCAGGAGCAACTTTCACAGTCTCACCAGCTTTACCAAGCTTGTCCATTCCCTTAAAGCAACGTAAAAAAATTTCAGCCATAATTTGATTCAGATCTAAAGATAGAGCAAAGAAACAGTTAATAGAATCCATATACTCACTGTTGTAAGTATAACTTCTAATTTTCTGTATCGAACTCCCTGACCAATGTAAAGGAGTGGGTGCGGGTGCAGCATTGGATCAGGAGTTTGAGTATTAGTGGCTTTAACGATCTGTCGAATGGTATTACGACCATAGCTGCAGCAGGCCATCCAACTTTCTCTTTCAAATAACCTCAAAGACGGAAGAAAGGAGAGAGATTCAATTGATAGAATTTTATTTATTTATTTATATCGCCTGCAGTGCCAGAAGCAAGAATAACATATGAAAAATGGAATTAAAATGTCATAGGAAAACACCTGGGTTTGGACTTTCCAATAACTAATTTTGCTCTATCTCTGTCAATTAACTGTATATAATAAATCTATATAGAAGAATAATCAATCCAATGTTCTCTTTGAAATAACCTCAAAGACAAGAGGGAGAGAGAATCAATTGAGATAAAAGTTTAAAATTATTACGTCTGCAGAACTAGAATATCATTTGACGAAAGCTATTAAATGTCACCAAGCACACACGGGACACACGGGTTTGGACTTCCCATATCTTAATTTTGATGTATCCCTGCATCCTAATTTATAATTAATATCATATAGAAGAATACTTGCCTATTCCGAAGTTCATTTGATTATTTAAAACCAAAAATAACATGTAAAGAACCATTTATGTAGAAGGAATTATGTTTAATCGAGCATTAGCACCAGTGCACGAATCAATTAGCCAGAGTTTCAAGAGCCATTTGAAATCAGTCATCAAAGAGTATATCTGAAAGGAAAACAGACGGTGACATTCAAAGATATCAGCACATTGATTTGATATAAACTTAAATTCAAAACTTTCATAGGCAGGGGGTAACCAAATGAGTTTTCTAGAAAGCCACACCGATAAAACACTCTTCATTGAAAAAATCTAAAAAAAAAAACATAAANAACAGAAGGTGATATTCAAAGATATCAGCACATTGATTTGATATAAACTTAAATTCAAAACTTTCATAGGCAGGGGGTAACCAAATGAGTTATTCTAGAAGGCCACACCGATAAAACACTCTTCATTGAAAAAATCTCACAAAAAAACATAAAAAATATAATGAAAACAGAACGAAACATAGGTTATGGAGTCCGAAACTCAGGGTTTAGTAGTGGAACTAACCGATAGAGTAACAAAAAAAATGATTGACTTACAGAGAAGGGGAGTATGGATGGCGGCTGACTGGTGATTGTAATAGCGATCCGGCGACTGGCGAGAAGAACCCAAAAAAACAGCGGCTGCTCAAAATGAGTTCATCATACATTTACCTTTTCAAAACTCAACAAGTATGAATCGGTTTACAGAACAGACCTAAAAAAGTATGGGTCAGGTCGGTCCTTTCCGTTCGGTTCACAAAAATCCTTTTAAAAAATTCTCAAACAATCCACTCTAAATATAATAAAAAAAACTTTTTTAGGTTCAGTCCGTATTTTACAGGTCCGGTTCGAATTCCTGGACCCTAGATTGTAAACCAGACAATGGGTGAGGGAAGAGAGCGGAGTGACAAACCAAAAGGTAGCGTTTGTGGGAGAAAACAATCAGAGAAACATCAGCATCGTATAAAACAGAGATCTCGCAAGCTTTTAAATTAAAGAATCAAAACCATTAAGACAACAAATAAAGATCAGGATCTTATAGCGATACCGTGTTTGGCGAGAGTCGACGCTAGGCGATTTGCGGCTACGGTCGACGATTCTTGCCGACGACGCTCTCTGGAGCCCTAGAAGACAATCGTCCAAATCGTCGCGTCTGTGTGCAGCGGAGTATTCTGGCCGTGGCTGCTTCGTAAAAGCACCAGAGCTAGGTACGGTTGAGGAGACTGGACCGAAATGTTTTAATTTTGGGTTAAATCCTAAACGACCAACCGTTAGATTTAACCCAAAATGACCACGTCGAACCGCTTTTTGGGTGAATGGCTGAGTTCGACTTTTTCTTTTAAATCTTTTTATACTATGGTAGTGCAATATTGTGAGAGTTTATCTGACTTTATAAAATGTTTCATTAGGAAAGTTAATTGCCCAAACTACATTAATTGACACCGGTCGTCGCTGTTGCCGGGAGACTGACCGAGCGAGTTGGAAGAGAAGGGTAAAGATCGAGAGAAGACCTTCGTTGATCTGAAATCCTGAAAATTCCCCTCTCCGATTCCATTTCTTCTTCCTCATCCTCCCTTCCTCCCCGCCGCTTCCTAAAACTTCTCATCTACAATTGACTGATTCATTTACATCTTCAACACATCCTGCTTGATTGCGTTTCGTGTCGATTCGCGCTTTCATCATAATGTCTCTAAATATGAAAACTCTGACCCAAGCCCTTGCCAAGACCGCAGCGGTAATTGAGAAAACGGTGCAGACGACTGTTCAGGAGGTTACCGGACCCAAGCCTCTTCAGGATTATGAGCTTCTTGATCAGATCGGCTCTGCTGGTCACGCTCTCGCATGGAAATTATACTCTGCCAAGCCCGCACGTGAGTCTACGCGACCTCAGCAGTACCCCACGGTCTGTGTTTGGGTGTTGGATAAGAAGGCTTTATCCGAGGCTCGTATGCGGGCAGGGCTGTCCAAAGCAGCCGAGGATGCGTTTTTGGATCTGATTCGCGCCGATGCTGGACGATTGGTGAGGTTGAGGCACCCGGGAGTGCTGCATGTGGTGCAGGCACTGGACGAGAACAAGAATGCCATGGCAATGGTGACCGAACCATTGTTTGCGTCGGTGGCTAATGTCCTCGGGAATGTTGAAAATATTGCTAAAGTTCCTAAGGATCTCAAGGACATTGTACGTGATTTTACTTTGCCGAATTGTCTTGTTATGATTGAATGCCTAAATGAATTTACTTGTAGTGACTAGAAAAGCCTATTGACCTTTTTTCATGATTTTTTGTTTATGCAAAGACGCAGTAGTTTAGTTAAAGGTCTTTATTGTCGCACTTAAATCAATCAATAGAGTAGCATTTCTATATATGTAGGTTACAAGTAGTGTTCTATTTCAAGTTTTATGTTGTCTGAGTCTGGAATAGCTAGCTAACGGATTACATATGTAATTGGATCTTAATTCATTCTTTAGCCATGCCTGATTCTTTGTACCTTTGTAAGAGTGCGTTTTCCTCTTTAATCATATTCTTTTGGCTTGTTTTGGATTGTATCAAGTCAAGAACATGTATTACAAAGGTTGCGTGGTTGAAATGAACTTCTTTATTTGTTTTTCTGCTTTTGATATAAGAATTTAGGTTACTTTTGTGAAGGATGATACTTATTTATCACTACAGTTTAGTTGATAATTCCATGCTTTTAAAATCAATTTCTGAATGCCTACTTCTTTGTGGGGAAACTCCATACTTTTGTAACACTGTTCTGTGACTGGTAGTAAATAAGACATTTTGTAAGATGAGGCTCAATGAGATTATTCAAGAGAAAGATGCAGAATATGCCAGGTAGCTTCACGAAAGTATTAATCACCATAATGTTTTTTGGATGGTATCAAGAAATTATATTTTGTTTGCACCTCATATATTATATTTGTCGATGGTTTAGTAGCTTATGTTATCGTGGATATTTTCTTATTGAAATATTCATTCAGGAATTGGGATTGTTGGAGATGAAGCATGGTTTGCTTCAAGTTGCAGAATCCTTGGATTTTCTTCATAACAATGCACGACTGATTCATAGATCATTAGCACCTGAGGTTTGGAATCTACTCCTATATAACGTCCCTTTTCAAATTAGGTATAAGCATTCTATTCAGTGAAACTTCAAGGGGGAATGAAATGGATATTATTTTGTTAAGGATTATATTATTTTGTTAAGGATTATACGGTGAATCCCTGTCTTTGCATGATTGAGTATTATCCTTTGCAGAATGTTCTTATTACTTCAAATGGAGCTTGGAAACTAGCTGGATTTGGTTTTGCAATTTCAGCAGAACAAAATTCAGCCGATGCATCTAATGTACAAGCTTTTCATTATGCTGTAAGTTAAAAACAGTTGAGTGAATTTGATTATTTATAAACTTAATTTTATTGTAGGTTAAGGCATTTTTTTATTTGGTGGCACTTTTTGATAAAATAGTGTATAATTAGTTTAGCAGTTGCATATAAGTCTATTTGGTAGTTTAGTGCATGTATATTTTATTTTATAGATTCATGGGCATGATATAGTGTGTCTTCTGACTCTACATCATTGATTATTTTGTTTGCTGTCTTTCACCAGTGCATGCTCTAAACATGTCCACGATAGATAACATATTTTTATTCTTTTAATTCTCTCGTTTGCCTGTGTTAAAGTTCAGTACCACACCTTGGCAAATGTAATATTATGTTCCTCATGGTTAATTTGTCTGGATGTCTATTGACTTGATTTGAATAATGCAGGAATACGATGTAGAGGATTCTATATTGCCACTTCAACCATCATTGAATTACACTGCTCCTGAATTGGTGAGGAGCAAATCATCATCAGCTGGGTGTCCTTCTGACATTTTTAGTTTTGGATGCCTTACTTACCATTTGATTGCTAGAAAACCTCTATTTGATTGCCACAACAATGTCAAAATGGTAAGTCTTAATTGGATTGCAAAATAATTATCCTCATAGTTTATGTCTGACTTTTATGTGGGAAGTATTATTATGAACTATTCAATGCCTTAGTAGAAATATGTTGTGGCTATTATAATTTCTTTATAAAACTTTATCACTGAATTGTTCTTGTTTTATTTGTTCAATAAAACTAAACCCAAACTTCCTTGCATGTGTTTCATATATTTTGATTTTTGAGTGGTAGATAAATTTGCATTGATGTACAATTATAGCAAGAACTTGTTCTCTGTTATTTTTTATTTACTTTGAAAAATGGTTATTTTGATACAGTGATTTTAACCTAAGTTTTAGCTTCTTTTTGTAGTTTATCTATATTACAAGACTAGTTCAGAAAAAAACTATACTGGTTTTACATATTTTGTGCCTGTGCTGGTGTCTTAGATCCTCTTGGCAGAATAAAAATATTGTAATGATGCTTAAAAGTTGCGTTGAAAGATAATCTGTATAATCCTATGTTTAAGTCTGTTATGTATTTGAGGTTGGAACATTGCTTGTTCTTTTCTGCTGACCAAAGCTAACTCTTGTTTGCTTCTCTTGATAGTACATGAATTCCCTGACATATTTATCCAATGAGGCTTTTTCTCGCATTCCACCGGATTTAGTTCCAGATTTGCAAAAAATGCTCTCTGCCAAGGAATCTTTCCGTTTGACAGCAATGGATTTCACTGGTAGTTAAATGCAGTACATTGTCAATTATTATACAGCTTTTATAACCGTATATTAATTGACAATGTTCTTATGTTTACCTTTGTTAATGTAAATTAGTTACTTGAGTACTGAAAATGATTGCCACTTAACTGTTTTTTCAGCTTCTCCATTTTTTCGAGACGATACAAGATTGCGGGCTCTTCGTTTCCTTGACCACATGCTTGTATGCACTTATAAGTTTTACTCAACCTGTAATAATGCACTTACAAATAATATGTTAATGAAACATCCATTCTTTTTGTAGGAAAGAGATAATATGCAAAAGTCAGAGTTTTTAAAAGCTCTATCAGGCATGTGGAAAGATTTTGATTCACGAGTTCTGCGCTATAAGGTTTGATATTTTCTATTTCAACTGTTGTGTAATATGTTTGCTTAATCATTATATTTATCAGAATCAATTTGAAAGATGCAAAATAGAATTTGAAACTTTTATAATGTTTTTTCCTCCATCTTTCAAATATTGTGTTTTGTAGTTCGTTATTTTTCCCATCTGATCAATTATTTATTTTATATTTCGGTTTGAAATAATTATCGAAGTCGCATTTGATTTTCAAGAATAGGTCCCTGGTTAATAGTTGGTGCAGCCAGACTGCAACCTTTATTCGTCTTTTCCTTTTTGTAGGTCTTTGAATTGTTCTCTTCTCATTCAGAATTTTTGAAATAATTACTGGTTTCATGGTCTGCGATTACTAGTTTGTGCAGTCATGGCTGCTCACATTCATTTTTATTTTCCTTTCTGAAAAATTTAGATGGTCCTTTTTTTCAGGTCCTCCCTCCTCTTTGTGCTGAACTTCGTAATTTGGTAATGCAATCGATGATTCTTCCCATGGTTCTTACAATAGCAGAATCTCAGGTAATAGCAAGGTCGAAGTTCAAGGAGCGAGTTTTGTGGCACATCTAATTAAGGTTTCTTAGATTAATATTAGTTATAACATTAGGAGTAGTTTAAGTATTAATATTAGGTTATTTTTCTGTATATAGGACTCATTAGGATTGTAATCTTTTTAACTTGAATATTATATTGATACTGGAAAACCTCCTAGGAGTGTTTATATTTTTCGGGCAAGCCTGTGGCATCTCTAAAACTGTTAACCACCATAATATGGAGTTGTTTTCACATTTTACCATTCTATTTCTACCCTGTCGAGAGGAGCACGTTTTGTGCTGATCAAAATACAGTTGTATTGTTGGCCATAATTTTTTAAGTTGATAAAAAATTTCATTGTAGGATAAAAATGATTTTGAGCTGTCAACACTCCCGGCCCTTGTTCCTGTTCTTAGTACTGCTTCTGGCGACACACTTTTGCTACTTGTGAAACATGCAGAGCTGATAATAAATAAGGTATATTTATCACTAAAACGTTATTATCACACTTTTATTCTGAATATTTTTGGATCTTCTCTAATTAGTGATAAGCTGGTTATTTGTTCTAATTTTGAACGTCTGTTAACGTTTCTTTTTATGGTTTAATTCTTGTGAACGCTTCCTGTGCCTATTTAATATTTGTTGCGTATAGATAGATGAAGTCCTGGAGATAGGAATAATGCCAGTAGTTTTTAATGGAAGGATCCTTGTTAATGATTTTGAGTTGTTATTTGTTGTTCTTTTTTATTTAGGATTTATAGTGGTAGTATAAACTGTCTACGATTAGGGAGGATATGATATTCTTTCCATGGTAATGAAAGAAACTTGTACATCCTTCAACTGGTGAATGCAGTTTCTTCTATGATAACACCTACTTTTATTAAATAAATTGGTTGCGTATTCTACTCAATATTGTGTTAACTAGAAGCATTTTCCATCCTGCAGGCTGCAAAACATTTCTACTTATATGCATGCATGGCATAAATCTTTGTGCTATTATAACTTTCGTAATATCTTTTGGGTTTATGCAATTTGTTGTCCGGTGCTTGTATTTAAAACTAAAAACTTGTGGCTTCTTTGTTGTAGAAAAAAAAGAAGAAATTATTTTCCTTCTTTCAACAGTGTATGAATGCAAACAGGAAACAGTTTCGAAACCTGTTTTGGTTTCTAAAATGCTCTTTAGCATGCTTTTTTTCTTCTTCTAAGTTCTTTTTTAGTTTATTCAGTGTTTCTATTTACTTCTAGTACGAGTTGCTTCCAAATAGTTGACTTTTTTGTGACGATAAGAAGTCTTTTTTATTGTAACTTACCTTAGTCTTGTAGCAAAACTTTTCTCTTGTAGCGAAACTTGATTTGAAAGTGTATAAGGATGCATTTTGAGGTCTATCAAATTCATACTAAGGTTAATCAAACTTCATGTTCAGCATGATTTCTGACTATCTAATCATGAAAAAGTGCCTTTGTTTGTGAAGTCTTTTATGTTGAGTCATACTATTGGAACTGTAGGCAGTCTAAATGCTTCAGAATGATAACCTTGTCAACTTCCTGTCTCTTTTAATATTTTTTATTCGTTGTTTCTTTCCTTTTCTGCTCTTTATATTTTGCAGCTGTACTGTTGTAAGTGAATATTTATATTTTCTTTTATTTTGTTGAAATAGACTAGCCAAGAGCAGTTAGTAGCTCATGTTCTTCCATTGATTGTTCGAGCTTATGATGATAATGATGCTCGTATTCAAGAGGAAGTTTTGAGAAGATCTTCATCCCTTGCAAAGCAGCTTGATCTTCAGGTGACCCTTTTTCAAGAATTTCTCCATGTTTTGTTGTAAGCACGTGAGTGAAACGCACCTGATAAAGGTCAATCCCTCGGGATTTTTCCTGTTTTTAAAATTAATTTCCCCTAATGCTTCTTCCATCTACATTGTCCTATCTCATTGTCCTCGTTCTTTTGTCTTCAAGTTCTAATGTACAGTCAGTTAGACTTACCTCAGCTTATAATTGGTTTTCAGCCCATAAATTACTATTGTTATTTTTTTTTATAGTTTGTGCTATGTTTCTCATGATTCAGATAAAACAATTTATCTTTTCATTCAGTCAACAATTGACAATCGTCATCATTTTATCTTGACATTGGCTTTAAAGGTTCGATCCAGTATTTGTGTTGCAAACTTTTTTTAAAAAAAATATATACTTTAAGCTTAAGGATCTTGAAAGAGGTGCGAAATTTCTTCCTAAAATGCTTAAAAGTTGATGTTTCAACGGCCTCCTTCATGAATGAATCAATTATGATTTTGTTATTTGACTGTAGCTGGTGAAGCAAGCTGTTTTGCCTCGTGTTCATGGCTTGGCACTCAAGACAACAGTTGCTGCGGTACATTCTGTTTATTTAATATTTGATTATCATCTCTTAACGTTGTTTTTTTTTTGTTAGTTTGGCTGGTTGTGTTAGTGTATCTCAGCGTAAGATTTAATTAGCATATTTCTATTGAAAAATGTGATTAATGTTAATCGGTTTGATTGACATAAGAGGGTGTAATCATGTAAAAACTAATAAAAGGTTTGAGCACTTTCAGGCTATTGAACGACTTTTGGATACATTTGGAGTACCTTAAATTACTACCTAGTTTACAGAAAACAGTTGTGTGGATACTCCTTCCTTCATCTCATAATTAGCAACCACGTGAGTCAATGCCGGTTTAGCAGTTTCATGTCTCTGCTTTGTGAGAATAAAAGATAATATATTCAGTCACATAAAGGTTCAGAAATGAAAAACACTAGAATTAAATTTTTTTACGATTGCTTATTAGATTTATGGGTAATATAAGGATGTCATTAATTCTTGGTCACAAATTAGTCTCTGATGACAGGTACAAATATGTCAATTTTCTGTTACTTCT
>QAOC01004099.1:0-10716 GCA_003255005.1 Begonia fuchsioides
ATCGAACCGGTTTGTCCGAATAGAAGGTTTGGCCAAAAAGCCAATCCCGCGCAAGCCGTATCTAAAACCATCGAGTCTCTGGTTTAAGATAGGAAAACCAAGACGAAGCTTCCCGATCTCGCGGAAGATCACTTTGGTTGGAGTTTGCACCGTTTCTCCGCCGTTTGTTGAGTTTCTTCGCTCTTCGACTTCGTAAGTTTGCCTTATTACTACTTCCTTTCTGGAATGCGATAACGCGTACGTAAGGATTTTTTTGAAGTGATCGGTGTTAGGATTTTTTGTGGAGGGAAATGGAGCTACTGGAGTTGGAGACTGAGGATGATGGATATGTTATTCACTGCATTTTAGGTGTTTCATTTCGTGTGCTTATGTAAGAAATCTTAGCAGCGAGTATGTGGTGTGTAATAATAGATTTTGAAGTTTCGACACTTGTTTACTGGTGCTAATTTTAATTTTTTTTAATTATTATAGACTGTTAATTCGCTTTTCAGTTGATGCTCATTCTTTATAGCTTTATTTTGTTTGAATTAAGATTATCTGTATGTCTAACTTAATGGCTTTCAATTTGTTCCATTTTAGGTGTTTCATTTTATGTGCTTATGGAAGAAATCTTAGCACGAGTATATGTTGTGTAGGAATAGATGCACGAGAAGTTTTATTTTGTTTTGATTTAAGACTATCTGTATATTTAACACAATGACTTTCGATTTTGTTCCATTTGATGTTTCACGGTTTTGGTCCCCTGAAATTCCAGGTTTTAGTCGGACTTGGACTTTCATCGCAATTATTTATTGCAGTACTTGAAAAATGGGGCGGGATAGACCTGAATGGTCAGAATCTCCTGTTAGAGAAAGGAGGTCTCCTCATAGGAGAGGCCCATCTAGAAGAGAAAGGTCTCCTGCTCAGAATAAATGCTCCCGCAGGGGTAATTCTCCACCCTCGGAAAGGCATTCTAGTCATGCCAAGTCTCCAAAGCCTGAAAGAACCAACGCTCATGCTCCCCGTTCTCCTTCTCCTAGAAAAAAACGGTTGAGGAGAGCTCAGACCAATGAAGGCACTGAAGCTGTAGCTGAAAAAAATCATACTAGGGATAGGGATTATACTAGGGAACCTTATAAGGAAAGAGATTTGGATTGGGAAGCTGTGACCGATAAAAAGGAAAGGAGGTCTGTAAGAGATGATGCAAATAGAAAGTCATCTCGATCAAGACACAGGAGTTCTGCTTCTCCATCAGAACGCCATCACAAAAGCGGCAATAAGTCTGAATCCCCTCGAAAAGCTCCAGAGAGCAAAGATAGTTATGAGGTGTCTGGTGATATCCTCTGCTCAAAATGCCTTTTTTAGCTAAGCAATCTGATGAAATATGTTTTTAATTGAGTTTGCAAACATTTACTTAGTACTTATTGGTTTTTTGCGTTTATGATTGAAGTTTTTAACATGGTTGTTTTTTTTTATCTTTGTCATTACTTACGAAAGAGAATAACTAATATATCTATATATGTACTTTTCTTCATAAACATGGAGTCGAGATTGATGCACGTGTGTTCTATAAATATTATCTGTCTAATTTTGCTCGGATAGTTAAATACCTTACTTTAGCGTAACTTTTGCAGGTTAAAAGTTTGAGGCGAGTTGAAAGAAGGTGAACTGTTTTCTTCTAGCCCTTTAATTTAAATTTGATAGAATTATGGAAGAAGTTTGAAGAAGCTTTGGTTTCAATTGAATGTGTTATACAGTGCTTTGTTTCCTTAATGTTATGCATCACTGCCTATCTAAGATATCCTAATGATTAAAAATGTTATTTGAACTTCATTATTCCAAACAGAAGTGAATATAAACATTTCAAAAATCGAACCTAAACCTAATGATGAAATTTGTATTATCATATCCAAAGTGAATAGAAAAGTCAACTTTTACGATCCTCACTGCAGGCAGTTATATATTTTTGTTTTAAGATCAAAATGGAAGAAAATGTGGATTTCATTGTACTTGAGGATTTATGTTTGCACTACTCACATTAATAAAGTTCTTCAATTGCATGCATTGTGTAGCCTGGAGGAGGAGGAGGATGAGGATTCCGTGGCGAAAATGAAGGCCGCTGAGGAGGCTTTAGAAACAAAAGAAAAGGTAGTATACATTGTATCAGTTTGTGGTATTATTGAATGAATATTCAATTGATGAAAAATCTTGAAGAAAATCCTTCTCCTGAATACACATCTCTTGGCATGTTATGCGTCATATCATACCTAGTTTTCACGTCCTTCTTTCTCAAAATGAATTTGATTTTGATTATTAAAGTTTGCTTCTTCTTTTTCCTTGTACATTTCAACTTGCAGCAAAAACCTTCTTTCGAATTATCAGGGAAGCTTGCGGCTGAAACTAATAGAGTTAGAGGTACTGAACTGACTTTTCATTGTTTTTCTAGATTNACAACCAGATGGTTTATTGAAAAAGCATATACGGTGAAGTAACATAATTTATTGCATAATTCTTGAGATATTTAAAGTTAACTTCTTATTCTACTTTCTTATTGTACACGTTGACGTGTCTAATAATGATTGATGTAATAAATATTACAAATTATTTTTTATATTTTAATATATTAATTACAATATAAAAGATCAATCATGATTTGATATTTAAACGTGTATAATAAGAAAGTACAATAAGAAATTATATCTAGTATTGCCCTTGTTCACTTGCATTGCAGTTTTTGGTCTCATAAGTCATATCTCCCTTCCCTCTGTTGTAGGCCTTATTTAATGGATCTTGGAAGCACTAACAAAACTTTTATCAATGTAAGCACTTAATTGTATATCTTGTTCATTTGCAAGAATCAATGTTTGCTCTTAGTTGTTTGCCCGTTTCACGCATTTAACATGTAATATTGTGTTTTCAGGATAACGCTATCGAACCTCAGCGCTATTATGAACTTTTTGAAAGAGATACTGTCAAATTTGGTAACAGTAGGTAGGCTTCTTGAAAAGACCATCATTTTGCTTTTAGATTTTGAATGTTATCATAAAAGCTTTCACATAATTGAGATATGATCGATAATTGCCCCGTCCTTCTCATTTTTCTAAGTTGCTTCACGTTTGCTGAAACTTCCAAATGTTGAGATCACAATTTCCATGTGTTATCGATTAAGAACTTCTGATTTTTGGCAAGTTTTTCGACTCCAATTCGTCATAATTTATATAACGATGATTATCACACATGGCACTAAAAAATCGTTGAATATGACCTCTCATTTGTTGATCGATAAACTGAGCAATAAATGATATGTGTTTTTTTGTTAAACAAGCTTCAGAAAGAGGGAGGCTTCTTTCATTTTGTTAGTATGAGCAATTTTATTTCTGGATTTTGCAGTCGAGAATATGTGTTGCTGCATGAGAATTCATCGGCGTGATGGGAATCTTTGAAGCTTTTTTGGGTTCTTTGACCATCTTCTTGTTTGGTACGTTGCTGCTGATGAATGAATCAATCAAGCCATGCCCAGACTGAATCTTATGAGCTATGGCTTTGTTTTCATTAAAACTTGCTTCCTTGTTTGAAAGAGAGGTGGTGGGTGGTCTAAATTTGAGACAAGGGAGGAGACTTCCATTCGGTATTTTATTATCGATGACTCGTAGAATTACAATCATATTATTACCATTTTTGTCCCGAACGACAACCTGCAGTGCCCTACAAAACCGCATGCTTGGTTTGGTTTTATCCGCCTGTGTTCCGAGCTTTCTAGAGTAAGGAGGGGAGAAAGAATAATCAGAGACAATATCATTATTCCAACCAAAACCCTAGACATTCAAAAGGGCTTAATCCCCCAACTCAATCCCTTGTTTGATATTTATTGCTCCATATCTGAATATTTTACATCTAATTACTACCATTAATATTATTGTAACACGAATCATACTAAAAAATATCGAATTATTCAAATATCATCCATTTGATGTGTATTTTCCCCGGCCCCCTTGACCCGAGACTTCCTCCACCGTCCCATCCTTACCGCTTCGCCTGCAAAGAATCACCCGTCAATAAAAACGACACAATACAATACACGATATCCTCTTTTCAACACAAATTGCATAATAACGCATCGAATATGACTCCACACTCTTTTCGAGTGAGGCAAAGAGTAGAAAATACGATAGTACTTGAAGGACACGATACGAGACAAGCACATAAAATTCTCCAAAAGATTTACTAGGATCATCAAAGGCAGTTAGAAATACCTGGGAATATAAGAATGTTCCGAGAATAGCGATGGCGGTTCCGAGAGCATTGATGGGCTGAATAGGCGTCTGGAAAATGATGATGGACGAGACAATAACCGATATACGTTTCATGGTATTCCCAACGCTAAACGTTAAGGGAGAGATCTCATCCAATGACATGTATGAAACTTGATTGTAGAGATGATAGAACACACTTTGTGCCACGACCCACCTATCATGCAATAAACATTCCATCGAAAATATCAATCCTACGTTTATATTTTACTCGTCGACTATAATCTCACGTCCCGATGTAGTGCATTTGTGACATTTTCTCTTCGATTCATAAATCTAGTATTTCAAATAAAGGAGTTAACCAAATTATACGTTAAAGTGATGCATGATGGACAAATAAATATCGAAAAGAAAAATGGAAGAACGGAAGAAAGGTGAAATACCAAACAAAATGAGGTCCGATTTGAGAGATAGCTGTTTGCCATCCGACGGCCCACAGTTTGGGTCCCTCCACGGCAAATGCGAATGGCGTTAGAATCAAGAGGGATAGAATCGAGAGGCAGGCGTAGTAGTTCATTCCGCTCACGGATTTACCCTTCATGCCCTTTTTTGAAAATATGTTTCGAAAAACAAATGCCACATTCGATATCATCGCCCCCATAAAACCTGAAAATGGTTGAACAATATAATGTTGAGCAATACATTCTAATGATAGCTATAGATAGTGATATAAAAATGTAGACTATTTTTTTTTAACATCATATTTTCGAGATTCATAATGATTGTTTTATATCTTTATAACATAATGTAAATTATATATCTAAGTGCCATGATTCCAACTATGATATTTTGATGCATCATGCTCAATAGGGATGGGCAAAATCAAATCGGGAGCACAATGTGGAGAAGAATTGCCGGTTTTGATCCAGTTCCATCACAATTCTTAAAACTGTGAAATCATAATCAGACTGTGGGTCAAAAAATGACCCAAATCAGATGAAATCCGATGTAAACTCAAAAATCGATTCTAAACCGGATATAATCACTAGAAAACATAACCTAAATATAATAAAAAATATTTTTTAACGGTTGAATTGGACCAGGACAAATCAGGACCACACCACATTTCACGGTTTTGGTAAAATATTGAATCAGACCGTGCACACCAACAATGCTAAAATATAGTTGGAATGCAAACTAATTCTTTGTTTTTTTATTCAGCTTGCTAAAAGAAATTTAGAGGTCTAGTATAAACTCCTTCGGTGGAAATAATCAACATTGACCAATTACCAACAAAAGAATCAACGACGCATCTTTGAATCAACATTAACTTGACCATCACAAAATTTCGTATCGTTTTACTGATGACAATCAAAAGGTAAATCATGAGATCAATAGTGTTACCAGTCATATTGAAATTGAGCTCGGTAACAGCGGCTAGAGCGCAACCGCCGATGATCGGGATGAGGGAGAGGTACACCGAAATGGGGAAAGTCTCGCCCAACAAAAGCCTCGAAACTAAAACGCTAAAAGCAGGCTCTCCACTTTTGATGATGTGAGTAAACGAAACTGCCACTTTCGACATGCTCACGGTTGCTGCAACATGNATCGACGAAATGTGTAAGGGCTTTTGCAAAGAGAATGCAGTTGGTTTAGGTTTTTGCGACGGCAGGGGATGTAGAATCGGAGATCGGAGGGCGGTGGTCGGAGTTCTCCGCCGGTGAGGAGCGTAGGTGGCGGTGACGGCGGTCACAGTTTGTTTTACAGAGCAGATCATGGCAGAGAAAGGGTTAATTTTGGAGCGATGAACAAGCTGGGCTATCTGGTGAAAATCACCGGGAACCACGGCAAACTTTGTGAGGGTTTCTTTCAGATCGATCAAAGCGCAAAAACCCAACGATCAGATTTTGAGAGTGGCGGATAAAACTAGTTCTTCACCCAGAAAGTTTTTAGCTTTCGATCAGAAACCGAAAACCCTTCACAAATTTACACAGCTCAGAAGATCAAACTCAAAAAGGGAAAGAAACTTGAGCAAAATCTTCGTAACTTTTCTCGAAGAACAGCATGAATAATGGGAGAGCTTGATACTCTCTCTGTCGCTTCTACTTCTAGTGTGACACAAATTGAATACGAGCAACCAATCAAAGTCAGAAAAGGAAACCAGGGAGAGCCACCTCTCTCTCTCTCTCTCTCCTGGGGCCGGTGAGGTGGAATTGAATAAGACTGCTCAATTGCTGGAGAGAGAGTGAAGCAGGAAAGGGTTTTTCTTTGAAACCTGAAGGCTGAATCCAGCCAAACGCGGGGCTGGGCGGACATGTGAAAGATTTCTCTTCCATTAAAGTGGAAAGTATATGAAGACAATCCTTGTTTTGTTTGGGTCCAATGAATTGGAACAATCAATCTTCCCACAAAATATTTTTCAAAATTTTAATCTAAAAAAGAAAAAAAAAAGGAAAAAAAAGGCAGATTCGAGGTCGATTTTTCGAAAAAACATATTTATTTTATTCACCATATAATCGATTTGAATTTAAATTCAACATATAATCGATTCAAAATAAAACCGACTCAATTTTTAGATTGATTTGGTTTAGTTTGAGTTTAGGTTTTGAGTTCATATAAATATTCAATTTCAATTTCGTAAAACTCGAACATATGGAGTCGGTTGGTTAACTGACTCAATCATTAATACTCAACTAACTTTTCATATATTTTGGGTTAGATCAATTAACTGACTCGTCTGACAAGTTAATTTCTAAGAAATCAACGAACTCAAACTGGTCGAATTAGATATCCGAGTAAAAAACAAACCCAAAATTTGAGATAATTTAAGTGGTTTGAGTTCACATAAATATTCAGTTTTGTACGATTAGTTCACATTTTTTTAAAAAAACTTAAAATTGATAAATCAATAGTCAAACTTATGTGATTGTCACCCCTAAGCCCTAACTCATGTGCATAGCGTCAGATCAAACTTTTAACGCTAACACGAACATAGTTCAGTTGGCTCAAAGATGATAGATTGAGTACAAGAGCCTAGGTTTGACGTTTGCGCTGTCCTAATATGGGAGTTGTTACCCTCAATGTTGGGATAGCTTCTTAGAATATCAGGTAAAATCCTCATATCTCTGGGCCACTGAGTCACCGTGATTTAACTCATTCACAAACTGTCAGACCAAAGTGTAGAGGCCCTGAGGGCGAGAGATTTTGTCTTTTTTGGTACAAGATCAAACTTTTAACTATTGGATATTTATTAGTTAATTTTTTATGTATTAGTTTTGAATTCTTAGACATTATTTATCATTTCGGGAGTATTCAAACTTCCTAAAATATTCCAATTGCATCCCTGCAACAAGTTATATTATAAATAGTAAATATTAATTTTTCCTTTGAAATATAAGTGTTTGCAACTCATACTTCAAATTTTAAAATCATCAACTATATATTAAATTTTATCATAATGTTTCGATATCCGCTAATTTCTTGATGTCTCTCAATTTGGTCGACAACTTTCGTCAATTTCATTAACTTCTTAATTTGCAAAATTTATAATAATTACATCATTAAATCGTAATATTTACAACCTTCGAATATCATAAGAACAAATTCATAAATTAAGTGAGAGTTGTTCTAATAAATAGAATTGGCTACATTGTGTTTGTAAAGGATCTAATCCTTCTATTAATATTCTAGAATAACGAAGATAAACCAATCGTATGCATAATAGACGACGTAAAATATCGAAACCCAAAATATTAAACTTCAAAACAAGAAAAAAAACAAATAAAAATGAGAATAGGAGATCTAGATAAGAGAAAGGGGGAAAAGGGTTTGGTGAACTACGTAGTCATTGAAGAAAGAAGGCATTTTTCAAGCCCTTGGCTATTCTTATTTTCAAGAAAATATACTCCAAAAATACATATTAAATATAATCTTTTTATCTTATAATACCCTTTTTAGTGGGAGACATCTATTTGGGGTTCATGAAGAGAAAGTCAACTATATTAACACATAAAAATAAATATTTTTATTAAAATAAATTGAGTTTGAAAAACAAATATATTTATTTTCTTATTGAAAATAATAAATCTAGGACATTTATCATAATGACATAATATAATGTGTCAATGGCTGCTCTTAAACCATCAAATCAATTTTTTTCATTTTGAATTCGCTATTTTAGAATGAGTCAAATTCGCTCTTAAATCATTAAAGTAGATTTTCCATTTTGAATTCGCTATGATAGAGCGAGTCAGATCTGATTAATCTTTTGGATAATCTTAAATTTCTTTCAATCTGGACTAATTTTATAAACTTGTAAGATATATAGTTTCAAATTGATCGTAAGCCGTTAGATTCCATTTATATTCCAATTTCAATATCGAAAAATTATGTACATACATTGAGCGCACATGTTTTGCACCATCTCGGCATCTCCTACAAATAAAAACTTATTTCCCTTCTCAATCACTCTCTCTCAGTCAAAACCCGCTTATCTTTTCATGCAATAATGCAAACCCATAAATCAAAATATATTTTTTAGTAAATTACCATTTTTTTGGCCAAAACCAACAACACTAATGATGAATTATTGCAGATAAACAAATGAAGATTAGATCACCGACCAAATGATTGTGTTGAAATTTGGATACTGTTTTCGTTATTTGACTTGGCTAGGGCATCTGCTGAGGTGTGAATTTGATTATGTAATGTGTAATATATAGTATATAATCTATGTATATTATTGGAAAAAAACTCAGATTCTCTCTTAAATGACCTAAGATTGGAAACTAATATATGTGCAAATGGAATATTGATGTCACTTTTTCTGAATTCAAAAAACAATAATTGGATCTTAAATAAGATCACGGAAGGTAAATATGGAAATTTGAAGTCAATTCTCTCTTTCTCTCTCTAGATTATAGACTTCAATCTCTCGATAAGATAGATTTTCAGAGCACACAATTTCGTTCTCTCTCTATATTTCCTTTCTGGTGTCTGAATTCAGATGGAAAACTCCATTGGCAGTACTCAGGCTTCGTCCTCTCTGTCAAGAACTGCTGGTTATTCTTCTGAGGAAAGCAGCTGGGCATCTTACTTGGAAGATTTTATTCCCAGTCAAACAAAACCCTCTGGTGGTGATATTGTTCTTGACTGTGATTCATCTTCTTCGTACATCGTTGACCAAGTGAAGAACAATCGAGAAAAAGCTCTGAAAAAAAGCTGCCATGGATTGAGTTTCAAGAAAAGGAAGAAGAAAGAAGAGATGGTGGACGAAGCTTTGGAAGATACTGCAATCTCTCCTGTCAGTAGCCCTAAGGTCGAATAATTTATGTTCAATAAATATTTGATATAATTTTAGAAATCGTAAATTCATTTGCTAGTTTTGTTTGAATATTTCTTGCCACAGATTTCTGATCTTCATCGTAGGAAGGAAAAGACATTAATATTTAAGGTAAATAAAGATAATTATTTGTTACGTGATTGTTCTTCAATGGCTGTCTGTCGCTGGTTTGACATAATCTTGGTTTTTTTTTTTATTTGTATACAGCAGACTGTTGGGAGTGTTGATCATGAGAGAGATGATAATCCCCGCACAGAATCATCGTTGAAGAAGAAAGGTCTTTGCTTAATTCCTTTATCTATGGCGGTCAACTATTTTGGTTGATCTCCCTCTCTCGACACCTCCATTGATGTACGGATTCAAGGATGATAGAGACACTGTATATAAAGTGATTATTACAGTAAATGAACGAAGAACTTACAAAGATATCCATTTGAGTATTATTACTCGTCATTAATGGCTTCATTGAAATGTTTAGGCTCCTAAAAAGAAAACCCAAATATATGAATCCTCCGAGAATAATTTAAAACTAGTAATAATTTCGTCGAACTTCTTCGGATTTTCTGTTCATGATTAGGAACTGAATTATGTCAAAGATGAACAAGAACTGTCGTAATTTGAAAAACTAAATTAGGATGGGATAGAAAACCCAGATGGAAACACAGGAAATCAACACCAAGTGATAATTAACGAAGAAAGCAATCCATTGAAATATCCCGAGAGAGTTTATGCGTAGAACACCAAGTGATAATTTAACAACTATCTAATTGTTTATGTGGGCTCCCTGAGACTATCCAATCAGAAAACTACGTGCATGCATTAGGATGGAAAGGTCAACCATGTTCTTGATAAATTTGAGGTTTCAGAGGAGAATAACACATTTTGACAGCGTTAAGAAAAGGGGGACACGTGTATTCGTCTCGTCTCGCCGTCGTTTCGGTTCAACTGCCCAAGCGGAATCAAATTTCAAAGCGAAAAAGAAGCAAGCTTTCATCATGGTTTCTAGAGAGAGAAAGAGAGGGCATTCGATGGAGAGAGAGAGAGATTCTGATTGTTTTCTTTATCGATTAAATGAATGAACTTGGCGATATTCTCTAGCATTAGTTAGTTAAAATATTGCATCTTCTGAATAACTACGATCTGTCT
>QAOC01004152.1:0-12463 GCA_003255005.1 Begonia fuchsioides
GTACATTGCATCGATGGGAGTCTACGTGTTTAAGACCGATGTTCTTCTCAAGCTTTTGAGGTGGAGTTATCCTTCGTCAAATGACTTCGGCTCCGAAATCATTCCGTCAGCTGTTATAGAACACAACGTTCAAGTGAGCTGCTAGCTTTATATTTATCTTGATGTTGAAAAATATATTGAAAAAGACGTTTATTCTGAGTGTGTTTTATACCATCAGGCCTATCTGTTCAATGATTACTGGGAGGATATTGGAACTATCAAGTCATTTTTTGATGCAAATCTTGCACTCACAGATCAGGTTAGTCAAACCTCGTTGGTAATTTCTCGATCGAACGGAAGTTATCGTTAAGTAGCCAGTCGAACGATCTTGGAGCTGGAAATATAATTGGATTATTTGGTTGATATTATATTACACTGTGATTGATCGAATATATTGTGCAGCTCCCAAAGTTTCAGTTCTACGATCCGAAGACTCCTTTCTACACATCTCCGAGATTCTTGCCGCCAACCAAAGTCGAACAATGCAGGGTATGGCTTGATAATTGTACCAATTTTTGATCCATGAGTAGTTTTTTGCTTCTGCTTGAATCATTCAACTCGAGTTCTTCTCGTAGATCGTAGACGCAATAATATCGCATGGTTGCTTTTTACGGGAATGTAGCGTTGAACACTCAATCGTCGGCGTTCGTTCTCGTTTGGAGTATGGGGTAGAGCTCAAGGTATGTTTTTTTTTTCAAATTCCATATGAATACTTTGGACTCTTGGCAGTTGCTTGAATCCTCTTATTATCTTCTTGAACTTGTTACTTCTGAATGATGTCTTGTTGCTCAGTTTGAGTTTTGGAAACTGTTTTTGGCAATTGTTTTTCTCGAAGCTGCGAAGAGATGAATGATCAGACCTCGTCAAAGTTCAATCTTTTAGTTTGATATCTCAACTTGGAGTGCCATTTCTGCAGGCCTCGAGGTAATTAAAGTCTGATTTTGTAGGATACTATGATGATGGGTGCCGATTTCTACCAAACGGAATCGGAGATTGCTTCTGCTCTGGCCGAAGGGAAGGTTCCGATTGGCGTCGGAGAGAATACCAAAATCAGGCGAGTTTAACCGGAATTTGCCTTCTCCCTATTCCTCTCCACTTCAAAGTTCATTTTCACGATCAATATCTGCTAACTGCTGGCCACAATGATTGCAGGAACTGCATAATCGACAAGAATGCCAAAATCGGAAGAAATGTGATCATCGCAAACACCGATGTAAGTTCAGTCCCACGCAAATTCTCATCCAAACTTGCATAGATCGTGAAACTTACAAATCCGACATTGTCAGAGCGTCGAAGAAGCTGAGCGGCCGAACGAGGGATTCTACATCAGATCTGGAATCACAGTGATACTGAAGAACGCCACAATCAAAGACGGAACAGTTATATGAAATTGACAGAAGCTTTTCAATGGCGCCATCAATTTAGACACGAAGCGAGCGACGTGAAGCGAATTGAAATCCAGTTTATGCGGACTACTACTTTGCCCGTGTTTGTAAATTACAAATTCCCTTTTCGTCGTTCAAGCTTCATCAATGGAAGCTAGGGCTAGTGGGCTATTGCCTACAGGCGTTCAATAAAACAGAGCGCTGTTGACTGTTAATCCTCTATTAATTTTTCTCAATGAGACAATAAGGCCTTCCCCTAATCCAGTAATCTTGCCTGCTTCTTTTGAGATTATAGCAGCCGTTAAGTTTGTATTAGTCTTTAATCTTTCTTAATCATTTCGCTGATTGTGATATTACTAGTGGTAGACTGGTAGTAGAGCAAGTATAACGGTTAAAACTCAATTCGGGCTTGAATTTTTGGTAAATGGTTCGGTTATTTTGGAATTTTCGGAAATCCGAAAGATGATCGATGCATCTGAATCGAACGACTCAACTTTGTTTGGACGTCTGATGAGAATTTTTTTGAAGTTTTTGTTTTTTATAAATTATGCTAAGCAAATATTATCAGAATGACTTGAAATTTTTACCCCAAATTTACAAGAATAAAAGAGACTATGTCATAAAGTTTCAATTTTTTTTTACATTTGTACGATTTACTATAGTTTTTTGAATGCATAAACAAACAAATCATGTTAAAATTTCGTACGTCAATAAAAATTATTGAAACTTTGTCACACATTTACAATAATTTAAGACAACACTTCACAAAGTTTTGTAAATTTTCAGCACTTGTATGATTTACTATAGTTTTTTGAATACATAAAAAAACAAATTCAGTTAAAATTTAATAAATTTTTTTTAAAAATTTTGTCGCAAATTGAAAATACTGTAATACAATAATTTACAGAGTTTCCTAAATTTTTAATAAATTATACGCTTTGTTATAAGACTCAAGATCAAATTGAGTTCAACGCTAAGTATAATGGTCTTGGATCTTATTTCGTTGTTATTCTTCTTAGGCTTCCTGTTTTGTGATACACAGCTAATATACTTGAGCAAGTGTCAACTTGTACGGAGGAGAAAGCAAAACCAGAAGAGTAAATAAATACACACAACACGAACACGAGCCAAAATTCTGTATTACAAATGTCTGCTTGTGCCATTATTGGGAAGGAACGATTTCTTTTTTTCCATGAACATGCACACTACACCAAATGGTCGAGCTAAAGTTTCAAAATTGAATAAAATGAGGGAAGTTTGAAATAGGAAGACCACTCGAAACCTCATTTTTGAAAAGCTGGTGCTTTTTCAGGTTGGCTATTATCCGGAAGACTAAGCTCTGGAGGAATTTCTTGTGTGACGCCAGTCATTGAGCCGTAGTCCTCGTCTCTGCGGGCAAACTTCTTACGGAGCACCTTCTCAAACTCGATGGCGTCGAAGGGCTTGGAATTCTCAGCTGCATGGACTTGAGCGAGATTTGAATAATTGCTCGCTGACTGCAATATGAAGGCTTTCTCTTCATCAGTGAGCTTCCTCAGGAATTTAGCTGGATTTCCTCCCCAAATCTATGATTTTTGTTTAAAAAATATGGTAAGTTGACAACAATAGGGGTAGAGAATTTCTTGTTTTATAAAAGACAAAAACAAGAAAAGGCAGCACATTCCTACAAGATCATTGAAGGTCGAACAAAAATGAGAATGGAACCATAAAAGAAGTTTATCCAAAATCATATTTCTGGCCGATGAATATGCCACTCATGGGTATAAAAGCATCATGTGCTAAAAACCATGGCATGTTAATAGTGTTGTATTCTCAAATAAATATTAATACCGCTTCCTTTTGGTGTAGAATTAGAAGTGAAATTTTTCTTAGAGTACCTCGCCAAAGGGTATTCTTGTATTCTGTCTCACAAGAGCTCCAGCAGCAACCATGGCATGTTTCTCAACAACAACTCCATCAAGCAGGGTAGCTCCCACACCAACAAAGGCCTCATCCTCCACCGTACATCCATGTAATACAGCACTATGGCCTGCTCAGATAAAATTGTTTTTTTTTAAGTGGGGAAAATGATAAGTCACCTAAAAACTACAGGGAGAAACAAATCAGGAGGATGCTGCAAAGGTGTAAATATTCATTAGAGGTGATTTGCAATGGCCAAAGCCTTATTTGGCAGGGGAAGTACAGGAAAGAAAATGAACTTGCCAGCATCTTACACACCTACAGTGACGTTGTCACCAATAATGGTTGGCAAGACCTTCCCACTTAAATTGGACTTTGCCACATGAACAAGTGAGTTGTCTTGTATGTTGGTTCCAGATCCAATCCTGATGTTGTTAACATCACCTATGCATAAACACATTTCACAAGAATATATGTATAATTTACTATATCTCAAATATGAACTTAAATTCAGCAAATAACAAACTTCAAGATTCCATATCAACAACATCAAATTAAAGATAAAAATATTGGAGATAGTTTCTTCCATTTAGCGATCAAAAGATATGTACAGCGAAAAAACCTTAAATATTTTCTGGAGTTTCATTTGACAGACATGGGGTTGTAGGCAAGTGACTTTAAAAAAATAGAACAGAACATGCTTACCTATGTTAACTGAATGATGAGATAGAAACATAGTGTTAATATAATTTCCTTGACAAAAAAGGAATTAAAAATGGAGAATTAGAAACATCCCCAAGAAAGAGAAAGAGAATCAGAAAAAGGTTCTAAAATGGTCAAAACTCTGGAGATGTATCGCATGATCTAAACATCCAATGTAACAGAGATAGCATAAAGATTTCAGTAAGAAAGCAGTATTACCTCTTAAAACACATCCATACCAAATAGATGATCCTCCTCCCACTTGAACATCTCCGGTAATAGTGGCGCACGGAGCCACAAATGCATCCTTATCAACAACGGGAGATTTGTCAAATATATTCATCAGCGTTCGATGCCTAGATACTGCAGCAATGGTCACAGTTAACGTTAATCGGGGTTAGAGGGTGAAACTAGCTCATTTTTTAATCAATTATCGGATGAAGTGAAAAAATTCATAGATTGCTAAATCATGACTTTTGGTGCATGAATATGCAACACTACTGCAGCCACTTAAACGTGTTCAAGTTCCATTACATTACAATGGCTCCAGCCACGTAAAGAGTGATATTACATCGAAATTTTCTTTTCTTCATTCTCCAACGATGGAGCCAATTCAGCTTGCAACAGTCTTATTTTCTCTAAATTGAAATATAAACTTCACTTGCATGAATTCAATCTATTCAGTAGAAATTCAACTTTTTTAAACCGAATGCCATTTCTCGAACAAAAATGAATATAACCTAAAAATGTACATGCGATCTCTACAGGCCGATCTAGTTAAGGAAATAACAGTTCCAACGACAGGACAAAGAATCTAGGGTTCGAGAACGTATCAGAAAAGCTTACGCTGCTCTTGGAAGTAGTAGTTTCCCTGGAGGCGGCAACCGAGACGATCAATCGCCTGGCCGGTCTCGCGGATCCAAAATCCAACAGTGTATATGGCTTTCCCCAAGGTCCCCATATCTCCTCTGCTTCCGCTTGGGCTTCGTCTTACTCTTCGATTCGTGAATCTTCAGAGCGGAACTGAACTCGCTCTCGCGCGGACTTTCGGGTTAACTAAAGTTTAACGTTTCATCGGGTGATAAAATGATGAAGCTTCACGGTAAGAAATAACAGAGATGCAGATTAGAGCATCCCTGGACCTGAGAGGGTAAATCAGCGAATTATCCTTCCATGGAGACAAAAACGGTGCGTTTCAATTCCCTCGGCAGTCGGCTCGGCTCTATGTTCTTCCAGCGTATAGCTAATAGAAAATTGCAATTTTCATGTCCATAGTTTGGTAGAATAATAAACTAAATAAGGAATTTAGACAATATTGCTCGTTTTTAGCAACGAAAACAAACATTTAGTAATTGATTAAATTCCAATAATTGATCAGCATCATATTTTATTATTGACACGTTATGCGTTCGATCTCCATTTTATATGGGTATAAAAAATTATGGAACTGACGCCTACTCCAGGATCATGCGCGTGTTCGGATGTTTGTAAGCTTTAATTTCATCTTCGGTGAACGATCCACTCCTACAAGCCGCTGAAAATCTAAAACACTAATCTAGCACATTAAGAATCTAAGAAAGGAAGAACATATTTATTGTGTAAATATTTAATGGAATTTATCAACACTAAAATAGGCAAACTTAGAGATGTGCACAATCCGCTTCGTCCCAGTTTTACATTGCAATGAAACCAAAATCAAAAGCTATTGTTTTAAATTTTTGAATCATAAGATACAATTCTAATTTTATCCAGATTTTATTTATTTATTTTAACTAAAAAATATAAAAATAAAATATATAATTTAATTATATTTAGATCAAATTTTAAGTGAGGCAAGTTTTAGAATCATTTTTATCATACTTTACTAAGGCTTTAGTTAAATTTTACTAGATTTTGAGTCTTTTATGACCTAAGGTACTAATTATACTTTTACAGTTATTTAATTTTAAGGACCAGAACCTGGGCCATGAATCGAATCAAATTGAAATTGACAATTCTTATCTAATTTGCGATCTCAATCTGGTTCAGCCCTTGTAGGCCAACTCCCTTTATTTGTCTTAATCTATTCTCATCTCCAACTCATGTTAAGAGATCCCGCTGTTTTTTTAGATTAACTAACCACAATTCCCTTCATGGGCTATGATGACACCCAGATGAATTCAGCAGTGATGTCCATTAGAAAAACCACGGCAGTTGCCACTGTCGGACAAAGAAACCAACGCGCGCCCATGCTCGCTACTCCTCAAAATATGACACCCACAAAGTCCTTCGGGCTAGTCAGAGTCCGATCATTGAAGCCCAATTCCACGACTAGCTTGGCAAGAGGGAAAAAAACAAGAAAATGTGAGAAGTAGCCGTGAAAGAGGACAGACGAAAAATGCCGAAGAGAAAAAAGAAGTCGGCGATAGAAAGACCAATTATTTCAAGAAACATACCAAACCAAGCCAATCAGGCAGCAACGGCTTGAAAAAACCTCTTTTCCATCGTCTCTTTCTCTGTTCTTTCAATTCCGACAAGAACTTTCATTACCCACTTCATTTCCTCACTTTCATGAATCTCATTTCCCTCTAATGTTAAACAATACCCATTTGTGATCCATATCCCAAACCTTATCTTCCTCGAAAGAGAATGATGGGACAGGCACCAGCTACATCGTCTCTCTCTCCTTGGCAATGTTTTCAGTGGAGCAATCCATCGAACAGATAGCACAAGCTTATGTCTGAAACGCTCCTCTCTTTTTCTCATCCTTTCTTCCTTTCCCATTCTCAGTTTGGAGGTTTTGTTTTGTTCTTCTCTCCATTACCCCCTCTTCATTAGTTAATTACACACAAACCCCCAAAAGTAAAGGAGCTAATTTCTAAATATTAAATAAATACATTTCATGTGGCATATCCTTATCTTATCTGCGCCACAACAATGAGAACTATTAAATGGAAGTTAAAAAAACCTAGAAAAGAGAAAAATATAAAAAATGAGATAAACATCAGAAAGTCATGACACGTCAAATAATTTGATAAGCAAATATGTAAAATATTAATAAGAAAATAGGTAAAAGATGAGAAATGCGTCACAATTGACTAGATATAGATTAAATAAAGATGTAATTTTACACCCTTCTTCATAATTATTGCCTAAAATAATATGCTTAACGACAACACCAGCAGTCCAAGCCCCACGTGCGTCCTCTTAAACCAATTATTAATGCCAGTGTAGTTAGTCAATGATTAATTAACACATAACCCTGCATATTTTTGTGGTGAATTGCGAGACAAATCACAGGGGTCTAAAGTGGGGACCACTTTCCTTGCCCCGTTAAATTAACTGATGGATGCGAGGATCCGGGACGGTTAAAGACTCGGGATTTATTAAGATGATAAGGATCCGCAATCCACAACCCATAAAACCGGATCTTCGCCGATTATCTGGCGGGGCCTAGCTCCGGTGACGGTGAAGAGCTTCGGGAATAAGAAAGGGTGTCGAGGAGGATAGAGTCGGCATTTTCTTTCTTTTCCTTGAGCTTTTGCCCACTGTCTCCGAGCTTTGTTGTTTTGTGTTCGAGACACAGTACTTGGCATTATTTCATATCCGATCCCTCTTTCCATCTGTATTCGACGGAGTAGTTTCGACAGAGCAACGCGTCAGTAGCGAATCCTTCTCTTGCATATCTCGATGTCGTTTTCTCCTTGCATTTATGAGGTGATTGAGGAAAACTATGGAATGACTCGAGGCCCTTGGTTTTGAAACGCTTTGTCTATGTAGAGCCATCTGCTCGCATTCTGAGCTCGATCTTTCGAATCAGCCTGTATTTTGTTTTCCTTTTATGGCCAAGTTGTCTCACATTTTTGTAGATCAGTACCTCTGCTACATCCGACTCAGATCCAAGTAGATTTTCTTCAATAGATTTTGTTCTTCGTGCGCTTTCGAAGCAAACTATCTTAATTTTTCCAGAAATTTCCTCCGTCCCAGGTTCTTTCTTCGCCTTAATTATTCGCAATTGGGACGCGATTTTGAAAATTCATCTTTTATATTGGTCAGAACCCATAAAATCGAGCTAGAAGTATGCCACTGAAAAGCTTAGTTCGTGAAATTAGAGATAGCATTGGAAACTTGAGAAGAAAAGGGGACGAAGGAAAGCCATTACGTCGTCATCCAGGAAAATCTCATATTGCACCAGAACAGCCGCCATGTTCACCTTCTTCTTCTTCAATTCCAGAGGGCCGATGGGCGAGTTTGCCCATCGAATTGTTTCTAGACATAATTCAAAGAGTAGAATCCAGCGAGACCTCCTGGCCTGGCCGACGAGATGTTGTGGCCTGTGCTTCAGTTTGTAAATCATGGAGGGAGATTACTAAAGGAGTTGTTAAAACCCCGGAGCAGTCTGGGTTACTTACCTTTCCCATCTCCCTCAAACAGGTTTCCTTTTTTCACTTTCAACTTTTTCGTGAACTGATTTATGAATTTCATGACCAATTCGTTTAATCCTTTGTAAATTCCTTTGAATGCCATGAACATCGATTAGCCTGGACCAAGGGAGACTCCGATCCAGTGCTTTATAAAGAGGGAGAGATCAACTTCAACCTATCTACTCTATCTCGGCCTCAGCCCAGGTAAAAATTTCCGTTTTCACTTGCAAATATTAATTCATCACAATGCAACCTTATCTTATTCAAGAACCTATGATCAAATTTGTCTGCTAATAAAGCTCTCAATGGCTATGGATTTGAAATTATACAGCCCTGTCTGGGAACATGAGCAAGCTGTTACTCGCTGGAAGGAAGATTAGAAGGGCAACTCATACCGAATTTGTGATATCCTTAGTTGCCGATGATTTTTCTCGAGCAAGCAATACCTACGTTGGAAAGTTAAGGTAAAAAGCTTGCATTTGTCTATTCTCTTCTTTCTGCTAGATGACCTAATNACGGAATAAAAACGAAACTACAACTATAATGACCAGATTAAATGACTATTAGAAAACTAAAAATCATACTTCACCAGTTCACCATGTATAAAATAGAGTTCCATCGCCAAATAATTTAAACAGACTTTTATATGCATTAGTCATACCCCAATGTAATATGCGCTGCCGCTTATAAGCTTATTAGGCTGATGCACTAATTTAACATTTTTTTCGAAATAACATTACCAAGGTGAAAAACAAAAACAAACATTTAAAAAAACTCCTATTAGCCCCCTCCTTGTTAGGATANAATGCTAGCCCCCTCCTTGTTAGGATAGCGATTCCTAAGAAATCCATAGAACTTCAGTATGGCCGCATGCAGTTCTCTCAAAATCTCATGCTCAGAACAAAGCGAGACTTTAAATCTATCAAACTTTAATAATAATCATTTGGTGTGGCACCAATTTCCTGTAGGACTTAGACATATGCCTGCAACGAACATAATATTTCCAATTTCATACCTAACATTATAAATGGTCTAGAAAAGATCAGTACTATAATGTACTTTTTAATTAGTTTTTGATAAGTGCTAATTAGGATTTCTTAATGTGAGGGCATGTTGTTGTAGCTAACAGAGCTTAAAAGCAAGTGTGGTCCTTCAAAATGGTTCCTGCTTTTGGAGGTGAATAAATTCCTTGAAACAGCCTCAAGGTGAAGCAGCCAAATTGGAGTGAAGTAGACCGTGGATCTAAGCCTTGGAAGATCCAGCTAAAAGTTCTTATTTTTTGTGTTGCTATTTCCTCGTATAATATTAACGTCTTGTTGTTTTGCATAACGTGAAGAAAGAATTAGAATTGTAATATTATTTTGATATAATGGATACGAAGAATTTGGCCCCACAGATGTAGGTTGTTACAGAGAATTGCGTAAACAATCTCTGGTGTTCTTTACATTTAACTCTTCGTTTGGTTGTTTGACTAAACTAGGGTGGTGTGTGATTTTTACAAGATCTTAGACTTTACAATAATAGAATGAATGTCTCAGAAACAATACCAGTATACATCAATGACGCACATTGCATACTAGAAAACAAAAACTGTGATTTTTATTGCCAATGACTTTTCAACAATTCTCCTGCTAGAATGAACTAGAAGCATACATATTATAAAATATATATTAATAGAAATCTCCCACATGTAAGTATAATACATTATCAATAAATTATCATAATTTAAGGTTGAAAACGTAACCAAATGGAAACACTGAAGCTGTTTCCAACTTGTCTCTAAATTTATGTGACCACAATTATATCACTATTAGTTTGAAATCAGTAGCCTCTGTAAGATACGGTTGTAGGCGATGAACTGGGCATGCAAGAAGGGCTAATAGGAGCTTTGGTGGAGGAAAAGTTGGGGTAGATTATTAGTCTTTATCATCTCTGTATTTCTCTCTTTTTTCTTGTTGGGCTCTGGTGGGTTTTGTGCTATTTTCTTTTGGGTTGTAATTCTGTTCCTAAAAGACTCTTGAGATTTTCGTCAAATGGGAATTTATTTGTCCTTAAAAACGGCGGGCTAGGTGGTGTGGGGCATGAGTAATGAGAAAGTAAACTTGACAACATGAATACCTAAAGCCGGAGAAATTCCTTTTTAAATGATGCTCAGAAACTGACATGAAGATAGCAAGTGAATTTTAGTAAATTTGAAAACCATAACACTCACTGGAAAAATTCTAAGAAAAGAGAACTCAATCTATGTAACTTAGAAGTTGCTACCAAAAGCACATCAAAGATGCATCCGTCCAACGAACCCTGACCGAGACTCGTTGAAACATGCAATTTCTGAGTCTCTGACTTGGTGAATACATGCAATAGGATAGTGCACAGGTTTTTTTGTTGTTTTTTGCTTCTGATTGGTTGATGTAACCTAAATGTTGTTAAAATTTGAATTAAGTCTTTTCCTTCCACTTGATATGACCAAAACAAGGGAAAAATCTACAGCAGATAATTTGAAATAGAAAATATCATTGCTGCTTTTGTCTCAATCTCAAATATAGGCTACACTTATCCATCCGTAGCACATCTGAGATATGACTGAGGCTAAGAATGGGTCTAATCCCTCCCAAGGTACTAGATTCTCATGAGAGTCCACTTGCCAGTGATATTATTAAATGAAACAAAAGCCCCCTCGAGATTCCATAGGGCTGGTCTCTTCAGCTCGTCGCTTTCCCACTCTTATCTTTTCTAACTTTCATCTGGGAAAACGAATAACATTCTCGAACCACCCCAAAAGATATTTGTAAATACGGGGATCCTATAACCATCACCTCCACTTTATAAGGATCAAAGCAAGGCCTTCGTTTACACTTTATAAGGAGCAAAGTAAGACCAGCTCAAACCATCACTTAAGCTGAATCACGTCCCTTGATTGAGCTATTCCCCACTTTTAATTCCTAGTTTACTTTCTTTCTGGAAATTACTTTATCTGTGCTCATCAACTCAAATCTAAGTACCCTTCATCCAAATTCTCCTGTTTTCTAACCTGACTTTTTCATTCCTGTTCCCGCCCATCAATTACTCAAAACAATGTCATCGGAAAGTGCATCTTTACGGGAACCCGCGTATTGGACTCCCTGCGAGAACAAGAAGTTTGAGCTGGCCCTAGCTTTTTATGACCAGGACACCCCTGACCGATGGGAAAGAGTGGCTAACGCTATTGGAGGGAGAACAATTGAGGAAGTGAGGAGGCACTACGAGATACTAGTGCGGGATCTCGAACAAATAGAAGCTGGTCAAGTTGCTATCCCAAAATACAAGGGGCACGGATGTATTGGTAGAAGATATAATGGAGGTTGCAAGTAATAACTCCAACCTTTTCATGTTTGAAATGTCATGTATCCAGAAGTTCATTCAAGTTTCAACAAAATTGTCTCCTATCTTTACAATCATCAAGCAAACTTTAGATGCATATTCACAACTCAGAAGAGAATATCGCCATATGCGACAAAGAGATTGTCCCAAGTTCTTGTGAGTCCAAACTTTTTGCAGACAATGTTTTCGCAAAAAAATTGGTGCGAAAGTTATATCTCGTCATTGGCTCATGAATTTTAGGGTCCGCAACTTTCCTAGGTCCCCCTGACTGTCCGTTCACATTTATTTTGATGGTGTTTATAACAAAAATCAATAGCATACAAGCCTCCTTGAAATAAGTCTACATATAACTGATATCATTTTTTAATGTTTCCCATCATTATATATACTTAGATGGCAAGTCAACTCCTAAAAGACAGCTAAAGGGCACATGAAATATAATCCTACGTGCTTCTTACTGCACGCTTTCCTACGCGTATAAATTATGACTAGCATATTTATTATATGACGTGTTGCTAGCATGGACATGGATTAGTAATGTAGTATTAGATCCAAAAGAACACTCACGGATTCTTTTGGTATACGTTCCAATTTTTTTTCCTAATATCCAGAATCAACAGTCAGCACCCAGACAGTGTGGCGCTCATTTTACAGTCTTTATTTTACTTTCGCAGC
>QAOC01004158.1:0-23135 GCA_003255005.1 Begonia fuchsioides
GATGAATATATGGTAGGACCTCAAGCAATACCAAGATCTTTGTGCTCATGGAGAGAAGATAATATGATCTCATCCTAGAAAATGAGTCAACATTCAAGCTAGGTTGTAAATTTGACATGCTTCGGTCTACACCTAAGGGAGCCATCACCCAATCCCATCGGGATCCTTCTAACAAGTTTGTTAGAATTAGACAAGGATAAACCGGTTCACACAATAGTTTGGGAGGAAGAGCCATCCACGATCGGTTTCACGCCTAATCCACGCCCGAATGCCTTGGAAGAACATGGAGAATTCCTATCCAATTCCACTCAAGAAGAATAGCACTCTTAAAGCCTTTGGGAGAATTGAAGAATAATAGTTGTTTCCTTTATAATTTTTTGCATTTGATTTTCGTTTTCCCGAACTAGTTTTTTTAACGTCGGTTGCATGGATTTGCATGAGATTTCTAGGGTTAGCTAATTATCATTTAGGAGGATATTTAGGACATTTCCTTGGAGCCTAATTATGTGGAGGAGAAGCGTAGGAAGAGCGTCCCATGAAGGCTCCTCATTGGTCCATCTTTCAAGCCATGGATTGGTGTTCTTGGAGATGATCTAGGCCGTCCGATGATAAGCATGTTCTAGTTTAATTTTCTATTTAATCGTCCCCATGCAAGTGTAATTGGTATATTTGATTGAATAAAGATTTATCTTTTCAAATTTGATCTCTCCCCTTTAAAGTTTGCCGCTTCAAAGACTCGGTCTCCGAAAACCTGTTTTCCAGCCACCGAGAGACAAACCCCCCAGAGTTGATCGTTTTCCAAGCAAACGATTAATCCTTACAACTTTTCTCCAGCCATTTCATGGTCTTAGGGTGAGATTGTGGATCCTAGCTCCTTCATCCATCCCATTCTCGTTTTGAGAATCTTTTCTCCTAAATCCAAACACCCCTAGTTGAATTCTAGTGTGTTTTTCGGGTACAGACCAAACCACCCATTTCCCCCAAAGGAATTCTCTCAATTTTTGAGAGATCTCTTCCTCATCCATCTGTCTAGATTCATCCTCAACCTCGTCCCAAAATACACCCCCATTCATTGAGAAGAGTTATTCAAAATCATCCCCGATTTGGAATTCTCTATTCGGTGAAATCCTAAAATTCCGTCTTGACCATTCGAGTTTCGTTTAGCATATCTTCCTGTTCCCATCATCATTCCTCTTCAAATTTTGGAGGATATCATCATATTTTACCCCTATGTCACTGACATGCCTCGGGATGCATCCCCTCATGGAGCAATCACCCGAGCCCGAGCTCGGGGATTTTCTAACAAGTTTGTTCTTTTTGTAGGTGATGAAGCATTCAATATTTTCATGGAGGAACCAGGTCCAAAGGATGAAGAACAACCTAAGCACCTCATAAAATGGGAGGATAGCTCAGGAATTCAAGAAGGAAGCCGAGAAGCACAAGGAAGCGGGTAGAGGTCGGGTAGAGGCCGAGTTTAGGCCAGATCCGAGAACTTGGAACAAACCCAAGCCCAAATTGAAGATGAACGACTTTATTCCCCCTTTTTACTGGCCACTAAATTTATTTTCCTTTGCTACAAACAATGCTTTAAGGGCCCTTTGTTTGGAGCATGGTTTTTTCTTGGAGTTTGTGTGGGTGAGTTACTATTTTTGTGTTTCTATTTTTGTCAAAAGGTGATGTAAACGAACTCCACAAGCAACCAGCAGCAAGCACGTCCTTCTCAACATTAAATGGCCGCCCTTGGGAGGAGAAAATGCAGAGGAGCCACCCTAGAGAACCATCATCACCTGCCTATTAAAGGAGGTCATCATTTTTGCTTGTTCTTGGATGCAAAACCCAAATCGGGTAACTCAATTTTGAGCCATTGGATTGAGCTTTTTGATCACGGCCAAGGGTCTATAAATACCAACCTTGGCACCTCTTTGTGGTACTTTTGACTTGAAAAAAATTCAGATTGGTTTGTGCATCTCTTCCTTGGCGATTTATCCCAAGACTTGTTGCTTCTCCGGTTAGTAATATCCGGCGATATTCTGAGGGTTTCCTTTGGTTTTTGCTTTCCTTTGAGCTAAGGGTGAGCTAGGCCCTTCTACACGTCTTCAGCCACTCCAAATTGGACATTAGGGTAAGCGTGTAGTTTCCCATTGGCTCTTCTCCATCTTTGTTTTCTTACATTTTCCAAAACACCACCATTTCTTGTTTCAAACATTCTGTTTGAGCACCCGACTCCTTCATCTGTATAACTTTCATTTCCTTGAAGTTTTTAAGCTCCAATTTTGAGTTTAAACTCCCCACACATCCCATAAACATTCCTCAAAATTTCAGTAGCAAACTCCATAGGCGACCTGAAAACCATCATTTCAAAGTTCATCGTTTTCAGCCCTGTTCTGTTTTCTCTCTCTTACCAAAAATACCCCATACTCTCACCTACATAACTTCCGATTCCCTATATCTTTGTATCTAAAATTTTGAGGTTAAGCTCTTCATTCTCTTACCAAACATCCCTAAAAATATCAGATGTTAAATCAGTTTGCAACTCGAGATCCATCTCTCTAAAATTCACCCATTTTCGGTAACTATTCTGTTTCTGTTTTATACCCGATTAGCTCAAATCGCTTGCCCCCATACTTGAAGCGTGTCATTTGGTATCAGAGCCATTTTTTTTCTCCCCACAATTCTTTTAAATCTCATTTTATCTATTTTAAAAAGTTAAAAGATGATGACTCGAATTGGAGCAACTCACCACTACAACCAAGAGCAAAATGCACCACAAGACCAACCATCAACTTCTCACCCAGAAGTTGAGAGACCAAACTTGCAAGATCAATTCGATGAACTTAACAGGAAATTTGACCTAATGATGCAAAGGATGGACACATTACAACCCACAACAAGACCCCTTCAAACTCCTGCACAAAGGAGAAGACAAATGAACAATGCAAGAAGACCTCGGCACTTGAACACCGAGGATTCAGACAATGACTTGGACTATTTTGAACCAAACCACCAAGAAGACGAAATGAGGAACATAAAAGTGACAATCCCACCTTTTAATGGAACATGTAATGGAGATGCCTTCCATGATTGGGTGGAAAAAGTAGACAAAATATTTGAATGTTATAATTACTCGGAAAAACTAAAGTTACAACTTGTTTCTTTAGAACTAACGGGTTATGCTAGTTTATGGTGGGACAACTTGAAGGTTCAAAGAAGGAGGGAAGACGAAGAAGATGTTATCTCTTGGAGAGCCATGAAAGCTTTGATGAGGAAGAGGTTCGTGCCTAGCCATTATAAGCAAGAGCTTTTCTTCCAACTTCAAACGCTCAAGCAAGGATTCCTCTCGGTGGAGGAGTACTTAACCGAATTCGGTTTCGAATTCAGTGTGATCTTCATGAGCCCAAGGAGCAAGTTATTGCAAGGTTCCTTAGGGGCCACTTCTAATGGTGATCCGAAGGGTGCTATCCTCCCAAGCTCGAAAAGAAGAAATCCAAAGGGAGAACATATTCCATAGCTGTTGTCTCATACAAGGGAAGGTGTGTTCCCTCCTTATTGATGGGGGAAGTTGTACCAATGTCGCTTCTCGAGACCTTGTGGAGAAGCTCGGATTGGAGACCACCACACACCCGAGTCCTTACAAATTCTGGTGGCTTAATGAAAAGGAAGACCTCAAGGTAACCAAGCAAGTAAGTTTGGAGTTTTCTATTGGAGGATACCATGATAAGGTGCTATGTGATGTAGTGCCTATTAATGCTAGCCATGTTTTGCTCGGAAGGCCATGGCAATACGATCAGAGAGTTATCCATGATGGTTTCACCAACCATTATTCTTTCAAATTTAGAGGAAGAGCCATCAAACTCGTCCCATCAGACCCCGAGCAAGTGGCCACAGACGAAGTAGCAAGGAAAGAAGGTACTTCTAAATCCAACTTCTTTATGTCAAAGGAGTTATTCAAGTCGGTTTTAGAAGGAGGACCTATGATCATGCTATTGTTCCGTGAGCGATTGGAGGAGATTGGAGAAATACCAAAGGAGGTTCGATCACTCCTTAAAGAATTTGAGGAAGTTTTCCCCGAAAGAATTGCCCAAAGGATTACCACCCCTTAGGGGCACTGAGCATCAAATTGACTTACAACCGGGTGCGGTACTTCCAAACCGACCCTCGTACCTATTGAATCCCGATGAAGCAAAGGAGTTGCAAAGACAAGTGCAAGAGCTCCTTGATAAATGTTTCATTCGTGAATCCCTAAGTCCTTGTGCCGTGCCAGCCCTCTTGGTTCCAAAAAAAGATGGGAGCTTTCGGATGTGCGTGGATAGCCGAGCAATCAACCAAATCACCATCAAGTATAGGTTTCCAATTCCTAGACTTGAAGACATGCTTGACGAATTAAGTGGGGCAACCTACTTCTCAAAGGTGGACTTGAAGAGTGGCTACCATCAAATTAGGATGAATGAAGGCGATGAGTGGAAGACGGCCTTCAAAACTAAATACGGCCTCTTTGAATGATTAGTCATGCCTTTCGGTTTGTCTAATGCTCCTAGCACGTTTATGCGGCTTATGCACCTTGTCCTTAAGGAATTTTTGGGGAAGTTTATCGTGGTTTATTTTGATGACATCTTGGTGTATAGCTTGGATTATGCTACTCACCTAAATCACTTACGGTTGTTGTTAAATACCCTCCGAGAAGTCAAGTTATTTGGCAACTTGAAGAAGTGCTCTTTTGTTCAAGAAAAAGTGCACTTTCTCGGCTTTATTCTATCTAAAGACGGCATGGAGGTCGATGAGGACAAGATAGTGGCCATTCGGGATTGGCCTACTCCAAAGAATGTCTCGGAAGTTCGAAGCTTCCATGGATTAGCATCATTCTACCACCGTTTCATCCAAGGCTTTAGTACTATTGTGGCCCCCTTAACCGATTACACAAAGAAGGGGAGGGAGTTTAATTGGACTCCAAGTTGTGAGGAAAGCTTCAAGGAAATTAGGGGAAATTGTGCAATGCACCCATATTGGTGCTTCCAAACTTTGGCAAAGTTTTTGAGGTGGAATGCGACGCCGCGAGTTTAGGCATCAGAGCAATCCTTATGCAAGAAGGAAGGCTCGTGGCCTATTTTAGTTAGAAACTAAAGGAAGCATTGCTCAACTACTCCATCTATGACAAAGAATTTTACGCGGTGATCCGAGCCTTGGAGGTTTGGCAACATTACCTCTTTTCTAAGAAGTTCATCATCCACACGGACCAACAAGCTCTTAAACATCTCAAGAGCCAAGGAAAACTTAACCGGAGGCATGCCAAGTGGATGGAGTTCTTAGAAATGTTTCCCTATATCATGAAATTCAAAAAGGGAGATACAAATGTGGTGGCCGATGCCTTCTCTCGAAAGTTTGTTCTCCTTACCGAGCTTACCACTAAATTCTTTGGTTTTGCTTGGATTAAGGACGCGTATAATGGAGATGAAGATTTTGGCTCTTATTATGAGCGGTGTTTGAAGAAAGAAGAGTGTGGCTATTACTTGATGGATGGCTATTTATTTAAGGGAGGCAAGCTTTGCATCCCTCGTGGAAGCATCCGAGAGACATTAATCAAAGAAGCTCATGGAGGTGGTTTGGCTTGCCAATTCGGTGAAAAGAAGACTTTGGAGGCCCTCCAAGAACACTTTTATTGGCCTCATTTACTCCGAGACGTGGACAAGATCTTGCAGCGGTGCATCATATGTAAAAAGGCCAAGAGTAGGGTCCTCCCCCAAGGTATGTATATGCCTTTACCCATTTCGAGCCATCATTGGGTGGAAATTAGTATGGATTTTGTCCTAGGTCTCCCTCGGACTTGTAGGGCAAAAGATTCCATCATGGTGGTTGTGGATCGATTCTCAAAGATGGCACATTTCCTAGCTTGTTCCAAAACCGATGAGGCTAGTCATGTGGCCAAATTATTCTTCAAAGAAGTTGTTCGATTGCATGGTGTCCCAAAGTCTGTTGTTACAGACCGAGAGACCAAGTTTTTGAGTTCTTTTTGGAAGACATTGTGGAAGAGAGTGAAGACAAAGCTCCTTTTTCGCACATCCTTTCACCCCCAAACCGATGGCCAAACCGAGGTGGTCAATCAGACTTTAGGCAATTTGCTAAGGAGCATTGTGAACAAGAAGCTTACCGATTGGGATATCCAACTCCCATATATCGAATTTGCATACAACTGGAGTATTCATCATGCCACTCAAATGACTCCATCCGAGGTAGTTTATGGTTTTAATCCACTAACACCTCTTGATTTATTACCTATTCCCAATCATGAAGTTGCCAATCCAAGCGGAGCCAAGAAGGCCAAAATGGTCAAGAAGATGCATGAGTCGGTTAGCAAAGCAATCCAAAAAGCCAACGAGTCTTATGCCAAGTATGCTAACCGAGGGAGAAAAGTAGCAAACTTTCAAGAAGGAGATTTGGTGTGGTTACACCTAAGGAAAGAAAGGTTTCCAAAGCAAAGGAGGTCAAAGCTAGCACCAAGAGCCGATGGACCTTTCAAAATTGTGGAGAAGATAAACTCTAATGCATACAAGTTGGAGTTGCCCGGTGAGTATGGGGTCTCGGCCACTTTCAATGTCCAAGACCTTTCCCCTTATGTTGAAGAAGCAATGGATGAAGGAGTAGAGGAGGTTCCACCGCAAGATTTGAGGACAAATCCTCAATCACCCGGGAAGGATGACATGCCTCGGGCTGCATCCCCTCATGGAGCAATCACGGATTTTCGAACAAGTTTGTTCTTTTTGTAGGTGATGAAGCATTCAATATTTTCATGGAGGAACCAGTTCCAAAGGATGAAGAACAACCTAAGCACCTCATCAAATGGGAGGATAGCTCGGGAATTCAAGAAGGAAGTCGAGAAGCACAAAGAAGCGGGTAGAGGTCGGGTAGAGGCCGGGTTTAGGCCGGATCCGAGAACTTGGCACAAACCCAAGCCCAATTGAAGATGACCGACTTTATTCCCCCTTTTTACTGGCCACTACATTTATTTTCCTTTGCTACAAACAATGCTTTAAGGGCCCTTTGTTTGGAGCATGGTTTTTGCTTGGAGTTTGTGTGAGTGGGTTACTATTTTTGTGTTTCTATTTTTGTCAAAAGGTGACGTAAACAAACTCCACAAGCAACCAGCAGCAAGCACGTCCTTCTCAACATTAAATGGCCGCCCTTGGGAGGAGAAAATGCAGAGGAGCCACCCTAGAGAACCTTCATTACCTGCCTATTAAAGGAGGTCATCATTTTTGCTTGTTCTTGGATGCAAAACCCAAATCGGGTAACTCAATTTTGAGCCATTGGATTGAGCTTTTTGATCACGGCCAAGGGTCTATAAATACCACCCTTGGCACCTCTTTGTGGTACTTTTTACTTGAAAAAAATTCAGATTGGTTTGTGCATCTCTTCCTTGGCGATTTTATCCCAAGACTTGTTGTTTCTCCGGTTAGTAATATCCGGCGATATTCCGAGGGTTTCCTTTGGTTTTTGCTTTCCTTTGAGCTAAGGGTGAGCTAGGCCCTTCTACACGTCTTCAGCCACTCCAAAGTGGACAGTAGGGTAAGCGTGTAATTTCCCATTGGCTCTTCTCCATCTTTGTTTTCTTACATTTTCCGAAACACCACCATTTCTTGTTTCAAACATTCTGTTTGAGCACCCGAATCCTTCATCTATATAAATTTCATTTCCTTGAAGTTTTTAAGATCAAATTTTGAGTTTAAACTCCCCACCCATCCCATAAAAATTCCTCAAAATTTCAGTAGCAAACTCCATAGGCGACCTGAAAACCATCATTTCAAAGTTCATCCATTTTCAGCCCTGTTCTGTTTTCTCTCTCTTACCAAAAATACCCCATACTCTCACCTACATAACTTCCGATTCCCTTAAGTTTTGTATCTAAAATTTTGTGGTTAAGCTCTACTTTCACTTATTAAACATCCCTCAAAATCTAAGATGTTAACTCAGTTTGGAACTCGAGATCCATCTCTCTAAAATTCACCCATTTTCGGTAACTATTATGTTTCTGTTTTATACCTGATTAGCTCAAATCGCTTGCCCCCATACTTGAAGCGTGTCAGTCACCCCTCCAAAAACCCCAGATTTGTCTCCTAACCCAATTTTTGAATTCAATTTCTCCCTCCTCCAAATCCCGGATTTTTTGGAGCTTCCTAGTCTAACTCTAGCTACTGTTTGATTCAATATCTCACAATTAGCTGAAGGTATTGCCTTCGATTTTTTAAGTAATTGATTCAACCCCTCCCCAAAGTTTCATTCCAAATTTCAGCCCTAAATTCTATTTCCTCGTTGAGATATTCTCATCCCTTCCCAAACCCTAATTTTGTTTTTTTTTTTTGCAGATTTTCGTCAAACCCTAATTGGTTTTTTCTTTTTTTCTTCCTCCCATTCCATTTTGTGTCAAAATTATGGAGAGAAGATAATAGAATTGGTCATGAATCCATTAGTCAATTTGAAGAATTCATATATGTATGTACCCACACATGCAACTCATTGTAAATTATGCGAGACTAATTATTTTGCATATATGATTATTTTCATGTAGATGCAACTTTGTCCCATCTTCTCACTATAGTTGGGATAGATGGAAATGATGTACTATATCCCCTTGTTGTGGCGGTAGAGTCAGAATGCACGGACTTGTGGACGTAGTTTTGATGACGTTAAGAGGAGATATTAGACCATGAGGAAGGGGCTGGGTGAACCGTCATATCGGATCGACAAAAGGTATACATATACGTACTTTCGTAGAGCTTAGTATTTTATTTTTCATTGACAAAATTATTTTTTATAGGAGTTGGCTAAAGTAGTTCATAACACCATGCGATTTGCAGAACATTGTGTCTATCTTAGGGATTTATACACTAATTTCAAATAAAGTTTTGTGGCAAACCATATTTTGATGTCTTGTGGAGTGTAGCTTGAACTTGTACATAAGAAGAATTTGAAATAGAAATGATAAATCTTGAATAACTAAATGTTCAATATTTACGAGCCATCTATGTATCATGTTGGGCAGCACATAAATTTTCCTAGAATTCAAAGTGTGATATGAGTCTAAACAAACTCAGCGAGTCATTCAACAAAGTTATACTCCCGGCGAGAGATAAACTTATAATGACCATGTTAGAAATGATTAGAAAATTTATAATGCTACGAATAGTCAAGCGGCATAAACAAATGAAACGGTCAGTCGATTTCCTTATCCCTAGGATACGAGATAAATTTAATGAACTACTTAAATTCTCTTATAATTAGAGTGTTGCTTTTTTCCGGCAATCACATGTTCAAGATAAGTGACCAGAATGAACGGTATCTGGTCGACATGAGGAGACAATCGTGCAGCTACCGCTGATAGGACTTGACAGGTATCTCGTGCGTATATGCTATTCCATGCATGGAGTTTATGAGAGTTTCTATAGATAAGCACGTTCATCTCTTCTTCCACTAACCGACTTACTTGAGCATGTACTCGTACTTTATTAGGCCCATCGCTGCATGCTTTATGTAGCCTGCCGTAGATAGTGCTGACAAACTCGAACCTCCAATGATCATTCATAAATACTATAGGCCCAAGAAGAAGAGAATACAAAATGTTGAGGAGTCCTAGTCACGAGCGTCGACCTCATCATCGGTTAACTAGTGAGGAGGTAAAATGCATTGTAAAACATGAGGGCAAACTGGCTACAACAACAAACTGTGTGACAAAAGAGCTTCAACATCTACAAATGGGGTCCCAGACTGTGAAATTGAGGAAACATTTGAGTTTTAACATTGCTACCCAAGAGTCCAAAGCAAATCAGCCTGTTTACTTGTGGCTCCCGTGACGTTGATGGGTATGTAGTCAGATGTTAACTATGCCATTTATTTTTAGTCCAATCATTTAATTTATTATTACGTCAATCATTTATTTTATTTTAGTGTCGAAATATCTCACATGTACACTAATAACACATAGGAAAACATATATACAAATCACATACATAAGAAAATCTCAATAATACACACACATATAAAATCAATAAATAATACACATACATAAGATACAATAAATAATACATATCAATCATCCATGCCCGGAGTTAGAAGTGGTGGTAGATATGTCGTTTGAGGTGGCTGCAAACCGTTGAGGTCATACAGGAAGCCAAAGTACGTATCAAGGGACGGTGCCATCTCGGTGAACTATTCGTGGAGGGAGTCCAAGCGTGTGCTCTGCCGCAACTGCATCTCCTGAACCCCATCTAGCCGATTCCACATCTGACGTTGAAATGAGTCCTGATCTCAATGCTGTAAGGTCAGATGCTACATATGGTCATACAATTGTCTTGGTCGCATCAACGCCGTTAGTGATGGATCGTGCATAGATGATGGATATCTTGTCTGGGGAGAGGGTAAATGAGTGTTGTCCCTATGATCAACATGAGTGTGGTCTTGATCAACAGCAGCCGCTGCCTCATCATCAAGATCAATAATAGGTTATTGCATGTAAGTGACTTTAACATCGTCTTCATCCAATATTGATAGGAGAAACGATGCTCCTAAGCCATTAGAAATGAACTCACATGGCTGAGATGAATGATGATATGCATTGCTGGGGTCATCCTTCTCATCCCAAAAGCCGAGCACCTAATTGATATTGTCAGTTCATGGCCAAATAAGAATATTTTTTTGCTACAAATCCGACTAACTGCACTTAAATTGGCGTAGAAGAGCTGAACAAATCTCACTGCACATGAACCAGCCATCTCAACCCACCATCGTATACCAATCCTCTCAAACATAACACTGAGGCACATCGTATTAAATGTAGCAAACACAATGGGCTTCGATGAGATAATCATCCCACTAGATCGTCCTGAACTCTCGCAAATGGGTATGAATAGGCGACCGAGGCAGAACTTGACATGGTCAGAGAGGTCGAGATAGCCTAGGTTTGGATGATCCATCTACCAACATCTTTAAGTCCTCCGTAGAGTCAGGTCTCCTGGGCTATAGAATTCGTAGTCTTTTCCCCCCAATTGTAAGATGCATAGATAAAATTGCAAATTTTGGCAGAGTTACGCTAAGTTCCTAGAAAAAAATTAAGAACTCTGGGAGATTATATAGATTTTTTGTGGGCGAGGGGTTGACTGAGGCATGTTTGCCTCTCACCCTCCGTTAGGAGGTAGGGGTGCTTGACGCCCCCTCCCGGAGCACCCTGCTCCCTGAAACAGAGAATTTGAGACCCTCTCCTGCGCCACCCACATATAGACTGGGGGGGGGGGGGGGGGGGGGGGNGTGGGTCATGGCAGGAGGTGGACCCCCGCACGCACCCCCAACACTTGATGTAGGGGGTCAACCCAAGGGGCTAACCTTTCGTACCCACCGCATGCCAGTGCAAGTGATAGAAGGGCTATCTATGATTTTTTTGACACGTTTCAAAGTTTGAAATTTTTTTGATATATCTTTTTTAAAGTTAAGGGTTTTTAGATATTTTAACCTTTCCAAATATTAAAAAATGCAACCGACTTGGGTTACCTGCCAACCTTAGATTTTTAGACTGGCGAGTTTGATCTTTAGGTGAGCTTGATCTTAGGACGACCGACTGTTGATCTATTAAAGAATGAAGGGTTAGTTCAATCATCAGATGTGGGGTATTTAACCAAGCAATTAAGTGCAAAGCATTTTGTCTATTCACTTTTGTGGTCGGGTTGGGATCATGGCCTCACTGACCCACAACCCAAATGATAAAATTAAAACCGACCTGGTTCTAATTTTGGGTACATAATATAATCTAAGTGACCCATTATGTTCGAGTTGGTTAGGAACTCATGGGTCTATTCCAAAAATGAACAAACATAAAACAACTATAGTTGGAGTTCATCTGAACACACTTTTAATGGGATAGATTCACTTAGTTAGGCTACTAAAATGTAGTTGAACACACTTTGGTTAATCTGTGGGTCAATTTGTGTAAAATGAATGTACCATTCTCATATAGTTTTAAGCAAAATACATTAAGCAGATGAAAAAAAAACCCTATACCATGAGGGTTAATCACAAGAACTATTCAGCCTAGGATGCAACAAAAAAATGTGAAGCGCTACAAATCCTGACTCCTTTTCTCGATGTTCATCCAATAGCGGGGAGACCAGTCCCTTTGGAGAAGTCATCTGCATAGATACGCATTTCCTCAATAATTCTTTTCATCAAAGTTGGAAAATTGGCCTTGGACCTGGTAAGTTGTTGCTCGAGACATTAATGAAGCATAGAAAGTTGAGGTTGACAATTTGAAATATATTTTTATTCCCTTTACCATCATAAATTGTGGATAAGTGGCGAGATTAGGGAAAATACTACTTAGCTGCTCTTCTTTGAGGTCTCAACTATGAATGCATTCAAGAAATTTTTTGAAACTCTATGCAGTAATTCGAGCACTCGAGGTATGACAACATTATTTATTATCTAAAGAATTTATTATTCATTCGGATCATCAAGCTCTTAGGCACATTAAAAGCCAAGGCAAGCTGAATAGAAGGCATGTCAAATGGGTGGAGTTCCTTGAGAGATATCCATATATAATCAAATACAAGAAGGGTGAAGTAAACGTGGTTGTCGATGCACAATCGAGGAGGTATGTCCTTCTAACCGAATTATCCACTAAATTCCTTGGTATTGAATGGATTAAGGAAGCATATAAAGATGACCAAGATTTCAGCAAGTGGTATGAGTTGAGTATCAACAAGGTGAATTGCGGATATTACCTCATGGATGGATTTCTTTTTAAAGGAGGAAAGTTATGTATTCCAAGTGGTGGCCTCTAGGATTCCCTTATCAAAGAAGCTCATGGTGGAGGGTTGGCTAGCCATTTTGGAGAGAAACAAACTTTAGAGGCTCTTAAAGAGCATTTCTTTTGGCCACACTTATTTCAGGATATACATCGAATTACAGAGAAATGCATTATATGTAAGAAAGCCAAGAGCCGATTGCTTCCTCAAGGCTTGTATCTCCCACTTCCCGTGCCGAGTCATCCTTGGGTGGAGGTTAGTATGGATTTCATACTCGGTCTTCCTCGAACTTGCAGGTCCAAAGACTCTATCATGGTTGTAGTAGATCGGTTCTCCAAGATGGCTCACTTCTTAGCTTGCTCCAAAACCAGTGATGCACCACATGTGGCCGAGATTTATTTCAAAGAGGTGGTTCGTTTGCATGGAATACCGAAGACCATCGTTTCAGACCGAGATACAAAATTTCTAAGCACTTTTTGGAAGACTCTTTGGAGAAGGATTAGAACTAAACTACTTTTCAGCACCTCCTTCCATCCGCAAACCGATGGACAAACGGAAGTTGTGAACCGAACGTTGGGAACTTTGCTAAGGAGTGTGGTAAATAAGAAACTCTTGGATTGAGACCTTCAAATCCCTTATATTGAGTTTGCATACAACCGTAGCGTTCATAGTGCTACCCGGACAAGCCCTTTTGAGGTGGTGTATGGGTTTAACCCCCTCACTCCTCTTGATTTGTTGCCCATTCCATCTAAGAAAATCAGCAATCCGGATGGTGCTACGAAAGTCGAGTTTATTAAGAAACTACACGAGAAGGTTAGTAAGTCTATCCAAAGGGCTAATGAGAATTATGCTAAGTATGCCAACCGAGGTAGGAAGAAAATTGATTTCAAAGTGGGAGATCTCGTTTGGTTGCATTTGCGAAAAGAAAGGTTTCCGAATCAAAGGATTTCTAATCTTTCACCAAGGGCCAATGGTCCTTTCAAAATTGTCGAAAAGATCAATCCAAACGCACACAAACTCGAGTTGCCCGGGGATTACGGAATTTCAGCCACATTTAATATTCAAGACCTTTCTCCCTTTGCTGGATTTGATGAAGATGAACAAGATGGAGATGATTTCCCACTGGATTTGAGGTCAAATCCTCAAGAACCCGGGGAGGATGACATGCCACAGATTGACATGCCAAGTGGAGCAATCACCCAAGCCAGAGCTCAGAATTTTTCTAATATGTTTATTAATTTTGCAGGAAAATTAATTGAAGAATTATACATTTCTAAGCCAACTTTGGAGGATCAAACAAGGCCAAAACACGTGATAACTTGGCGTGAAGAAGAGGTGAATTTGCAACCTAAAACCGAGACCGCCGGACTCGAGCCCGCACCCGAAGCTGATTGAAGTTTACTTTGCATGGCGAGTTGGAGTCACATGCAATCATGCACAATCATCCCATGACTCAACTCATCAACCTTTCTAAGGGTTGAAGGAATTTTATTGCATGTTTAGGATAATTTTTACGTGAATTTTTACGTGGACATTTGGAGAACCCGAGAGGGTTTCTCGGCTAGGTTTATTTTGGATTTTTGCATGTCGTGCATGGGGTTTTGCATGAGGGTGGTTTATTTGGCTGGAAGAAGGGTATTTAGGGCCAAGAAAGAAAGGAAAATTGGCTGAAGGGATTAAAGAAACGTGGCTTGCACGTTCTTGAATTCTCATTGGTCCAAATTTTGCCTCATTTTATTCATTTTTCAACATCCTTTTTGCATGACTTTGACCCTTAGTTTTCCTTCCCTTTTTCCTCTCTTCGTAGCTGATAAAACCTCCCCCATTGCATGATTGTAATTCGGAATTTGGAATTTGAAATTAAGTAGCTTTTTAGCTCTCCATTCTCGGGCATTTTCCACTTTCAGCCGGCAGCCGAAAGTTCTCCGGCCACCATGGGTTCTTTTCAAGATTTCTCCCTCCGAGCTGGAGATTTCTTCTTGCTTCAAAGTCTCCAGCATTCTTCAAGGACGTAGGGTGTGCTTGAAGGTCATAAACTCTTCATTCCATCATTTATTTTGTTTGCAATTTTCATCTCCTCCGCTGTCCAGCATTTCCGGCCACGTCCAGAACATCGTTACTGTTCCATTGCATTCTGACCAATCCACTAGCGTGATTTCCTTCATTTTTGGAAGATTATTATTCAAGCTACAACCAAAGTTTTCCTCAAAATTTCAGCCATAAACTCGATCTCATCGTTGAGTTATCCTCTTCCAAAATTTAGTCCTGATTCTGGAATACCGGATATTCCTCCCTTACAAACCCTAACCGACTATCCTCTCTCTTCCTAAACCTTAACCCCCTCCATTCCATTTCACATAGCTGGTCAACTCTAAAGAAACCAATTGTAGTTTGGCTTTTTCCAAATATTTATAATATTCAAAGATTTTATCCACCTTTTCAATCCAATCAAGGAAAGCATTACCACTACAAGATCCATTAAAGGAAGTGATAGTAACCTTAACGTTCCTCAGCTCATCTTCTAGGCTTGGTGGATCAAAAGAGATAGCATCTTCACCGGAATCCTTCGAGTCAAGGGTTCGGCCTCTTCTCATTCTTTGGTCGGGCCTTCTCCTCAGCACGATGGGTTGTCTTCTCACTGGGTGTGAGTTGGCCTCCAAATGTTGTAGAACAAGATCCAAACTACTATTGAGCTTATCTATTTGCCCTTAGTAGCTTGGTTCAGCTTCTCTCGGATTAGAGGGTGCGGGAGGTGGTACATTGGGTGTGGCGGGTTCTCGAGGTGGGTTAAGAGTAGCTCCACTCCGAGTCATCATGTTATGCTCTAGATATCGAATAAAAAAATGACAATAGAAGGGTGGTGGTTAGCAAAGGGGCTCTAATACCAGATGATGTGCTATGGGTATGGTGGTTGGGTCGGTTAAGGAGAAATGGAGAGAGAAAAGAGGGGAAAAATGGGAAAGGTTGGCTCGGGTGAAGGAAAAACAAGATCAAATGTCTCCAGCCAGATCTCTGGCGGCATACAGGTTTAGAAGCTGAAATTTGGAGGCAAGGTAGATGGGAGTGAGAGGGTTTATGGGTCAAAATATCACGGTAAATGTATGAGGGAATCGGAAGATATATAGAAAATGTGAAGAGTGCTAAAAAATGAGCTCTCGGGAAAGGAAGATCGGAAAGTTGTAAACGAAGGAGAAGATTTGAGGTTCACACCCTTACCTTTGCTTCCACTAGAACATGGTTGAAGGAGTGTGGTATGGCCTAGCTAACCCAAGCTTGAATGGCAGCCAAAACCGGAGTGGAGGTCTCGGTGGTTTCCGGATATAACTCACCGGAAAACCCGAGTCTTGGAGGAGGAGAAAGCACCAAGGAAATGAGATGAAAAATGCAGTCTTTAATTTCAAACTTCACTGAATACAAATGAGCTGAAAGTGAGCTTAAAATCACCCCCAAGCTTGGGAGGGTGGGCTCCCAAATATTAAAAAAAAAACATTACCCGAAATGGCAAAACAAGGAAGAAAAACAGCTAGGTGATCCTCCTAGAAGTTACCCAAAAAGAAGGCACCAAGGCTGACCATGGTCCCCCCCTTCAACACCCCCACCTGAAGCACAAAAGAGGGTTTTCACATGACTAACCCTTCAGCAAATAAAACCCTAATTCTAACCAATACAATCCACCTTTTTCCACTAGGCAATTGTTCAACCGAAAAATGATCAAAACACTAAATGACATAAAAAAATGGGTCTTCATCCCTCCATGTGAACTTGGGCTGATGAAGTTCCCGAGTGAAATGGGCCTGGACTGCCCTTCTTCAAATCTTGGATGGACCATGCAATGGTCGGACCACCGGCTAGGTGTATATTGTCTTGGGACGCCTCCACCTTTCTTTCTCCACCTTGCTCCGCGGGTATTGTGGAAAATTCCCAAGTGAGAAGATGTTTGGGCTGTCCTTTATCATCCAAAGTTGGCTCTACCATTAAAGTTCCTTGCATAAATAACCCTACAAAATGAGCAAACATGTTAGCAAACTTCTTGGCTCGGGCTCGGGTTATGGGCCCTCGGTATTTTATGTCGGATTTGGTCTCCGATTGCACATCAGTTTATAAAGTTTTATACCACCTAGTATCAGAGTTGAAGTTGCCTTTCTCTATGGGCATGAGTCGTTTTGGGTTGGTTTTTTAACTAACCTAGACCAGCCCATTTGGTTTTTGGTTTGGAGTTTAGAAACGAAACCCAAACTAAAACAAATTTTCTGACCCGACACCCAAAATCAATTTTCTAAACTAACCCAAACATGATAGATATTTTTCAATTTATTTTAATTAATAATATTTTATTTTATATTGTTAAAATAACATGTGTTAATCTTACTTATTGGGTAATCAGTTTTCTTTGGGTTGGCCAAAACATTTAAAACCCAACCTAAATTCGTTTATCAATAATTAAAACCGACTAAATTACAAAAAAATATCGACCCGACTCGATCAAAATGTCACGAGTTGGGTATTTGGCCCATCCCTAATTGAATCTATTTGGGTGTTTTGAAAAATTATCTTTTGAAAATATTTAATTTTTAAATTCTTCAAAAGGTCGTTTTTCAAGCATAATCATATATCCATTACTCAGACTTTTAATTATCAGTGTTCTGCAATTTAAATCGTAAAATGCATGTGAGAATGATAGGAAATGGCCTAGTAGTTGTTGGTTAGTACGGGTCGTAAATAGTGGGAATGACCTGGTTGGAGGTTGAAGATGCCTCTCTATGTTTAGTTTCATATAGATTTCACGTCTATCCCAAAATGTGATATTGGTTTGAATAATCTTAGCAAGTCATTCAATCACGCTATTCTTCTAGCCCGAGACAAATTCATCATCACAATGGTGAAGATGATACAAAAATCTATATATATTTGTATTATGAAAAGAAACGTCAAAAACAGATACGAGAAGATACAAGGAATTAGAGTGCTATTTTTTTAGGAAATTCTATGTATGAGGTCAGCAGCAGCAGAAGGCAATTCATCGTTAGTATGAGAAATGCGACTTGTAACTATTACAGATGAGAACTGACAAGGATCCCGTGTGTACATGCTATCTCCGCTATGCAATGGATGCGACTACCAATCAATAACTACATTCATTGATTCTATCATGGGATACATACCTAAGTATGTATTCATACTACATTTCACCAATTGCTTGACGAGATATGTGACCCTACAATTCTGCATGATTTGGTACATTAATGCCTCCAACAGTTAGACACAAACCTGGTTGACCAAAGAAGAAAAAGACTAAAGAAGAAAAGGACCAAAGACGTTGATGAGCCCTAACGTAGTAGCACTTCCATGAGTCAAAGAACCAAAACTGTGCATTGTGAGTCATATGGTAGGAGAGGTCATAACAAGAAATCATATCCCAGAAGATCATCTACCTCAGACAAACGACGATCTGATGTGGAGGAAGAGATGTTCATGGAATTCAACATTGTCACTTAAGGATCCCAAAATAACCCACCAGCTTCAATTCTAGAACCCACACAAAATCCAGAATCTCGCCAAAGGTGGCCAGCGTGGACGAGATGGGGAATCCAAAATAAAAAATTATAAATATATTATAAATTGAGTTATAATGTAAATTTCTAGTATGTGTATCTCACATTTTTTCAATGTTTTTTGAAGGAGCAATTTTCATTACAAAGATAAGCAAATATATATATTTTTCGGGGGGTTCGAATGTTCGAAGGGGATCATTGCGTTCGTATTAGATGTTCGATACGGAGGGTCATTGCGTTAGAAAGGGGGGGTCGGTGCGTACATATCGGATGTCCGAGGAGCCCAAAATTAGTTTTTTTAAAACGCATGCCTAAATCAGGCTATTTACTCAAAACTCGAGTGTAACTTGGGTTTTAACCCTTTATTTTTTGATTGATCATCCTTCATATCTACATTATAAAGTTTATCTATGAGCCTAATGCTCAGTAAATAACTTGAATATGAAAATAAACGTACATAACATGTTATGCTCTTTGTAAAGCAATTTTTATCTGATATGAACATGAGATGCCCCTACAGTTTGTAAACCATCGGCGCTAGGTGCTAGCTTGAAACCTCTTTGCTTCGGGAACCTTTCCTTCATTAGATGTAGCCATACCAAGTCTCCCTCCTTAAAATTGGTCGCTTTCCTCCCGCGGTTAGCATACTTGCCATAGGATTCATTTGCCTTTTGAATTGCCTTGCTCACCTTCTCATGCATATTCTTCACTAGTTCGGCCTTCTTGGCTCCCTTTGGCTTGAGAATTTTCGTTGAGGGTACAGGCACTAAGTCAAGAGGGGCCAATGGATTGAAGCCATACACGACCTCGAAAGGAGTCATTTGAGTGGTGGCATTATGCACACTCCGATTATAACCAAACTCTATATAGGGGAGTTGAAGGTCCCAATCCGTGAGCTTCTTTCTAACTATACTCCTCAATAAGCTTCCCAAATGATGGCTAGGAATGGGTAGGGGCATATAAAGTCATTGGGGAAGTACCCTATTCTTGGCCTTTTTACAAATGATGCACTTCTCCACCACCTTATGCACATCCTGAAATAAGTGTGGCAAAAAAAAGTGTTCCTTTAGGGCCTCCAAAGTCTTCTTCTACCAAAAAGGACTAGCCAAGCTGCCTCTGTGTGCTTCCTTGATTAGGGACTCACGGATTCTCCCACAAGGAATGCAAAGCTTCCCTCCTTTGAACAAATAGCCATCCATGAGGTGATAGCCATAATCTATCTTCTTTAAGCTCAAATCATACCAATGGCCAAAATCTTGGTCACCCTTATAAGCTTCCTTGATCCAATCTAAACCAAAAAAGTTAGTAGAAAGCTCGGCTAGGAGAATAAACCTCCTTGAAAGAGCATCGGCAACAACATTGCTATCTCATTTCTTATACTTCATGATGTACGAGTATCTACCAAGGAACTCCACCTATTTTGAATATCTTCTATTTATCTTGTTTTGGCTTTTAATATGCTTGAGAGCTTGATGGTCGGTACGGATGATAAATTCCTTGGATAAAAGGTAGTGTTGCCAAACTTCCAATAACCGCATAGAATTCCTTATCACAAGTTGAATAATTCAAGGTAGCATCCTTGATCTTCTCACTAAAATAGGCTAGGGGCCTCCCTTCTTGACACGCTTCAAGTATGGGGGGAAGCGATTTGAGCTAATCGGGTATAAAATAGAAACAGAATAGTTACCAAAAATGGGTGAAGTTTAGAGAGATGGATCTCGAGTTGCATACTAAGTTAACATCTGAGATTTGGAGGGATGTTTGGAGAGGAAATGGAGAGCTTAACCTCAAAAGTTTAGATACAAAGCTTAAGGGAATCGGAAGTTATGCAGGTGAGAGTATGGGGTATTTCTGGTAAGAGAGAGAAAACAGGACATGGCTGAAAATGGATGAACTTTGAAATGATGGTTTTCAAGTCGCCTATGGAGTTTGCTCCTGAAATTTTGAGGGATGTTTATAAGATGGGTGGAGAGTTTAAACTCAAAAATTTGAGCTTAAAAACTGTTGGCTTTAAAAGTGTTTTTAAAGCAATCAATTATTTTTTATGATAACTATGTAAAATAAGCATGAAAGATAAAATAAACTACTTTACAATGTTTAAATTAGACTTAACCATTCATGACTAATACCCTCTTTGAAGGGTACAATTAGTGCTGCAGAAATTTCAAATATATGCAGTGTTTTGTGTCGACCCATAGTGTACTGTGTCGACCCTTGTAAAATTCAGAAGCTTAGCCTTTCATAATTTGTGTCGACCCTTAGTGCTTTGTGCCGACCCCTGTTCAAAATAGAGGCCAAGTCTTCCAAATTGTGTCTACCCACCTATATAACTTGTGTCGACCCAAAATGTAGTGCAGCGTGCAAATGTGTCGACCCATCCAAACTGTCTGTGTCGACCCTAGAAAAGTCATTGTGTCAACCTTATCATAATCTATGTGTCGACCCCTCAAAGTTGAGCCTACACTTTACATGTCGACTCCATCGTTCAAAATATGTCGACCCAACCTACATGTGTCAACCCTAGTTTTTCCAGAGACGGATCTTTTAGATTTGTGTCGACCCCAACCTACATGTGTCGACCCAAGATTTTCTAACAGACGGATTCTTCAGAGTTATGTCGACCGCACAAACATTGTGTTGACCCCAAAGTTCCAGAGAAGAATTTATGTCGACCGCAACAAAAAGTTATGTCGACCGATCAGCACTAACAGACAGAAAATTCTCAACGGCTATATTTTCGCTGTGTCTAACGGATAGTGCTTGTGTCGACCCCAACAGCAATGTGTCGACCCATTTAGGCAGATGAGCAGCAAACTATAAATAGATGAAGCAAGCTCATTTTGAGAAGAAGATTTTTGATGAGATAAAACTATGACGAAATACTGCCAAATTCTTCTCTGACTTTTTACTCTCTCAAATCCTACTACAACCCGTGTATATCATTCTTGAGATTGAGTGAGTCGGTTTTTATAACCGTACAAATTGTATTTGTTCTATTTGAACTATCATTGTAAAAGGGGTGATGCTCCTTCAAGAAAAGAGTCAAATGTTTGATTGACATCCGTAAGTCAATCGTAGTGAAGCTCAAGGTTTGACCGGGAAAGATCTTCAAGGAGGTAACTTGAAGCGTGGACGTAGGCAAGGTTGGCCAAACCGCGTTACCAAACCGGTGTCATTCTCTTTATTCTAAACTCTTAGTTATTTGTTTAAGAATTCTGCACTAGAGTTTGTAAATAACTAAAAAATTCGCACGAATTTGACTTAGTCTTTAAAAAGTTTATTTAACCTAATTCACCCCCCCTACTTAGGTTAATCTCAATCCTTCAATTGGTATCAGAGCAGGTATTTAAATTGATTAACCTATATTTGCTGTTGTTGTAGGGTAAATTGAATTATGGCTTTCAACATGAACAACACCAACCTAGAAGGTCAATCCACAACTAGGCCTCCCTTATTTGATGGAAATAATTATGTATATTGGAAAACTAGGATGAGAATATTTATTCAAGCTATGGATTTTAGCGTTTGGAATATTATTGAAGATGGACCTTATGTGCCCACAAAAATAGACAATGGAATAACTATCTCTAAGTCTAGGCAAGAATATAACGAACAAGACTTAAAGAATTTGAGTCTTAATGCTAAAGCCATGAACATCCTATATTGTGCTCTCTCTAGTGACGAATTTAATAGGGTACAAGGGTGTGAAAATGCCAGAGATATATGGCGTCTACTTGAGGTAACACACGAGGGAACTAACTAAGTTAAGGAAAATAAAGTTAACTTGTTAGTTCATGAATATGAATTGTTTACCATGGATAGTAGTGAGTCTATTGGTTGTATGTATACTCGATTCACTAACTTGATCAATAGCTTGAAAGGGCTTGGTAAGGTATACACAAAGGAGGAGTGCGTGAGGAAGGTCCTACGAGTGCTACCTCCGGCTTTGCAGCCAAAGATGACCGCAATCCAAGAGGCCTACCTCAAGGTGTTAAAGCTTGAAGAACTCATTGGATCTTTGATGACCCATAAGTTGACAATGAAGGCCAACGAGAAGAAAGTACAAAAAGAGAAAGCATCCAATGACCAAGAAAAAAAAGTCAAATGTTATGAGTGTGGGAAATCAGGACACTACAAGTTCGATTGTCCAAAAATCAAGAAGCCTTACAAGCCCAACAAGAAGAAGGCTATGAAAGCAACATGAGATGATAGCGAGAGTGAAACCTCTTCCGAGGATGAAGAGGTGGAAAACATGTGCTTCATGGCAAAGGAAGACAAGGTACACATCTCCTCTAGTGATAGTGATAGTGATTTTGATGATAATGAGGATATTACGAGTACTTTCAACGCCTTGCTTGATGATTTTGACATGATAAAAAATAAGTATAAGGAATTGAAAAAGGAGCATGTTGCACTAGTTAAGACACATGATAGTTATAGAACCGTTGTGCATGATGAGTTGGAAACTTTAAAGAAAAAGAACCTTGACTTGAATGATATAGTTCTCAAGTTCACTAACGGTAGTAAGACCTTGAACATGCTTTTAGGAAGTCAAAGGGTGACATTTAATAAGGCCGGCATAGGTTACGAATCACATGCTAAGAAAAAGAACTATAAGAACTTCTTTGTGAAACGTAGTGTTTGCAACAAATGCAATAGAATAGGACACCAAGCTTTTACTTGTCCTGTGAACTCAAAAGTTAGAAAATCAAAGGTTGTTGAGAAATGAATTCCCAAAGGAACTAATGCTAACTCTCTAGGACCAAAAATGGTTTGGGTACCTAAGAAACTTGTTTGATTTGTC
>QAOC01004194.1:0-11807 GCA_003255005.1 Begonia fuchsioides
GATTGTTAAAGTTGGTTAATAATGATGTTTCAAATTATGGATTTGTTGATTGTTGGAAGTTGGTTAAGTGTAATAAAGGTTGCGAGTGAAATATAAAAGTGCATGTTAGATTATTGGACTAATCGGTTGACACTTGTGATGATCGGTTGACCCTTAAATGAAGTATAAGTCGACATATTATTTAGAGGTCGACACTTTAATGTGTTCTTGACATGCCTCGGGATCACTTGACAAAACATGAACCTACCGGAGTCATCACCCGATCCCGAGCCAAGGAGCTTGCTAACAAATTTTCTCTTTTTGTAGGAAATGTTTTGCATAAACTAAACATCATTGAACCAACTTTAATGGACCAAGAGAAACCCAAGCATCTTCTAACCTGACAAGAGAGCTTTGACATATCAGCGATGGACGACAAGGGAGAGTTGATGCATGTTGGGGCAATTCACGGAGCCTTGAAGATGGATTGTGAAGGAAAGAGCCCAATACTCAATCAGCCCAAGATCACTTAAGGGAGAGAGAGAGTTGTCTCATTTTATTTTAGGTGTTAGTTTTGTTTTTTTTGTGCCCAAAATACTCAACCAGCTTGAACGTGATTGTGCATGAGAATTAAGGGCTCTCTTAGGGTAGCCTTTAGGAGCTGCAGCACCCTCATGTAGGTTGTATTTTGGTTGGCTATAGGGTGGCTCATGCAGGTAGAGGTTGCACCCTAGTGTATCCCTATTTCGGTTAGGTCAATGTTAAGTCTTGAAAATGACTTAATTATGTCTATCAAAGTTATGAAAGTTGTTAGACTTTAAGTAGTAAATTGAGGGATTTTATACTGGAAGCTGTATTTTGTGCTGCAGCTCACGACACAGCACGGAATCAGCAGGCAGCAAAGAAATTATGTTAATTTCTGTAATTCCGAGATTATTTTGATCTGCCCGATTGGTTACCTATTTTGCAGGGATTATGCTGGACAAAGATGGAAAGCAATGAAGAGAAAAGAGATAATATCGGAGATATTTAATTGGCGGATTGGAGAGAGAAGAAAATCTCCACAAATCAAGGGATCCCGAATTTAGTTAAATCTCCACAAATCAAGGGATTCCGATTTCTGTTTTGGAAAGAGAGATAGCTACCATAATTTTAAATAGAGGAGCACGAATTCAAAGCAAAAGAGACACACAGAGGAAGATAGACGAAAGACACGAAACGCAGCCACGCCGGACAAATCGAAGCGGATAGCCGGAGCCGATTCAAGAACTTGCGGGACGCCACCGGGGTTTTGAAGAAAGCAACGGTGAATCTGTTTATTATCTTTTAAGCGTGCTGCAATTATGTTTACCGAACATCTTTTAGTTGTTTTTATTTTCAGCATGAACTAAATTTATCTTGGTTAGATTTTGGAAGTATCTTGTTTTATGAACTCTCGGTTTGTATTTATTTCGTAATTTGAATAATTCAACTAGGTTTTCATTCCTATCGTGTATAAGCTGGACGCCACAGTTATAANGTGGAAGAAATTAAGTTATCAAGTGACCAACTTTAAGCTAAGGACTTAAGGTAAGTCAACATTGTTTGTCTTTGGCCTAGAAATGAATCTACATTATAAAGAGTAGTTCTTGAGGATTTATATGAATTGTTATAGTTAAAATGTGACTTTTATAATTCATGCACGATACTAGACTGTTTGGGGTGTAACGCACTATACACCAACCTCAAGATATTTGAGAATTGTTTGTGTGCATGTTTGCTATTGATTGATTGTTTGATATATTGTATTAGAATTTAATGTTATTACTTGAGGGTATGCTAAAATCGTATGTCACCATGTTCATGCATCATGTTTTCATAAAAGTATAAAAATGTTTTACATGCATGATTTATCTGATGTAACCCGACTGGGTATTGAAGATGAAATTGAGTAAAGCTGCCTCGAGGGAGGCCATACAGTGCTAATCCTCAATTTTTTCGTACTTTCAATATTTAATGCGTAATGTACGTAATTATCTAATGTTCTGGGTGAAGGCTGTTCTATACTGCGGACTATACGGCTGCTATTAATTTGGTTGTCCTGGACCATATGATGCCTTTCATCCCTGTACGATTTGTTGCCCACACTAAAGTAAATATGTGAAAAGAAATGAAATAAATGTATATGGAAAATTTGATGGTTTTATAAAATGCATAGTCACATAGTTCATGTTTAGGACGATGTATGTTACTTACTGTGCCTTAAGCTCATTTGATTAAGCTTTGTAATGTGGGTGATGACATTGAAAGTGAGGAGTTTACTCCTGGTTCCTAGATTGATGCAGGGGAGGGAGTGTGTGAGGTGCGGATGCTTGGGATCGTTAAGCGAATTCGACCGGTGGTGTGGCATGTGAAATGAACTTATGTGTGTTGAAAGTTGCTTTTAAGAATGTGTTTTGGCATAAAAAACATATTTTGTAAAATAAATGTTTACAATGGTTTGTAAACCTTATGTTTTGTTAACATGAAATGTAAATTGTGAGTTGGTTTTATAATTTAAATGAGTTTGCTTTTAATAAAGTTTTTTGCTGTATTTTAACGTAAATGAATTAATTGACACATTTTTGTTAAAATAAAACGTTTAGGAATAAAAAGTGTAAAGAAAGACGGGGTGTTACAAATTTAATGGATAAAACTTGTAGAATTTGAATCTCTCGTAGAGAAAAGAATTAGTTTGAGCTCTTCTTTTTTGAAGTTTGGATAAAATCTCTATCGGAATTGACAAGGACTATTATATGAGAAATATAGATTCTATTTAAGCATGCTTGTTTAAAATATGATTTAAGCATGTTTGTTTTATGAAATTGTGAAATGAATAACAAGACAGTTGAATGCGCTTCTCTATGGGTTTCGAATTCATAAACCTAATCAAGATATTGGTTACGATCGCCGAGTGTTGATAATTTTGCTATCTTTGTGATACACATAATTGTGATATTTTAATGTGTTGTATGCTCAATTCAAATATTTTATTTTATTTGTTGATTATTAAATATAAAATTATAGCCAACATGAGTAAGTCGATTCAACCAACAATATATTTTTTTAAGGAATTATGCAGGACGATATTTTTAGTTCTCTCATTAGAATTTAGAGTCATGATATCCCTTAGATTTTATCAATATTTTATTTAATTCAAGGGTTTTAATTTTATTCATTAAAATATTATTTTAAATTAGAAAATGAATTTAGAGTAAGTTGTTAAACTTTGTAAATTGAACTTGGCTCGTAGGTTTGTTATTTGTAATTAAGTCTTCCGCTGTATAAATTTTGGCTTCAATTGAAAAGAGTTAAATGATTCATCTTTTTTTAGATCATGTCGTTCTTCGTTCTGTCTGATGCATCTTTCGAGGCGAGACAATACCTATACCAATGAAATGAAAGTAAAAGAATGCTTCTAGAATATGGTTGCGACCATTTGGTTGGATTGGGCTGATCTTAGTTCGGCTCAAACTTACCATAAACGAGTTTTGATTTAAGTGTGGAGATCTGGTTGAGATCTTTGTTTTTAAGAACATGATGATAGGAATTACCTCCTGATCAAGCAAGACAAGACATGTCACATTTTCAGTGCACACCTCTCCCAACAAATAAGGGTTGAAGAAATTTCAGAAAGTAAATTGATTTACAAATTTAGACCCCAAGTTTTGGTTCTGCCAGTTAAGTTCACGAATACCGACAACGATCAAGAAGACGAAATAAAAGAGAGATACAAAGAGGATTTTTCATGGTAACACCAATCAATGCACCTTCACGACGGTATCATCAACATATATACTAGGATTTCCAGAATTAGGGTTACAAACATAAGCATAAAAATAGAGAAACACAACAGTTCTTTTCACTTACATTAGACTCCACAAAACCCAACACCGCCGTCGTCGAGATCTCTTCAGAGTAAGAGAAAAGAATAGAAGAAAAAACCTAGCCAACCTTTGAGTAATGTTCTTCATCTTTTTCGCCTTCCCCACCATTATCCAAGCGTCGAAGTGAGAGCCAGAAAAAAAATCTTCGTCGCAAGGAATGGTGAGTGTAAGGACATAAAATTTTAAATCCCGAATTTCAAGGAAAATTTTTCACGAAGTTTGACTAATCAATTGTCTTATACGGATCGTAAATTTATCGTATATGTCACGTGCGACGACTTGGTCAAACTAATTAAATTGGAATATCTCGAGACGAAATCGAGCTACGATTGTCAAATGTGACGTAAAATTAGATTTTACAAAATCACTAGACACATAATCGTATTGAGATTTTTAGTGGAACGATGGGAATCAGACAAAAATTGGGAACGTTACGTAAAATAATTGTTATGTTTTAATAATATTATATTATTTAATATAATATTTATTAAAAAAATAAAAGGAAGAAGAAGAACTTCTTCCCCGAAGGACGCCGAAACCGGGAGAAAAGAGAGAAAAGAAATGGCCGGTGAACGACGTCCGTTCGACGAGATTTGAGCACCAAAACTTCTGCGACGACGAGAGGAGCAATCATTGTAAAGCGACATTCGAGGTAAGCCAAAATTTTCCCCTAAAACCTCAATTTTTTGGTCGATCTTCGGCACAAAACTCTTCTTCTCCCCGTTCTGAGTGTTTTGACCTGTCCGACTAGACCGTTCAACCCGAACCGGTTTGGCTGAACTGGACCCGCAGGTCCCGGGGGCTGTTTTGGCTTGTTTTTTCGTCTTTTCGCTCGGTTTTTGTTTCTCTTCTCTTATGCATTGTATTTGGATATTACAGAGGAGTTTAACGACATTGAACCGAGCCTGGAGAGGGAGAAAAAAATTAAAAAGGGAAAATCACCCGTCAAGAAATGTAAGTTATTTATATTTTTTGCATTAAATCTAGAGGCATGGTTCAAAATTTATAATAACCATATTTTGATGGTTGACACCCAAAATGATGCGGCCTGGTCACCAACACGTCAGTTTTAAAATAATAATATGTAGTTTAATTTAAACAATTTAAACTGTATATGTTTGTAATCGAGATAAAACATGATTTATATTGTTGGTTGGCTTGATTTAAATGATTGATATTTTATTTGTTTGTCTATCTGGGTAGGGTTAGATATTGAATTGAGTTGTTTTGGATTTCCATGTTTATTTAAAAACTGGATTTGTTTTATAAAATGTTTAATTTTGTTTGAATGCGATCAGCCTCATTTGTTCGGTCAAGGTGAGGCGTGGCCCCTTCCGTTCGGAGTTGGTTCAGCTCGGTCGGGAGGTCGGTCTCATTCTTTCGGTCAAGGTGAGGCGTAGCCCCTTCCGTTTGGAGTTGGTGTGACTCGACCGGTGTGATATCACATGATGTGATATGAATGAGTTATGGGGCGGTGATGATATGTTTCCTGTGGTGCCCTGATACCCTTAAACCTGGCCAGGGATACTGCATGCATGCAGGGTACGATGACCGAGATCAGAACAGTCTTAGCAGATTGCCCTTGGTTCCCAGCCGGCTGTGTGCCGTTGTGGTTTGACCCGAGTAGCTAACGGTTGGGTTCCTAATCGGCATTGGGTTATGGTAGCTGTAACATCCCGTTCTTTAAAAACAACGGTAAAAATTTTCTTTTTAAAATCTCGTTTAAAACTCTTGATTTAAAATCGTAACGGAAGCGTAAAACATTAAAAACTATTAAAAATGTGATCTCATCATACTTATAAAACATGTCATATGAATATATATATCAAAATATCATTTAGTTCAATACATGTCATAGATAGGCAATAGCACAAAACATTCAAGCATTGCCTATCGAATTACTTAACATAAGTTCTTAACATGATAATTCAAAACACAACAATTCATTCAAACAAGTTTGTATAAAACTTAATAAAATATTTAAAACTTCTTTCTTCCTTCACCCACCGGTCGTCACTTGGTTTCGTAAACATCCCGCTCCAAAGTAGCTCCATCGACGTATCATGGCACATGATGAGGACTAAATTCCTCATCCCGAGCTTCATCACCTACATCACAAAGCTTAACTAATGAGCCTAAAGCTCAGTAAGAAATCATATCACCTACATGCTTAAAATGCTCATGTCATGCTTAAAACCATGTTTCATTTTGTTATTTATCTTGATACTTGATCTTGACATAATAGGCGGGCACACGTAAGGGAGAGAATGACACCATCTAGCCTTCCTCACGGGCAGCTCACAGAGCACTATCTCGCCCGCTCGCAAAGGCTGCCAATTCAACTTCATCCCGAGTTTTCTTAATCTTGATCTTTACTTGTTTGACATTTTTCATGCATCATATGAGAGAATTATCGGGATAGGGTATTAGCACCATCTGGCCTCCCTCGAGACAGCTCTCCTCATATCTCATTCTCAACATACGGTTGGACGACGTTTTGAAATCATGCATGATAAAATACTTTCCTAACTTTTCTTAAAACATAATGCATGAATATGAATGCATGCATAACTTGATTATTGATCATAAAAGTACATACTTGTGAGCATAATATCATTCAAGAATTCAATGCACAAACATCTCCAAGATAATCATAAGTTTAATTTTATCGTTCATTTCATGTTTTACGTACTTAGGCGTTACTTATAAGATACAAACAAAATTCAATGTCACACAACACTAATCAATCTCATATTATTGGGTCGGTGCACGGTGTAATGCACCCCAAATACAATAATTATACGTATACATTCACATTATCTTATTAATCATACTTATTATGACTAAACTAGGCATAAAATTCCTAACACAACCTTTGTGATGTAGACCTCGAAGGGCAAAACACAACCAATGAGTTCTTACCTCGTTTCCAAGCTGAATTCATACTCACTTTCCTTTAATTTCCTTGACTTGACTTCAAGAACAACTTAAAATCACAATTAACTAAAATAAGTACGCAATATTTTATTTCTGTTTTTTACCTAATTTCGGGGCTCATAACTCTTTCTATATTTATCCAAATTCCATGTAATTGGTATAAATATCTTCCTTATTCTGTCTACTATATTTCATATACAGAAGTTGTGGCCGAATTCGTAGACGAAGACCCACTAAAACATACATTTTTTGAAATCAGTCAGTTTCGACTTAAATTTTGAAACCTTAAGTTTTCACTTAAAATATCTTGCATACACGTCTATTTAACAATAATCCTACCATCATGTTCTCCAATTTCATAAATTGAGCATCAACTTTCACAGCTTAAACTTCCAAGACACATCTCAAGCTTCCGAGACACGCTTTCGCACCAATTTGAGTACCCAACTCAAAAACTTACTATCAAACACTCACAAAATCTCACTTGGAGGTTAAGAGAACTCAGGAGAGGGAAGAGGGAGGTCGGAAAAATGGGTTAGCAGCTCGGAGAAATGAGTTTTTAAATAATTTCAGGCGTGGAAGACGAAGAGTTTTCGGATATCATCAAGGAGCGGTCGACACTTTATACAAGGTGTCGACCGGTTCTACACAAGGTGTCAACCTACCACTGTTCATAGGTCGACCTCTATAGCTTGAAAAGTCAAGGTGTCGACCGCTTGTGTCAAAGTGTCGACTGGTTTTCAAACCCGAGAGTTTTAAGGTGTCGACCGGCAATCATGGTGTCAACCGCCAGTTAAAACTTTCATAACTTTTGTTCTACAACTTAGATTTCTATCATTAAAACTCCATTTTTTTTTATTATTAAGTCTAGTTTAACTTTGTAGAATACATAAACTTCAAATTCAGAGAGTAAAGGTATCAATAATATGAAACACCGAATATCACTCAAAAGTTCATATTTCCTTAGTCAAGTTTTCATTTGTCAACTTCTAACGTGCATAACTTTTGCACCACAACTCCAATCGAGTTGTTCAACCTATAAATATTCTTCTTTTGACGTCGTCTATAATTTCTTAGAAAATTACTTTGTCACTTAAGCTCATTTGTAGCATGATAAAATAAGAAAACTGAAACTACCTAGTTATCGATTTTCAACCTGGTGGTTGTTACTAACTATAAATTTCCAAAACCGATAACTTTCTCTACAAACCTTCAAATTGAGTAATTTGTGTTGCTATAGTTCCACCAACAAGTCTATTAAATTTCATGAGAAGAACTTAAACTCATTTGAAGATTTTAAAATCTCTGAAATCGGCTAATCTTAACACTATGTCAAGGTAGTTCACCTTGCAAGAGTCGACCGGTTTCTAACGTAGGTCGACCGAACCAAGTTCCTCACGACCAAGGTGTCGACCGATACTATTTATAGGTCGACCGGTCCTTCATTCACAACCTTCCATTTTCCATTTTCTCAAACTTCCATTCAACACTTAAACTGATTTAGTCCAACTTTCACATTGACCTTACTTTATCAACTACCAATTCTAACAATTGAATTTCAGCAAGTTAGTCATCATTTCATACCCTTAATCATAATTGAAATATAAAATGATATACGTATAAGACTTTAAATTATGATGAAAATGTCGGGTGTTACCACTCAGTTGAAACTCTGGCATTTTCCTTTGTTTTCATCCACTTTCCACCTCCATACTTAACAACTTTTATTCCAACATCCAACTTTGTCTCCAAATCATCTAAATTACTATTTTAAAAGTGTAACACCACCTCAACATTCATCCACCTTTAACACATATTGTATCATTGTCATAACGTGCTATATTCATACAGGCTTAGGTTACCCAGAAAAGTAGGGTGTTACATTTCACCCTCCTTATTTGAAATTTTGTCCTCAAAATTGTAGGTTAAACCACTCTGGATAGCCCCTTTCCATATCTCCTTGGCATTCCTAAATAGTTTCTTTTTGTCTAGTGGCTCTTTTTTAGCACTTTGATCAGAGGAATTTGCTATCTTCTTAGCTCGTTGATCATTAAATTTAGGATATTTACATCCTTACCATACTCTTTTCTTATATTAAGTTTGGCATAATCATACTGTTACCTAGTTCAATCACTTAATTGGGATCCATATGAACTTTCTTGACATCGATATGAGAACTACCTTATATAATCCTTGCATAGTTGATGGAAATTCCAAATTGTATGCTGCTTTTTCAATCTCAGTTATAATCGAGACAAGTCCAATACCTTTTGGGATGAGTCTTCCTCCTTCGTACCTGATGTGCAACCGGAGCCCATCATGGACGTAGCCCCAACAAGCCCATCGAGCCCGGACGAGTTTTCTAACTTAGTTGCTCGTTTTGCAAGAAACTTGGCTTCAGAAACACCTTCCGATCGTGATCGAGAACGGCCCAAGTTCTCGATCACTTGGTGTCCAAACGCTCCCGGCCCCGACGCATCCACCGGCCCACCTCCCGATCACCCCACGGCAACCAATGAGCAACAGGCCGTCGACGTGGCCGAAATCCCTTAAGATTTCGGCCCACTGGAAATAAGTGGCCGACGTGAGAGAACGCACGGTCCAATCCCCACGGATCCCGCGTTCTATCACGAAGACCGAGTCCTCAGCCCACCCAACGCCGAGTCAGGCAACATTTGTTTTTATTCAGCAAATAAGACTTAAAGAAGGAAAATAAGGAAGCCCAAAGAAGAAGAACACGCAGTCCACCGAAGGAAGCCCACCGTAGCCGCATCATGGTCAAGACACGGTCCACCTTCGGTCAACTAGGAGACCTTGACCAAATCCTGTCGGACATTTGACTTAAATCCTTAAGTAATCCGATTATTTGGTCAAGGAAAGGACAAGTTTTGGATTAGCACACGCGGATTATTCGTTGTCCAAGCATGGACACTCGCGGCGCCTACATGAAGACACCCACGGTCAACCAAGGCTTTGCAGCCAAATTAACAGTGTCAACGTCTACAATCAGACAATACAAGATGGTTGGAGAATGTCTTTTCAAAATGACACAGAAAAATCCTGTGATGTTCGGAGAGGTTGAATACGCCCGCGCGCAACCAAAGATCGTTCACCGAACCACCAGCAGGAAATCTGAGATTTTCAATTAAAGGAGACCAAGTTCAGAATGTCCAGATTCATGGAGGAGTGTCCAACAACCGCATTTCAAAAAGGCCCGCGCGGATCTCTCATTGTCTCGGATAGGTCAACGCCCGGTCGGCATTTTGAAGTTGCCCCGCACACCTCCGAGCCATCGGCGGAAACAGAAAGATCTGAGTCCAGATTCGGCCATGAATCTTCTCACTCCATCAGCCTAGGTTCATCCAAAGGTTTGAAATCAAGATGGCCCGCGCAGATCCCATGATGTCTGAGATAAGGTCAACTTTGGTCGTGATTTTGAACAAGCCACACGCGCTCCCCGGCCATCGGCAACCGTTGAAGATCTTCTTTCAAATATGGTCCGCGCGCGCATGTATCTGGATGTCATGAAGACATCTGGGAGCTGTGTTTGAATTTGGCCCAAGCAAATCCCGAAGTGCGCGCGCCCACGAGTCATTATCGCCCATCCGATGATTTAAATTCAAATGAAACCACGCACGCCTCTTCTCAAGTCAACTAAAGGTCAACCAAGATCTTCAATTCAAAATGGCCCGAGTGAATCCCCCGATGTCCGGAGCATTATCCACTCGGTCACCATTTTGAACAAGCCCGCGCGCACTTACAAGCCATTGCCGACCAACCAATGATCCAGACCACGTGACACTTAAGATGAGCCACCGAGAGCATTTTAGAGGCTCCATATCTAATTTGGCCCGAGCCAATCCTTCAATGTTCGGAGCTAGCCCACATGATGCACCATCGCGGTCAACCACGAGTCCTCCTCGGTCAAGCTTCAAACTTAGCCGCGCAAACCCTTAATGGATTGAGCTTTCAGCTGAAGAGGAGCGTCCTTGGTCTTCCAAAAGTCCACGAAGATCTCTCCCGAGCCAATCTCGAGCGTTAGTATAATCCAAGGGCCGAAAGCCATTCCCTCTCTTTTTATTTTATTTTGCATTAAATAATGTATCGACCTTCACTTAGAGGGTAGAGAGAATTTGAATAAAAATTGTGCTTAGCACCTTCTTCCCAACGGTTGAAGCTATTTCCGACGTTTCCCCTATAGTGAGTAATATCCGGCCGAGTGCGTCAACCCTCGAGAGTGTGATCGGTGAATCATATCCGAACACTTTGATTGCTCAAGTGTTCAGATTATTCGACCTTTCCCTTCATCTCAACCTTCCCGAAAACCCATTTTCATCCCCGAGCTATCAACTCCCTCCACAAGCCGATTCCGGTCCATATCTTCCCCTCCGAGCTACCTTCATATCTAACCAAGCAACTTCCATATTCTTACCTTCATTCTCCACCATTTACCGCCCACTTCACTTCCGCAACCCAAATCCATATTTCGCACACACCCATTTTCCGACCGCCGCACACTATCTCTTCACGAGCCACGTGTGCGCGCAAAATCCGATCACGGTGCTCCGGTCAATTTTGGACGGCACATCAGTACCAAAACACTTACTTTTTTAAATGATGAAATTTTAAAGGATACCATGTTTCCTCAACCAAACTTGAGTCGTGTCTAAGCTAGCATAGCCCTCATGTTGGTCTCGTGACACTCAAATTCTTTTCTTAATCATGCATATTGATCCATGAGTTGGTGTAACATATTTGGATCATATAATTCGCTTCTCTAGTGTTATCTAATATAGGGTAATTTACACTTATTTTCCCAAGGAGAATGAATTTGTTTTTATTGGGGCTCGTGGAGCCGAGATTTTAAATGGTGAATTATGCATGGTTTTGACTGAGTTTCAAAATGCATGCATCATATAGAATAGATTACGATTTTTGGGAAAAAAATAAAATCTAATTTTTAATCGGAATGCACTAAATATAGGT
>QAOC01004222.1:0-69142 GCA_003255005.1 Begonia fuchsioides
CAACATTTTTTGTCCTGTTTGATTTTTTTGTGGGTTGACTAAATTCTTTTCAACTCTGTTTTCTCCGAATGAAAAATACATGGTAGATTACATTGGTGACCAGAAAATTTAAAATCAGAATGCAAGACCAACGTGCATAACATCTCATGATTTTTGTAAATATTATTATGTTGAGAGTTTTCATATACATTTAATCTCGGAATAAATTAAAAACAAACAAACAAACTACCTGTCGGGAGTCGGGAGTCGTCGGGAGTCGACGAATGACAGAACTAATGACGAAGATCGGGAGTCGCCAAGTCGGGAGACGAGAATCAAGGGTCGGGAGTCGGGATTCGTCGAGTCGGGAGTCGGGATTCGTCGAGTCGGGAATCGGACAGGCGGGAGTCGGGAATCGGACAGGCGGGAGTCGGGATTCGAGGGTCGGAGGTCGCGAGTCGGGAATCGCAGCCGTCGGGAGTCGTCGATTCAGAAATCGCAGTTGCGGGATTCAGAAGTCGGGACTCGGGAGAAGACAGAAGGGAGGACACAGGACAGAAACAGTGAACGGGATTAGGGTTTTCGTTGACAACCCAACGGGTTGGGCAATCGGGTTGGACCCTGTTGGGCCACCGACCCGCAACCCGAACGACGGGTTTCTGCCCGACCCGTTAAGGGTTTTTAATAATTATAACCGATCGAACCCGACCGAACCCGACCCGATTGGGTCGGTTTATCGGGTTGGATCAGTTATGCCCACCCCTACCTTCTTCTCAATTTCGAATGGACCAAAATATCAGGGAGCTAACTTTTGATTCGCTCGTTTGGTTACCGACGTTTGCCTATACGGCTGAAGTTTTAACCAAACCTTGTCTCCAACCTCGAAAGATCGCTCAATGCGTGATCCATCCGCCGATTTCTTCATCTGCTCTTGTGCCTTTATCAAATTTTGACGAAGTGTTTGCAAAATGCTATCCCGTTCTTTCAATTGCTGATCTACCGAGCCTACTACCGTATTACCTCCACAATAACAAATTAATGTCGGGGATCTCTACCATATAGTGCTTTAAATGGTGTCATATTAATGGAACTATGATAATTTGTATTGTACTAGTATTCTGCCCATCCAATCCACCGGGCCCATTGCTTCGGATGTTGAGAAGAAAAACAACGTAAATATGTTTCAAGGCAACGGTTGCCGACTTCGGTTTGGCCATCGGATTGAGGGTGATATGTCGACGTCATATGTAATCGAGTATTTTGTAGTTGAAATATTTCCTTCCAAAATAAGCTAGTGAAGATTTTATCTCGATCGCTTACAATGCTTCTCGGAATACCATGAAGACGAATAATTTCATGGCAAAAAACAGCAGCCACTTGCTTCGACAAGAACGGATGCTTTAAGGGAATAAAATGTGCAAACTTAGTCAATCTGTCAACTACCATTAATAATGAGTCAAAACCCAAAGAGCTCGGCAAGAATTCGATAAAATCGATCGAGATATCTTCCCAAACTAAATTCGGAATAGGTAGCGGTTGAAGAAGGCCGGCTGGGTTTGTTGATTCCACTTTATTTTGTTGGCAAATGACACAATTTGCCACTAACTTTTTAACGTCTGAAGGCAATCATTTCCAATGTACATTGGAACTAATACGCTTGTAAAAGCGATACACACTTGAATGTCCTCCGATGGGAGAGTTGTGGAACTCCTCTAAGAGTTTAGATTTTAATAACGAAGCTTGAGGAATCAAAATCTTGCGTTTATACAAAAGAATGTCATTATTCAATTCATACCGGTGATCGAGATTTGTACCCTCTTTCAAAGCCTTGAGAATTTTGCTCAAATTAGGATCGACATCAATTTCACATTTAAGTGTATCGATATCCAAAAATATCGGTAAAGATGAATGTAATTGGAATAATTCCATGTCCGACCACCCTCCTCGTCTTGATAATGCATACGCCACTACGTTTTCTCGACCTAGTTTATAAATAATATTGAACTCGTACTTGATTAATTTGACCAGCCATTTGAGTTGTTCCGGAGTGGATAACCGTTGCTCTAGCAAATATTTGAGAGATTTTTTATCCGTAAAAATAATAAATGGCATACCCAATAAATATAGGTGTCATTTCTGAACCGCAAGCACCGATGACATTAATTCTCTATCGTAAACCGACTTCTCCTTGAACTTAGATGATAACCCTTTGCTAAAAAATGAAATAGCACGACCCTTCTGCATTAAAACCGCACCTAAACCACAACCCGATGCATCCACATGAAGCTCGAATGGTTGAGTGAAATCCGATTAAGCTAGTACCAGAATTGAAGTCATAGCTTTCTTTAACGTTTCAAAGGCTAAATCCGCTTCAATGTTCCATTGAAATAAGCCTTTTTTAAGCAAATCAGTGAGCGGCATAGCTATGCACCCATAACCCTTGTCAAATCGACGATAATAACCCGTAAGGCCGAGAAATCCCTGAACCTCCTTAACCAAGCCCGGGGTAGGCCACAAATTCATAGCTTGAATTTTATCCTTATCTGCTGCAACCCCTTCGGAAGATAGTGTATGGCCTAAATACTGAATTTCCTCACGAAAAAACATACTCTTTTTGACATTGAGTACTAAACGTTCTTTGTTCAGAGTTGATAAAATTTTCTGAAGATGATCATAATGCACATCTATATTCTTACTGTATACCAAAATATCATCCATGAAAACCAACGTGAATCGTCTTAAATATGGCCTGAGAATGTCGGTCATTAGAGCTTGAAAAGTTACCGGGGCATTTTTGAGACCAAACAGCATTACTAGAAATTCATAGTGGCCTTCGTGTGTTCGGAATGCAGTCTTCTCAATATCATCTGTCACCATTCTTACTTGATGATATCCACTCTTAAGATCCAATTTAGTAAAATATCTTGCACCGAACAATTCATCAATTAGCTCTTCAATAACTGGAATCGGAAACTTTTCCGCAATCGTGATTTTATTGAGCTCCCTATAATCCACACAAAATCCCCATCCACCGTCATTTTTTCTTACCAAAAGGACAAGACTACAGAATGGAATTCGGCTCAGACAGATGTAACCGACCGATAACATACCGATAACATATCTTGAATCATTTTTTCGATTTCATTCTTCTGCCCATGAGGATAACGATATGGTCTAATGTGAGGAGTATGGGCATTTTCCACCAATCGGATATCATGATTATGAGAGCGGAAGGGTGGCAATTTATCTCCTCTTGTAAAAACATTAGGGAATTCCAACTGAAGTTGATTGAGCAAGGGCGATACTTCACTATTTTTTGGATCTTCAATTCTGCCGAGACTCTGAATTTCAACAAAATAGCAATGTTCCCCACCTTTGTATAATTTAGTTGTTCACCTCAGAGAAATTTGTTGCAAACTCAAATCCGGTCCTCCCGAAAATATGTGCAAAACATCCCGAACATAAAATTTTAACCATAATTGATTAAAATTGGCTCGAATAGTTCCCAGCTGCATAAGCCAATTTATACCGAGTACAATGTCCACACTAGGTATTTAGAACGAAATTAAGTCTAATTCAAATACTAACCCTTGCAAGATAATTGGAACATTTCTGCATATCCCCTTAATTGTAGTACAGAATCCGTCTCCAACCTTGATCGTAAAGGCATTAATATTTTGTTCTCTAGTTTCAATTTCTCAACCAATTCACAGCTAACAAATGATGTAGTAACACCTGAATCAATAAGAATTATAACTTCATTTTGAAAAATTGTACCTCTTATTTTGAACAATTTGAATCCGTCTACTCCTGTTAAGGCGTTAAGAGAAACCGCGGCTTCAAGGAGCATAAGTCCGTCGTCAGCCTCATCGCAAATTGGTTCCAAAATCGAATCTGTTGTCCTGCCTGAACTTCTGTCTCGGTGTTTAAATCTTCCGCTTCCGCCGTTTCCAACATTTTTAAAACTCCTTTGCACCGGTGACTGGGTTCCCACCTTTCTCCGCATCTAAAGCACAAGTTTGCTTCTCTTCGCCTCTGCCTTTCTGCCTGCAATGTCGGCGCTTGGAGATTATTGCTCGTCGTTGGAGCTGAAGGTACCCTTGGCCCAAAATTTGCTCTAGCTGCTCCCCACTCTGGCTTTTGGAAATACGCTTGGGCTGGTGCAGAAATATTGGTTATTACTGGACTACTATGGGGTTTGTAAGTTGGATGGTGTATTCCTTCTTTGTTCATGGGACGACCCTTCAATTTATTTTCATACATTATGGCTAGTGTCCAAGCCTCATACACGTTATGGGGCCTCATTATCCTAACGTCATCTTGCAAATCAAGAGAGCGTCCATTAAGAAAGCCCCCAAGCTGGTTTCTCGATCTATTCTGCGGATACGGGCTGCTAACGTTTAGAAATTATCTTCATACTCCTCTACAGATCCATTATGTTTTAAGCCCATCAGCTGTTCATGCACAGATTTAATCTCTCTGGGCCCGAATCTTTGCCCTAAGGCCTGTTTAAGCTCTTCCCACCCTATATTGGGCTCCTCATTACAAAGCCAATCAAAGTACTCTCACGCTTTTCCTACGAAGTAATCTGATATCACATGAACTCTATTTTCGGGTTGGAAATGACTCAATCTCAAAAATCTTTCGGCCTTCTTACACCAGGCCTCCCAACCTTCTCCATCAAACACCGGCAGATCCGTTCTCGGACACCAATCGCCGATAGTTCTAAGTTGCCACTTGCCGTTGAATCTCCAATCATTTCCCCAACCATTTGATTCGTGGCCTAATATGTTTCCATCTCGATAGTCTCTCTGCTTTGCGAACTGGTTTTCATAGGGCGGCTTGCTTGTTTCTCCTCTCTTAAGTACCGGTTCAGGAGGGAAACTCACCGGCCTTTTACTTTTAAAATCGGTTGAAGACGGAACACCAGAACTTATATCAAGATGATTCTCCTTTCCTTGTCTATGGTGGTTAACTCTAACATTCATTCAAGCAAGTTTTTCAGTAACTCCTCGATTTTGCCCAATCTTTCTCCCAAACCGTCCAACAGTTGAGTATGCTTATCGACTGAACTTTTAATTTCTACTGCTTCTTTTTCCAACGCATTCAGTTTGTCCACCTTTGCTGAATTTTTTGTCATTGCTTCCTACGCTCTGATACCAAATTGATGAGAATATAATTCTTCTGCTTCAATTTGAACCTGCAAGAATCAAGCAACTAAACTTTCGGAAATTATCACAAAAATTAGAAGAGAAAAGATAATTTGTTATTCATCAAATGTTCATGCCGTTCAATACGTAAAACTACTTCTTATTTATAATACTTGCTGCCCTTCTGCTCACACTTTGTTGTTGTCTACTATACAACCACCTCTGGCTGCACTATGCTGCAAACCGTTGAAGATTTCTTTTTCTCTTGTAAAATTTACCAAAACGCCTTCGGTGATGTTCGTGTCATCAGTTTCATAATTCATTCGAGTTTATCAAGGATAGATTTAGCCTCCCAGGTGTAGTCTGTCCTGTTTTAGGCGGTTTAGGAGCTGGAATAATTGCTCGTAAGTATCCAGGGATTCTGTATTGGGGTTTCACAAATGTGGAAGAAATCCTACATACTGGAAAGAGTGCCTCTGCTCCTGGAATCTGGTTGTTAACTCAATTAGCTGCTGCTAAGGTTGTTGCAACTGCTTTGAGTAAAGGATCGGGACTTGTGGGAGGCCTTTACGCCCCGAGTCTAATGATCGGTGCAGCTGTGGGTGCGGTATTTGGAGGTTCTCAGCAGCAGAAGTTATTAATTCGGCCGCTCCTGGAAATGCAGCTGTTGCTCAGCCACAAGCATAGGCACTGGTAGAGTTTCCCTTTTCAGCTAGCTTATGATTTTCTTTTGGTAGTCCTTCTAATTCTCAATAAGTTGATTGCAATAATTTCAGACCTGGATTGTAGGTTGGAATGGCTGCTACGCTTGCTTTAGTTTGTTCAGTTCCCTTGACGTCAGTTCTTCTTCTGTTTGAGCTGACAAAGGATTACAGAATTCTGCTTCATCTCATGGTGATTCCTCCATTTCGGGTTTTTAAGTTCTTTGGTTTGTATTTAAATAATAGGTTAGAGGAAATTATTAGTGGTTTCTCTGTAGAAGTTTCTCAAATTGTGTTCATATTCTTTGGCTCTTCTCTTAAGAGTATATTATGTCCAACAATATCTGAATTTATAGGGAGCTGTTGGATTAGCCATATGGGTTCCTTCAGTGACAAAGCAAAGCAAGGCTATTGAAGGTCCTGAAAATCATGGGTCTTCTAGAGGCTATTCTTCCCTTTCTCCTTCTGAACTTAGTGTTGGAAATATAACGAGACGGAACGACGCAAACAATAATTTGGAACTCTTGACTATCGAAAATGTATCAGTCTGCCCAACAATTGATTGAGATATTCTTATGGAAGATTTGAAGGCATGTCTTTCTTCTTCTGTTTTCAATTGTGTTTTTTTCTTTAAATTTTCTTGTCTACAGTTACTATATACTTTTTATAATCGTTACTATTACCCTAACTTTCTGATAGGTATCTAAACAAGCAAAAACAGAACCTATTTGAAGAGAATCTTCCACTTTACAACATTATGATAAGACTCAACCAATTCAAGCCCATTAGACCCTTTTTAATTATGTTATCTCTTTGTTAAGCCAATGTGCCTATGGTAGAGTTAGTAAATATGTTAGGGTTGGTTTTTAGGAGGTTATCAAGGAAAAAATAGAGTCATCTAGGGAGTGGCGAGCCACCATTAAGGAGCTCGTAGGAATCAAGCTCCTCTCAGTGCGTGTATATCGTTTAATCAAACTTGGTTCTTCTTTTTATGCTATTGTTCTTTGTTCTTTGTTGAATTTTACAGGTCCTATCACATTCTTTACAGAAAAAAAAATTCCACTCTCCCTATTAAGATCTGTGAGTTTTCCCTGATCATCAAAGTTGTAGGCTATCTCTTCATCTTCGGCTGCTGTAGTGCCAGAGAATGGCTGGCGCTGGAACGTTAGTTTTGACTCTGCATCAATTTCCTCTTACGAAAACTGCTGCTCCTAATTTATCGTTTGAGTTCTTCCATTTCCATGAGTTCTTTTAATTGAGTGCCTAATAATATCCCCAGATTGAATAGTCATCATAGCCACAACATGAAAATTTTTGATAGGGCGTCTATCACATTCACACTTCATTTCTTTCATCAGGTTTCTCAGGCAATATCGAAGAACTTTCTGAAGATTTCATTATCAACGAGCTTGAATGATGCAATCAAATATATGAATGAAAGTCAACATAACTGTGCTTTAGTGGTGGATGATGAAGATTTTCTGGAGGGAATCTTGACAAATGGTGACCTTAGACTGTGTGTGTCTAAAGTGTCTGGCGGAATTCAGCCGGGGATTCAAGACTGTTTGAGGTATGTAAGGATTCATTCTTGTTACTCTTTTTTAAGGTGATAGATTATAAACTAAAGATTGGTATCATAGTGTTCTATGCATCCATACTTGGTTGAACTTAAGATCTTATTGGTCAAAATTAGGAAATCATTTTAGGCTAAATAAAAGTGATTGGCGTCTAGAAACGGCATCCGAGCGAGCCGGCTCGTGGGCTCGCTCATCATTTGATAGCGGAGTAATTGAGCAATTTCTGAGGGAATACGTTAACCTTAGTTTTAGACGAATTTCTCGTAATACTTTACGAGGTGTTATCATTAAAATGTACAATAACATTTGTAAACTTAACAGGTACTTTCAAGAGACATAAAAAAATAGATGAATTTTCCGAAATCGTAAAAAAAATAAAAACAAAATTTAAAAAATATTGGCTTGACATACCCAATATTTTTTTATTTGGTTGCATTATGCATCCTAGATATAAACTTAAATATTGTAAATTAATGTTTGATACGATTTTCGGCAACTTAGAGCTAATATCGGTAGTTTCGGTAGCTTCATTAAGAAATGATCTTTCTAGTTTATTTGCTTCTTACCAACATAAATATAGTACTTCTCGTTCATTTCATTCGTCTAATATTGCTTCTACCTCTAGTGGTAGTTCCCGTTTTGGACAACCAATTAATAGTATGGATGTCATTGATAAAGAAATTGATAACGATGTACATTCGTATGGTTCCGATAAAAATGAACTCGATATTTATTTAGACACTCGTTATCAACTTCCTCGTGACGATGTATTCGATATTTTGAGTTGGTGGAAAAATAACGCGGTCGTGTATCCAATTCTTTCTAAAATGACACGTGATTTACTAACTCCTCATGTTTCTACTGTAGCGCTAAATCTGCTTTTAGTGCAGGTGGACGAGTGTTCGACGATCGACGAGGAAATCTTGCACCAGATCTCATGGAGGCGTCGATATGCTTGAAAGATTGGAGCGATGCAGTTTCAAGAAACCAACAACGAGATGATGAATTAACAGAGGAATTCAAAAATTTAGAATTCGAAAATTATTAACTTCTAAAGTGTAACTTTACGTAATTTTTATACTCGCATTTTTCTATATGTAATTTCTTACTCTTGTAATTATTTTATATGTAATTTTTATAATTAATACAATTTAATTTCAATGATATGTAATTTTTTTTACAAATAATAAATATTTTTACGTATATTTAGCTCGTTTGGCTCGGAAAATTTTAAGAAAAAAGCTCGAGCCAGCTCGACTCGAATAGGCTCGGCTCGAAAAGTTCAACAGACTCGACGAGGCGGAAAATTTCCGGCTCAGTTCGCTCGAGCCGACTCGGTTCGCTCGAGCCGGCTCGATTGCCCTCTGCATTGGCGTCTGCCATCTATTCACGGTATGATTTTGTTTCATATTATTTGTTTATTATTTTAGATTACTCTTAAATACATATATAGCAGTCCTTGAAACATATTTGAATAGAATAAAACATATTTGAGTAGAATAAAATACAGATTTTTCTAGCAATTATTCTTTCTCCTCTACTGATACTACCAAGACAGCAGTTTTAATCTTTTTTCTTCTTTATATCAGTAATATTGATCTGCTTGGAATCGCCTCTACAACTTCAAAATTCCTGGATTATATCCTTTCTGAACTGGCATGCCCTCTCAACAATCCATGACTGAGATTGGATTCTTAGCTTTGGTATTTGAATTGTTTGATTTTCTCTGTGGACTTAAATTTTGTATTGAAGTTAAGATTGTTAATTGCGTGGGATAATAAAATCTCTGCAGGTGGATGGAAGTGTTATGTCCTCTGTTTGTACAAAGGCGATAAGCTATCGTGGGCGAGAGTGCAGGCTTCTATGTTGTTACCCAGACAATGATTCGGCAACGGCAAAGGATCTAATGGAGTCTAGGGGAATAAATCAGTTACCGGTTGTAAAGCGTGGAGCACCGAAGAAGCACCGGAAGCGAAGAGTTGTTGCTGTTCTCCACTATGATTCAATACAAAATTATCTCAGGTGCTCATCACTTTGATTAGCTCATCTCTACATCAATGTTTCTTCGATCGACGGTGCGAGTCCATCGTAGATTACTTATCGTGAAACATGGTATCCGATGACCAAGATGGTTTAGTTTCATAAAAGAAAAGGTGTTGGTCTTGTCCTAGAAGTGTCGATATCTTCAACTCGATACAAAATTGAAGAGCTATTTCTTGATCATATGCATAAGTACTCTCAAGTTCGGGTCTTTAGCAGGTCTATCGACAGTTATCAATGGTTTATTCCCAGATGGACTTTAATGTTGAGGTAGATTTCAATTTCTAAAGGGTTGAAACTTGCTTTTATTTTGCAGAGAAGTCATAAACCACAGGAGATCAGTCTATCAACACGGCAAAGAGAAGAACACTCAGCAAGTTTAACAAGTCTACAGTTTTAGATAACATATATATATATATATATATACGCTTGTACTCTTTATTTTTTTAAATCTTTTTTTATATTTTATCTCTTTTTGTTTTTATTTATTTCTTTAAGGGGTCAACTTCTAGCCACGTCACTACCTTTCCAGTTCCTTCATCTACCCAGGTAGTTTGTCTACTCTTAGCTATGCTCTCTTCCCACTGCTCTGTTTTTTGTTTTTCTAATTTGCAGATCTCGCCGGAGCTCCAAGAAGGATTTTGAGGTCTGTAAACTGACGAGTTTTCTTTGTATTCTGGATAAGCTTTGAACCAAATTAGCAAACTTAGGTTATTCGTTTTGTACGATGAGCTTTTATGTCGGAAATGGAGCCGTATTTTAAGATCCAGCTCAGTAGTATTTAGAAATTGCCTGATCTCCATCTGGGTTAGCTTCAAATTAGATCTTCGTTCTTGCGTTTTGTAGATTTCTAAATTTTCTACCTCTGCCATTGAAGTTTTACTCTGTGATCTACATTTGCCGTTCAGATTGGGCGGGAATTAAATATTCTTTCTCTGGTTTATTAGAGATTCAAGCTTTGTTTGATTCTTGTTTTGCGATTGCAGATCAAATGGCTGCGCCAGCAACTTCAGATATTTGTGATTCGAACGCAAAACTTCTAACAACTGGGGAGATGCGAGTCCTGCAACCGATCTTCCAAATTTATGGCAATTCTCGAGTGTTTTCGGGCCCGATCGTCACGGTCAAGGTGTTTGAAGACAATGTGCTCGTGCGACAGATTCTCGAGACAAAAGGCGAGGGAAGAGTTCTAGTGATCGACGGCGGGGGGAGCCGGAGATGTGCTTTGGTGGGGGGAAATATCGGACAATTGGCTCAAAACAACGGCTGGTCCGGGATCGTAGTCAGTGGATGCATTCGAGATGTCGACGAGATCAATGGATGTTCGATTGGCGTCCGAGCGTTGGGATCGAATCCTACCAAATCGATCAGGAAGGGCCTCGGCGAGAAGCATGGGGCTATCGAAATCGGGGGCACTTTGGTGCACGAGGGCGAGTGGTTGTATGCGGATAGCGATGGCGTTATAGTCTCCAAACACGAGCTGTCGGTTTGATCTTAAAATCTACTGATCATCGCGTGTGAATAAGGCGATGTTCCGCCGGTGAGTTACTATGTTTTGGATCAACGATGAACAATTGGATTGGGGACTTTAGGATCATTCGAGTTAAATAAGGTTGTATTAGGCCAAACATTGTTGTTTATGTTTCTATTGAGCTAGAATGTGTTGTTTTAATGTACTTCTCATGTTAAAGATTTAATATTTTGATAATGTATCGTGATATGATAGCGCTGCAATGATCGGCGTGCGATGATCGATAATGGTCTAATCTAACGTCCAGCGTGATGCGAAACAATTTCAGTCGAGTAATTTCAGCTCTGGACAGGATTAACGATAAAAATCTTACATGTTAGGCATAAGGTATAAAAGATCAATACGTTAATTTCATCTAATAAGCTTTTGATTTTTTGATATAAGGTTGTCGTAAGCCAAACATGTTTGTTTCCATTGAGCTATAATTTGTTGTTTTATAGTACTTCCAGTATTTTGATTAAATATTTTAATCATTTATCGCGATATCAGAGCTCGAAATTGATCGTCATATCGATAAAGTTGATCTAAAAACGAGTGCAATATTATACGATTTAAGTCCGAGATCGTACGATTTTCTCTTAGACTGTGCTCAAAACACGTTGCTGGCAAATGTAGAATAACTCATTTATAAACCATTTTCAATCTCTGCTTAATCGCCCGGTCAGTTTTTGTGACATTCTTCGAACAGATGAAATTAAAGAAAACAAGGTTCCCATTTCATAAATCTAAGAAACGATGAGTTCAAAAACAGCACAAAATGGTGAAAATGGTAGAAAACATTATAAAAATATCCACAAGCTCATCATCCATTTCAGGTGACAATATAAAAAATATATTATACACAATCCAAGCTCAAGCAACGCTGAAAGAACTGGCTGCACTCTCAACATACTTCCTGGCTCCCTTGAACCACCGCTTGTCTCCGGCTTGGGCCTTGAGCACGTAAAGCTTTCCGTCCTTCACTGTGGCCGTGATCAGCTGGTGCCGCCCGCCTTCATCTCCGTCAGCAGTTCTTGTCAGAATCGATAAAAAGTAGTATTTTTTACCGACTGATTCGGTAACCGATGACTCCAAAATGTTTGCTGTTGCCACTGCATCTGTATCGAATCCACCCTACAAATTGATACGCATAGAGGTACTTAGGGAAGAAAATGAGTGTTTCAATAAATTATTCGCGCATTCTTTGATGAACAGATTCAAGTTTATTCAACTTATGGAATTGGTTTTGAGATTTCAACAAGTACACAGCTTATAAGCTCCAACAGAGTGTAATTAGATTAAAGAAAAGCTTAATTAGGCAATCACTGGATAGAATTTGCTTGAAAGAAAGAACCGAAAAAAGAGTAAATTTCTCACCTCGGAGTCGGTTTTTCCACTGTAAGATTGTTTCCCCAGAAGGAAATCCACCTACAAAAAAATCCCAAAGCAATTATGAGCTGTTGGCCTGAACATCGACGATGAAACGGGTCTGTAAAGATCAGAGAATTACCGATGAAAGGAAGCTCTCTGGAGGACCGTAATCAGTGATCGATTTCTTGTCGGTCGGGGTAATCAAGACGGAGAGATTGCTAGTGGCGTCGAAGTTATCTTCGTATCGGAGAACTTGGCCGGGAAATTCAACTTCTTTGCTCGGATTCCATTTCGATGGAATAGAAAGCTTGAATCCATCTCCACTGTACAATGTAAATTCAGTGTCCGTCTTTGGCTTTCCAAAAACATTGGCTGCACATCACAAACTGATCGAATTATTTGACCATTTTTCATCTCAATCGAGCCATATGAACCCCATTAATCGACAAATCTAAACAGTGGTTCAATACTAAGTTCTTCGATCCATTTTTTTTCATCATTTTTCATCTCAATCCAGTCATAAAAACACCCATTAATCGAAAAATCAAAAGAGCAAAGACTGGTTTTATAATACAAAGTTCTTAAATCTTACCAGCTTCTCCATAGGCTGCTTCAGCAGGGGCAGTCTTGGATCCAATAGCGGCGGCGCCGACCAGCACCGTTAGAGCCAACCGCCGCGAGACGGCGGTGCCGTCGACGTCATCGTCAACCTGTTTCTGAGCACGGCAAATCAGCTGCGACGGCCGGGGGCTGAGCACTGGCTGACGCTGTAAAGAAGGCCTGGTTGGGGTGGTGATGGCATGGTGGTGCAAGAAACAAGCAGTGGACGCCATTATCGTATACCCTTCTCTGGTTTTCTTTCTTTCTTTGCCTGTGAGTGAAGTGCAGGGCTAGGAGAGAGAAAAAGACGCCATTTTTGATACGCTGAAAGGAAATGAGTGGTTTTGGTTGGACGAGTGGGGGAAGTGGGCGATGAAAAAGATGAGATTTTTAGGAGCTGGATAAGGCTGGACAAGCTCCTATTGGTGCCACGTAGGCATTTCCATATTTTCTATATTTATTTTCAAATTCTCTCCTCAAACGACTAGTCCTTCAATTCTAACATTTATTAATTATTAAATAACTCTTTTTCCAATTGCATCTCGAGTCCATTCGTGTTTAGCCTCGCAAAACATGTAGTTGTAAGAACTCGTGTTATAGTTATTTTCGATGAATTATAAATTTTAACGATATTTGTTTATTTAGTTAACATATTTATTTAATAAATGATAATAAAAAGTTTGAAAAATTATAAATTTTAAAAAAAAAATATTTTTTATAAAGTATAATGAGTTAAATCAAAATATAAATTTATTATTACGTCTTATTTTATTTATAAATGAGACGTTAAAATTAACGATATTAACGAAATTAGCTAACAAAATTAACAGACATCTTCAATTAAAAAAATATGATGACTGAGTGTCTGCTATAATTATATTAATGTTTAAAGTATTTATGTAAAAAATTTAAAATACAAGATATCTATTGTAGCTGTCTCCACAACTTTTATTGTACACATCAAAATTCTTTGAAATTAATGTCAGTCTCGCAAAGAGGACCCAATATTCTAATTTTTGTGAGGTCTCATTTCATGTAAGTGGAGGTACACAGTCTCATATTAGTTGAAAGAATAAAATTTGTATTACATATAAATAGGGTTTTCGTCTATTCGATCTTCCATTCCTTTATGGCTAAGTTCGAGTCCGCTTATCTCAAACTCGTGAACTTAGCCGATACAAAGTTATATGATAGCACTGCATTTTTTTGATTTGGCAGTTCGATTTATGTTTGTTAATAAGATCCTTCCACTTAGCAGCACCTTAGGATGACATAACTTTAAATCGAAGAAGTTAAGAGTGAGGTTCAAACGAGGAAGGGCTTACAATGGATACCTAGGCACCAAGGGACAAGGAAGGCGTAGTAAGGGATTAAATGCTTTGAGGAGTTGAAAATAAGCTTAGATCTAAAGATTTTTGAATAGGTCAACCTTTCAAACGGCTGCTAAATCCATGGGCAGGAGCTGAAACATCTTAGTAGCCAGAGGGAAAGAAAGCAATAGTGATTCCCGTCATAGCGGCCGGCGACATGGGATCAGCCTAAACCATGAAAATGGGGTTGTGGGAGGGCAATACAAGCGTGATGCTGCTAGAGTCCAGAGTGTTGCACCTTGGATGGCGAGAGCCCATAGTCAAAAGCATCACTAGCTTACACCCGAGCAGCATGGGGCACGTGGAATCAGCTTTCGAATTTTATTTCGCCTAATAGTCGAATCCAAGTAGGTAGTTGTTCAAAAATGATAGTTTATTGACATCAAAGAAAGAAGACCAGCACCACTCGACGGCACCATGTGGGCGACGGCGACGGCGACAGGGCCATTACACCAAAACGGAAAACCCCCATAAGTTCCACNTAAATTAACAAAAACATTAAAATTAAAGAAAAATGTTAAAATAAAATTCTTATTTTATATTCTTAAAATACATGTAATAATGAAATATAACCGGCTTAATAAATGTAATCGATCGAATATTTTTCATTTGTTACTTTAATTTTACTCGATTAATTTATACAAGCTCATTTCCCAATTTTCGATAAAACAATCAAACGCTCAAATACTTTAAAATCTTTTAATGACCAACGGATCGAATGTATTATTTTTTTCTTCGTGTGGTATGAAGGCAAAAGCAATAATTCGCCGGGCCAGCCAATGGGAGACTAGTCGAAAAAACATCGATCAATTTATAAACGTAAACGTTTATGAAACGGGAAGATTGCAAGCTTCGGTCCAATCGACGCTATGGGGTCTTTCGATTAAGAGATCATTACAAAGATTCCTCCACAAGAGAAACAAGAGGATTCAATCAGCTTCGCCATACTTTCGAAGATGAAAGCATGAGATCTTTTATATCATCGACCAAATTTTACTTCATGGTATGATTTTAGCTTTTAGTAGTAAAAAAATCGTGAAATCGAAGCAAACCTGGGATAAACGTCATAGAAGTTCGGTCCATGGGTTGACCAGAGCCGGCTTTATTTCTTGAAATTTCTAGCTTTTAAAATGAGGTCGTCTATGATTACTTTATTATCATACTTTCTTATTCTACATGCTGTCAAATATTGATTAAATCAATAAATGTATTCAATTATCATTTATATTTTAATTAAAATAATTGATCTTTGACCCGCAAGTGTCGATAACAAGAGTGTTCAATGATGAAATAAGTGTAGCATTACTCATATAGCTATGGCTTTCTCATTTTACAAATTATAAGTATTAAAATAAAACTAATTCATTTCTCTTAAGAAGGCGATTCAAGTACTTTTGTGACTCTACTATGCTAAATATGTAAGAAATACAAGCTTTGGATAAGGGTGAGTAAAATCGGACTTAGAGAATGAGAATTGCTTGTTTTGACCTGCTTCGGTTCTTTAAAACTCGATAAAGATGACCAAAATCTAAATAAAACTCGATCGAAATTTAACAGTAAGGAATCAGAGCGCGGGTTAAAAAATCACTTTCAAACTTGATTAAATCATTCAAAATTTGACGATATCTGATAAAAAACTATTATTTATTTTTTAATTTAAACCCGGACAAAAAAAAGGACCGTATGTTGAATTCGACTTCCAAACTATTAGCGTAAAGTATGTTGGAGATAACTATTTTAGTGAATACCCGATTTCCTCGTTTTGATGTAATGAAACAATAGCTTTGTTCTTTAACTATGCGTTTTTATTTATAGTGTTAAGTAAATTGGAGATAGGGGCTTTAGTGGCTACCTCAATTCCTTGTTTTGATGTAATGAATCAGTAGCTTTGTTTTTCATTAGTTATTTGGTGTAGTTTATAGGGTAAAGAATGTCGGGGATAACTATTTTAATTGCTACCACATTTGCTTGTTTTGATGTACTTTTGTTCTCTATAATTTAGGCTTCAGTTTTAGGTTACTAATCGTGACCGCTGATCGATATCTTATTCTATGAAAGTAACATGTTGATCGTTTTTTTTTTTTGAGTTCGTATTCAGCCTGCAGTTGTATATTTGATAAGATGTCTTTTTCTATTGCTTTCGGCCTATATTTTTGCTGTGATAGTTTTGAAATGCTGAGAACTGCTCTGATTGTTTGTAATTGCTCATTCGTTTGATTTCATGTATATTTGACAACGTGGGATTAGATAAAGCTGTTTATATGGAATGAATAAATGGCCTCATTTTCTGCAATTAAGAGTCGATTCTTCTGTAATATGGTTAATGTTTGAATGCTGAGTGGACTTTGCCCTTTTATTATGAGCTTATTTGAATGCACTCTGCTGCAATTTGTGAGTTTTCATGTCTGGCTCTTGTAATTAATGGCTGCCTTGTGCTCTCTTAATAGAGAATATGGCTTTCCATCTTACGGCTTTGTTATAGAGGAGAAGCTAGTCTGAGAGGGTCCGGTTTTGACCCATTTTGCTCGTCCGGATTCTAGTATTTTGAATCATCGGGCACTAATAATGTCCGGCAATTCGGTAAAATCGAGTGTTTAAAACTAGGAAGAAACATTGGAACAACTCGAGAGGAAGATGAATCTGCAACTGCAACCCAAATCAATAAGTATTATATTGCATAGAATACACGTTTCACAAATATAAGAATCAACAACTCTATCATTCTCTTGTTCTTCACCATGCAGGAATGAAAACCAACAACCAAAGCTTGAAACAAAAATACAGACAAGCTTTCATGTTTGTTTTCTACTCATAATTTATGTCAAAAACCAAGCCAAAAAAACCCAAGGACCCAAAAACAAACACATTTTGACAAACTAATAACGTTTCCCGAGGATTACGCCGATGATCACAGACACCAGAGCCACTCCCAGAATGAATTTCAGCGTTCCGAAAGAAGAAACCTCAGCCGTATGTCCGATCGTCGTATCCGATGTTGGCGGGGCTGTCGATTCTGTTCTCTTCTTGCTCTTCCTCTTCGTTGGTGTCGTAAGGCTCGATCCTATGTCTCTCGATTTTACTTCGACTTCGTTTACCTATAAACAGGATAAATATTCTAAGAAAACCAGCTCTAGTTTGAGTGGTCAACCATCTAAGATTATCGTTTTTCAAAAAGCTATGTCCCTCATTTTCACTTCGACTTCGCTTATCTATATGCACAATAAATATTCTAAAAAAAAATCAGCTCTAGTTGGGGTAGTCAAACATCTAAGATTATTGTTTTTTTAGAAAAGCTATGATTTTACTTCGATGGCGTTTATCTATAAACACGATAAATATTCTAAGAAATCATGCTCAATTCGAGTGATTATCGTTATTTCTAACCTTTTCGATGAACTTCGACTCCGCCTGTTGTAATTTCTCTTCCAGATCTTTGATCTGCACGTGCAGAAGCTGAGTTTCATTTTTCTTACTTTCAAGCTCTGAAAGACAATCTTTCAATGCAGATTCCCTTTCCAACTCTTTCTTAGAATCTGCTTCTTTCTGTAAATAGAAAAAAAACCCGAGAAAATGTGATAAAGTTTTATTTTTTTCTTACACAAGTCCAAGAAAATCTTAAAACTTTGTCGAACCTGCTCGGCAATGGCGGTCTCGGAAAGCTGCAACTCTTTCTTAAGTTGTAGGACTCGATCATTTAATAAGTCTCTATCTTGAACTCTCTGTGAATGTTCCTCCAATTTTGTCGTCAATTCAGCTTCTCTCGTAGCAGATTCCGATCGAAAGCATTCGACCTGAGTACACGAACCAACGAGTATTCAGCGATTTTCAATTCACGAAAAATGTCAAAAGACGGGCATTGTCATACCTCAGATTTTAGTTGAGCTTCACGAGTGATCAATTGTTCTTCCAGTTCATTAATCCGAGTTTCCAATTCGGATTTTTTGGCAAGCTCAGCCTTTAGAGTTTCGATTTTGGAACATAATGAATCTTCAGTTTCTTTTTGCTGTTTGAGCTGTCCTTCCAGCAACTCGATCGACGATTGCAGCTCCTTCTTCGTCGTTTGATACGTTTCGTTGAGAAGATTGTTTTCTTCCATAACTGAAGATATCTGCATGATAAGAAAACAATGTTAAGAAATAAGATAAAATGTAAGATGATCTTAAAAAGTTTTTAATTGATTCTAGCTGCAAACCTGAGATTGTAATCTATGCCCATCAGAAGTTAGCTTTTGGGTCAAGTCTTCGATCGATCTTTCTGAGCTTCGAAGTTTCTCAACTGCATCGCCATGTTCGAGATGAGCTGAGGATAATTTTTCGAGCAATTCAGCCAATTTGGATTCATACACAGCTGCCTCCTCACTAAGTTTCGTATTCGTCTCAGCAAGCGCGATACTTTCCTTCTTGAGGTGACTCTCCTTAGCTTCCAATTCTACAACAATGCTCTCGAGATGCTTCAACTTTGCAAGAGTTTCTTCCATTTGTGCTCGATGAAATTCGGCGTTCGAAGAAGCCTCCTGTGCTTGTTCTTCGAAGATCGTTAACTGGCATTCGAGAGTTTTCAGCTTTTCGTTCAAGTCCTTCGCTTCTAAGTCTTTCTCGTTGTACTTTCGAATAGCTTCGGATAACTGCGTGTTGATTTCTTCCCTACGAGCTTCAGATGCAGAATGAAGTTCGATCGCTCTGGAGTGTTTCTCCATTAATTCATCTATGTTGCTTTTGTGTGAAACGAGCTGTTGTGAAGCAATGTCTTTTTCGGAAATGCTGGAGCTAAGTAGCTGCTCGAGTTCATGGACTTTGCTTTTCAGCTGAGTATTTGTATCGACCAACAGTTCATTCTCAGACGAAAATTGAGCAGCCTTACTTTCCGATTCCGAGATCTGTTTCTTGAGTTCTTCATTGGCGATTTCGACGGAAGCCAGTTTCGTCGAAGTTTGATCGAGTTCTTCCTTCAAAGATGCGTATTTTGCAGCCGATTCCGTTACCTGTTCTTCGTAAATCTTGAGTTGTTCCTCGAGAATTATCAGCTTCTCCGAGAGAGAATTGGCCTCGGAATCCCGGGTCGTGAAATTCGTCATTAGTCCTTGCAGCTTTGCTTCTGAATCTCGTGTCGATGATTCATGTAAGAGTTGAAGCTCCGAGTTTTTAGTTGTAGTTTGGTCGATTAGCTGCACTTGTTGATCAAGTTGTTCCTCGGCCGATCTAAGCTTTTCAATGACTTCACTCTCCCTCATTCCGGAAGCCTTAAGATCATTCTCGATGCCTTCGATCTTCACTTGAGTTTCATTCAGCTCATTCCTCAATATTTCCAAAATATTTTCCGATTCGGCAAGTTTCTCCCCGGTAGCTCCCACTTCGGTTTCTAGATGTTTCTTCTCTTCGGTGACGATATTCAATGACTCGGTCAATTCCCGTTCCTTGTCATTGGCAGCGGCCAGTGCGGTTTCCAGGCTCAATGCTCTTGCTTGGAACGCCTCGAGTTCGAACAAAGCTTCCGACATTTTGTCTTTGAATTTCTCGGACTCTGTTTTGCTGTCCTCGGATTTCTTTTCCAAACTGATTATTTGTTCTTCTAGTTCTTGAATCCGGTACTTCTCTGCTTCGAGTAATAACTCCATTTCGGCAATCTTTTGAGTTGATTCCCCTGCTTTGGTATGAGAACTCTGAACCAAATCTTCGAGCTCGAGATTTCGTTGATGGGTCGTGTTCGCTCTATCCTCGTGTTCTGTACATTTTACGATGCTCGTCTTTAGATCGTTCTCGAGCTCTGAGTGCCGCTGCGATGCCTCGTTAATGGCTGATTCTAGATTGCTTATCATTTTCTTGAAGTCCTCTGTTTGAAGATTCAGCTGCAGTTTCTCTTCGTCGACTCCTTTTATCGCGGAATTCAGTTCACTTATTTTCTCAGATAATTCTTTCAATTCTCGCTCGCTGTCACTGCCTTTCAGAGAGAATAAATTCAACTGTTGTTCGAGCTCTCCGTTTTTCTGTTCAAGTTCCTGGAGTTGTGATTGCGCCTCTTCTGCAGCCTTGTTTGAAGCTTTGATGATTTGCTCGAGCTCGAGATTCTTCTCGGTTGCGGTTTTGGTAGCAGATTCAGATTCATTATGAAGTTCTTCCAGAGCCTTTAGCTTCTGCTCAAGCTCGGAATTATCGGACAAAGCTTGAACTAAGAGCGAATCTGATTTCGAAAACTTCTCGTCTGAAATTTTCAGTTTTTCCTCGAGATCACTGCAGAACTCTTTCAACTGATTTGTACTTTTTGTGAGATTTTCCAAATTTGATTCAAGTTCTTGTCTTTCTTGAATGGCTGCACTAAATTCGGCCTTTGCGTCCAAGATCTCCGCTTCTCGAGTTTTCAATTCCTGCTCGAGGGATTCCTTAGTCTTCAATTTGTCCTCCATTTGAGCTCTGGTTTCTTCCATCTCGGAGATCTTCTTCCCGAAATCATCTTTCGACGACGAAAATAGAAGCTCAAGAGCAGACAGATCGTCCTTGATCCGAGATTCCGAGGCCTTTCTGAGCTCTAATTCCTGAGTTAGCTCGTTGATTAGCACTTCCTGAGAAGAGAACTTCTCCTCTATTTCCCGAGCTTGAGATTTTGACAGTACTAATTCTTCCCGTGCCGACGATAGCTCGGCCGTAGTACTTGTAAGCGATTCTTCCACTTTCTCCTTTTCGGAAATTTTCTCGTACAAACCTTTGGCTTCTTCTCGAATCGCAGCCACCCGATCTTCCAATTCGATCGCACTATTTTTCGCGTCCTCAAGAAGTCTCTCAAATTCCGACGCCCTCTTCGTCTCCGATTCAGCGAACAAACATTTTTCCTTGTGGAGCTCCTCAAACTTGGTTGATTCATCGGCAGAAATCTTCAGCCGATGCTCCAATTCTCTGTTCTGCGTAATCGAGTTCTCGAGCTCAGAAGTCACCCGATCCAACGATTCTTTCAATTCCGCTAACTCCTTATCCTTCGATTCATGCCCGAGCAACGCCTCTTGCCAAGAACCAAAGAATGATTTGTGTTTTTTCTCGGCCTCGACGACCTCTTCATGCAGTTTCTTGTGGTTGATTTCGTGTTCTTCGCATTTCTTATCGGATTCTTCAAGTTTATGTTTTGCAACTGAAATATCGTCCTTGAGCCTTTCGTTTTCGGATTCGGCGTGCTTTAGCGAGACTACTAATCGATCGATTTCAATCTCGAGCTCCCTCGTTCTTTCTTTTGCTTCCAGCAATTCCCGGCTGGAACTCGTTGATCTCGGCAATGCCTTCGCCGTCGGATCCTCGCCGGATCGTTCTTTATCGTCGATCAATTCCTTCTCGACCTTGATGAACTCTCTGTCCAATGCATTACCATCTTCTTCCACTCTATCAAAATCTCCATTTGCCTCCTGCTTTGATACAAAAATACTATCATTATTTGTGTAAAATAAAAATAAAAAACTTACAATTTAATATATAAATATATTTATACGCTAAATGATAATTCTAAGTTCGCTTTCAAATTAACTGTGTCAAATAGTGAATAAAATTTAAGCAATTATTATCGACATTTGATGATTTGATACATCATCGTATAAATTACGAAGGTCGAATAAGAAACAATCATAATTTGACACGTCAATGTATAAAATAAGAACAAGAACGAGGAATAAGAAACTAACTAATAACTATAACATCACTCATATACTAATTATGCAATATTTATTTTCTATATTTGTCCGATTAAAATCTCCATATCGGAAAATTAATATGAAGAATGCGACATACAAATTGACCGAGCAAATGAATTTCTAAACGATGAATAAAGACATGAATTATGCTCACCTTAACGGGATAATCGGCAACGACGCGGTCGACTTCTTCGGTGACGGGGACTTCCATCGATGTATCTATTGAAATAACAATCACCAAACATTAACAACCACAATCCTAGTCCATCGGTCACGGTTACCGCGCATAATTGACACGTTTGCGCATATATATACGACCGAGATAGTGTTTTCGTGCAAAAATTTCATAGTAGAATTCAGGATAAACTTTGCAAGGAGGAGAAATAAGTCAATTTTATTTATTTCATTGAAGAAATACTTTATACGTTACATAAACTAAAAATAATTAATTATTATGATTCAATATAAGGTTTTAAATCAAGCAAATTTGATCATCGTGGTGCCCACTCTTTCCCATCCCGACCAATCCTAGCCCTTCATCTTAAATGACGTGTCCCATCACCCTGTTAATGCTAGTGTGGGACCCGAAATTTCATCCAATGACAGTTTTGACCCTCAAAGAGGCAGCTTTTAACATCATCATTAATTTGTTTATAATTAAGAATTAATTTTAAAAAGAAAGAATCTCAAAACTTGGCATCTCTCAACCCTAGAAGGCTGGACTGCCATAGAGTCGAGGTGCCGATCAAACAAAACATTGAAGATAGCTCCGATCTGATTCCGGCGATCGGAAGAGAGCTCCGATGATCAGAAACCCAGAAAAGAAGCAAGAAGCAGAGGAAAGTCGATGGGAGTAAAAAGAAGCATCCGATCCATAAAAAAAGAAATAAGAAACCAAAAAAAACCCAAAACAGATGCAAAAAAGACCAAATCAAAGCCAAAAACTTCACACACTTGCAATCAAGTAGAGCAGATTAAGTTAAGCAGGTAGAGAGGGATCACTTGCTTGCCTCAGAAAGTGAGTAGCTTCAGCTTTTGCAAAAGACTTCTTCTTCGCTTTCTGGAAATGGAGATTTGAAGAGAGAGGGAGAGAGAGCTGATGGTGTTTGAGGTTCGAAGGGAGAAGAGTGTATGTATAGCAATGGTGGAAAGTAGAGAGAGAAAGAGGGAGGAGAGAGAGTGGGGTAGGGACAGGGTGGAAGGGGTCCATCTTGAGCACAGCCGAGAAGAGACGGTGGTTGAATCACGATGTTCATATTATGCCTCTGGATCTCTTTCTTATTACATTCCCACCCTTTCAGCACCGTTACCCGTTATTTCCATATATATTTTTTTTATTTTTCATCTATTTTTTTCATAATAATCGCGTATTCAAACCGGTTATTTGTTCCCCGTGACGAACACTTTGAAGGGTACTCATTGAAATTTTAGTCAAACTGTTTGTGTTTTACCGAAACTTTTCAACGTTAACAAATACATAATTTCATCGCGGACTATACGAACTTAGCCTATGTAAGAAGGTTGAAAGGGTCTTTGATTTGGAGTCTATCAAATTTGACAAGCTTAGTGGTTGGTCATCAAAGCACAAGATTGAACATGAACACAACGCCCAGTCAACTTTGATCAAACCACCACCAATTTTCTCAAATTCTAGCGTTTACCCATGATTTATTCTCCCCTATTCAAACTAAAGTTTCAATTTTTTCAAAATAAAATTTAATTTTTCATAAAAAGTTTGATTTTTTTTTAATTAGGAGTGCGAAGGAGGAGGTTATATTAGGAACCGTGGAAATAAAAAGGAAAGCTAGTTTGGCTTTTTTGTACAAAAGTGGCGGCCATGACCGACCGACCAAACCGCCCCTTGTTTTGTTTTCTCTCTCTAAGTTTTGTCCATAATTTATGTTTTAGCCCCTCATCTTTAAATTATTTCTTTTCTAGCCCTTCGTTCAAATTTGCATATCCTATAGACCTAGTTAGGCTGCACTATTTATATGTTATCAAGAGTTTGAACAATTAGGTGAAGCAACTACTTTTTTTAACGGAGAATTCGGTAAGATTTCGATCCTAGTCGTTCATTACGGTTGTAATCTCGAGTGTAACTTAGTTATGCATTGCGAATCGAGGATATTGGATAGATGAGTCTCTTCGAGGGAACGAGCCGAGCTTGTTGGGTCCCGCCTTGCCCCGTCCTCGGTTGACTCACTTGCCCGGGATGAGAGCTTTGCGCGTTCGAGCCAAATACGGATTTTGATGTATTTCGGCGCTAGCGAAACCCAATGTTGATTATTCATAATCTAGGAGATTTCGATAAACGACTGCATTGATTTCACCGGACCAAAATAAAGCATGGAGAATTCCTTTCCTACCTAAAGTGAGAATAATAAATACTTATTTTTTTAAAAAAGATTAATTAAAAATTAGGGTTTGACCTCTGACTAAATCACCGCCGGGTCGCCGGCGTTGTAGAAACTTTCTGCCGTCGTTAGAAAGTCAGATGAATGCCACCTCCCTTGCTTGTTTCTTGGTATCTTTCTCAATCAACAAGTTGCGTTATATTCTAATACCTTGACCAATTGTGAAACCAAACCGATTCTTACTTCATCAATTTTGCCGGAGTTCCTTGTTCGTCCGATGTTGAACTCTTGGTCGATAACAAACTCCGATAGGTTTCGGTCAGCGATTTGAGTGATCGGTTTAGTTCATGATTTGGTCACGGGTCAATCGTAAAACATGAATCGGTCCAGGTCAGTTCACAGGGTCCCAGGAGCGTTGAATCATGAACCGTAGCTTTAGAAACGGACACAATGGACCGTTCCATAGAGTATAGGGTATTATGCGACGATAAATCTTTTCGTTGGTTAGTTGACACACATTACAATAACCTCTCTCTCTCTCTCTCATAAATATAACATGGCAGCCATTTATTTTCTCTCTCTAGGGTTGCCATCTGTGCAGAAATCTAATGGAGGGTGGAAGACAACGTTGAGTTGTAGAGAGAGACTGGGAAATCAGTAGAGCTGAGAATGGCGAAGCAGATGAATTATCTACTTGTTTTCGTCGTCAGCAGTTGTTTCTCTCTCTAAAATCGTCTGTATCTGCTCGGAGTCATGCCGGAAAGCATCCCACCTAATCTTCTGGCATGAAACATCTTACCTTACCCTGTCCTGTCGTGCACCAAGAAAGAAAAGAACTCATTGGAGATCATTGATCATCCTCTCCGTGTCTCCGACAATATCCTAACGTCTTTCTCACTCTCGTTCTTCTCCAAGAATCCATGTTTCCATACTCCTCCATTACCCATAACCAGATCGGCTTATTTCTATTATCCGGCATTGAATTTCCGGCGATGATGACGTCGAGCAATCCTCCGAATACCTCAATCCGCTTAAACGTGGTGTGGCCAAAAGAGAGAATCAAACGAGAGAATCGAATCGTACTTTGGCTCTTCTTCGTCGGAAAATGTTGACAAATAGGGCGCAGAGAAGCTGATAATACTCAATAAAATTTCAAACCGAGATTGCACAGCGGATAAAATATCTTGTTCTTTACTACTTGTAATCAAATAGGCAAACCAATATCAATCAATAATGATAAACACCAGAGAAACGAGATTAGTGACACCAAGACTTTTAACGTGGAAATCCCTCGAATTAAATAAGATAAAAAATCACGGAACCCGTAGGCCGCTTAATCAATCTTCCACTATATCATAAATAATGGGTACAACCAAATGTTCTCTCTAAATTATCAAACTAGAGGCATACTATACTTCATCAAGATAAAAACAATAATCTTGGAAGACAATAAAAGCAAGAGAGGATTAAACTAAAAACGAAACAACAATTTCGTGTTTATCCTATCAGACAACCTTAAACATCTCCACCGTTCAGAATGTAACTCTGTATGTCGCAAAGCTGCTGTCCAAATTTTACGTCGATCTAACGGCTGAATCTTGAAATAATCGAATTCGACTCGGGCTGCTGCAGAAAAATCCAAACCCTTTTAATCTCTCTTCTTTCTTCTTCTTTTCCAAACTTTACTCTTAGGATTTTCTCCTAAACAAGACCCTTAGAGGACCTCAAATATGGGCTGAGCCCAATAGAAAACGTGGCCATCCAGGTCAAATGGTCCACGTTATTAGCCATCTCGAGGCTCGAGGAAGACGAGGGTCTGCTTAAATGCATGCACAGATTGAAAATCTGAAATCTCGAGTTTCTGTTCTTCAAGAGTCTCCATGTCCAGAAGCTCTGCTCGATTCCCAAGCCCATCCCCTCGTTTAAACATGATTATTTTATCCAATGCACACCCCTTGAACGTAAAAGTTCCAAGTCCTCTCGTTTCAATCCTTCTTCTAATCCAAGAATCTGCATTTCCATACTCGTTTATCACCCATAACCAGACGAACTCATTTCCGCCGGCCGGTGTTGGATAATCGGAGATAATAACTGCGAGCAATCCTCTGTGAATTACGATTCTCGCCGAGGTTGTATCGATTTCATTTCTGCAATCACTGGGCAGCTTTATCTCTCTGAATTCCTCGTTATTTACGTCAAACGAGAGAATAGATCTGTGTGGTCGACCTTCCTCGTCGGAAAAAATGGCCACCCAGTTCAAATCTCCGTTCACGGTCGCATACGTCCATGTAAAAAAGATCAACCTTGTCGATAACTCCTCTGAAAACTCTACTTTTTTCCATGAGTTTGTGCTCAACGAATAGGCCTCGGCTTGGGGTAACGGGGGGCTTTTCAATCTCCTCGACCGCCATTTGAAGAGAGCAATTCTGATGACTATGTAATCATTAGTTAGCCCACGAAACCCTAAACCAAAATTAATTTTTGTCTTTGGGTGGAAATATCTTTGCCTATGTTTTCCTTTGAAGCATGTCTCCGGCAAGGTTATGTATTTTCTGATGGTCGGATTCCATAGATAGATTTTCCGGCCGAAGGGTCGCCAGTCGGTGAGACAGATAACGCCGTTGACAGATCCGACCAGAATCCGACAAGGTCCTGCTTCAGAGGTGTAAGGTAAAGGGATCTTAAATTTCTTGGCCGTAGAGAGAGAACTGCCGGCGAAGAAGGAGCAGAGCTGGTTTTGATCAGAAGACGGAGACCAGGGTTCGAAATAGTGGGAGAAGAGGTACCCTTCCGGCGAGGAGAGGAGGTGGGCGTGGACGAAGCTCCGGCCGGTGATAATGGAGTTCCAGTCTTTGCAAACGCTCCGGCACTGGAGAAGGAATTCGGCCGGAAAATTCTTGAGGATGTTGAAGATGAGTTCGCACGGAAGAGAGGAGAGCGAAGCTTCCATTTTCGCTTCTTCTCGACTGTCTCCGCAACTTTTCTGCAACTGAAGGGCTGGCGATGATGATCTTTATAGGCGGTTGAATTGATCGGGGGTTGGTTGAGTTTGACGGGGTACTCGGCTTTGACTCGTTGCTGTTCTTCTTCTTCTTCTGCAATCTCTGAATCATTCTCTTGAATCAGTCAAAACACCATTAATGAAGTCGTAACTCGTAAGAAACAGAAACTGGTGTACATATCGTATCTCTCACTGTTGTTCTTCTCCAAGAATCCACGTTTCCATATTCTTGCATCACCCATAATTTTTATTCTTTCAGAAAGTTTACTTTTGATTATTTCTCCAAAAATTTCACCTTTAATTATTATTTATGAGTTTCATCTCAGAATTAGTCCCTAAGGCTTTCACTCTGAATTACTCTAAACAAAATCTGCGTAGTGGTTAGTGGCCTTGGATCCAAAGGGTCGCTTTAAAACGAGAACACTGATGTAGAGACGGCTGTTCCTGTGGATGGGGCACCTCAACGGTGGAGCCGAGGTGGCCGACGCCGAGGGAGGGTATGAAAACCAGCTCCGGTATCTTCATGATGCCCTGGTTTGAAAGTAGAGATTAGAGAGAGCAAAGCACTCCAAAGAAGATGACGTCAGGGTTGACTTTAGCATAGAAATGACGTCAGTGTTGACTATGCCACCATTGCTCAGCTAAAGCTTATGTAACCAAGATTCAGGGTTTGTAGTCGTAAGAGTGTTTGGTCTAGTGGTATGATTCTGGTAAGAGTGTTTGGTCTAGTGGTATGATTCTCGTAAGAGTGTTTGGTCTAGTGGTATGATTCTCGCTTCGGGTGCGAGGGGTCGTGAGTTCGCTTCTCGCCATCTCCCAATTTTTTCTTTGCTTTTGGAAAGAGTTGGCGGAGATTGTCCGGCCTAGAAAGGAGGAGCTCGCCGGGAGAAAAGCGTCGCCGGCGAATGACATTCTGTCGCATGTGCTGTCGGCGACGGACGATGATGGTGCTCCGATTAGCGAGGGGGAGATTGCTAATAAGATTCTGGGTTAGCGCAACGGCGGCCATGACACGGACAGCTGTGCTATTACGTTTGTTTGATACCATCTTGCCCAGTTTCCGGAGATATGCAGTCTCGTCGACGATGGTATGATCTCCATTGATGGCCTCAATTTTTTCTTCATATTCATAGATCATTTTGATTTGCAGAGCCATTGGAAATTGCTCAATCTAAGAAACCGGGAGAGACTTTGAACTGGGAAGAAGATGAAGTACACGTGGCACGTTGCCTGTGAAGTTCTGAGCCTGGCGCCGCCGCTTCAAGGCTCTTTCCGGGAGGCCATCCACGACTTCGATTTCGCCCGATGTTCGATTTCCGCATCAATGTCAACAGAACTATGAAAATATAGTAAAATTTCTGTTTGTCATGGTCGGCTTCTATATTTTAAATAAATAAAAATATTTTTTATTATATTTTGAATAAAATTAGGTTCCATTGGACTAAATTTTGTAAATCTTTTTTATTTATATTAAATTTTATTTGATTTTGGCTTAAATTTTATATGATTTTAAGTCATTTTTTGACTCACTTTTTCGTTATGATTTTACAATTTTTAATAATTTGAATCAGAATTAGACCAAACCTGACAATAATTATTTATTATTTAAATTGATTGAATCACGCGACAATACATCAAATGATATTATAAGAGAGTATGGTAACATGGTGAGTCTAAACTACCTCTTATACATTGGTATGAATTTTCAAAGATTGTGCTATAGTTTTCTACATACATGTTCTTGTCTATCCTCCAAATTATTATACCCCATTTCAGTTTGGTCAAGTTCAATTTAGTTTGATCTGGCCAATTGAATATCTAGATGCATGCATATCACGTCTTGTGACGACTTGTCATGTTGTTGATCATGAGGTGCACAATTTTGCATTACTTAGGAGAGTAAAATTATATATAAGCAAAGTTCGTCTCCCTATCTATGAAAGTGTGTTTCAGGTTAGAATTTGAGGTTAAAACAAATATAAGACATGTAACATCTCTCGCGCTCTTAAGTCAAAAAAATAATAAAAAACCGACCATGATCCGAGATTCACCATCTATCAAACACCAGTCTTGATCTCTAGCTTCCTCAATCTAAATCAAGGGACAGGATTGGTCGACGAGCCGTGTAAATCAAGGTTGCCAAAAATAGTCAGAAAATAAGGAAGAGTTAAGAGAAGCACATAAAGAAGTGCCAAATGAGAGCTAATAATAGGAAATCTATGGAACACTCGTTTAAACACACTTTCAAAGGCCTGCCTTATATATCTCCCTCACACAGTTCAGCTCCATTAACACCCAAATTAACCTCCTATGCTGGCATGACAGAGAACAATTAAAAAAAAACCAATACCAGGAAAAAAACCTCGTACCTTATCAAATAAGACACCCAGGTTTGGTTTCTAATCCTGTCTTCATCCCCTAATTTTCACCCTCCTCCTCATTCTTCACCTGTAGAGCATAGGAGGAAGGGAGGGAGAAACAGCCTGAGTTGCATAGAAGGTTTCTTCCTGGATTGATTTGAGAATCACATGCATCAATGCTGATGGGTGTGTGCGTGATAGGACTTATGCGCACCAAACCTGCACCATCAAAGCTTTGGCAATTGCCCATTGTGGTTCTGTTGATATCATGCTCGATCGGGTTGAGGTTGGCTCATCCAGACGGTGACACCCTCCTGAATTTCAAGAGCTCTTTGACCTCGGCCGAAGCTTTAAACAATTGGAATTCCTCCACAATTCCCTGCAATGGAAACATGCCGAATTGGGTGGGCGTGCTTTGCAATCTAAACGGAAACATTCGAGGGCTCCGGCTAGAAAACATGGGACTCAAAGGTGGGGTTGATCTCGATTCGCTAGTGTCTTTAACCCACATTCGCACCCTTAGCTTTATGAACAATACCTTGGTTGGTCCTTTTCCGAATCTTGAAAATTTCAGAAGATTAAGGTCATTGTATCTCTCGTATAATCATTTTTATGGAGAAATCCCCGACGACGCTTTCCAAGGCATGAGATTCCTGAAGAAAGTTCTTTTGGCAAATAATGAGTTCACAGGGGCCATTCCTTCATCTCTCTCGTCGCTCCAACCGCTTACCATTTTGAGGCTTGATGAAAACAAATTCAACGGCCAAATCCCCAATTTTCGACAGCGTACCTTGAAGAGGTTCAATGTTTCAGATAATGAATTGGAGGGTCCTATTCCTCCAAGCCTGGGGCAAATGGATCCAACCTCCTTTGCAGGTATATCTGTTCGAGTAAAATCATTTCTAGCCCTCTACTTTATTCTGTATCTCTGCATACTAACCAATATTCATCAACTCAGGTAATGAGAACCTATGTGGGTTGCCTCTCCAGAAACTATGCAACTACCATCTGAAAACAGAAACAAAAGCAACTCCTATGCTGAGAATCGCCATAGCCATCATGGTTGTGGGGGTGATACTTGCCATTATAACAGTAATTTTCATAATATATTACTTCATAGAACGAAGAAAAGAGTCAGAACAAGGCTATGCAATCGGCACAAGAGCATCAAATCCCCACAACGGATATGTAGGTTCCCATGAAAACCAAATTGAACAAGCAGTGCAATTAAAGAAACCGGAGCATGGAAAGCTTACCTTCGTAATGGAAGAGAGAGAGAGCTTTGATATGCACGATCTTCTCCGAGCATCGGCGGAAGTTTTGGGGAGTGGAACATTTGGATCGTCTTACAAAGCCATCATATTGGGCGATGCCGTGGTGGTGAAGAGGTATAAACAGATACTGAACATTGTGGGCAGAGAGGAGTTTCACGAGCATATGAGGAGGCTTGGCAGATTGAGGCATCCAAACTTGCTTCCCATTGTTGCCTACTATTACCGGAAAGAGGAGAAGCTCTTGATTTCCGACTTCATGGAGAACGGTAGTTTGGCCAGTCAACTTCACGGTGAGTTTCTATAGATTATAACCATGGCTAGAATCTAGATTCTTTCTGTTTTTTACAGTAATGATCTGCATTTGCCAATCACGAAGAAACATCACAAGCAAAAGTTAAAACTTGATAAAATAAGATCTCTGTGTTCTTGATTTTTTGTCATAAATCTGATTAATTCTAGTTACAATTATAATCCAGACATGAAAACCTACTGCCATGATAATGGATTATCTCTCCGGTCTACTAATTCAGGACTGTTAAAGGAAGCTAGGGAAGATTGATGAAAACTCACATGTTTATTTGAGTTAAAACTTGATAAAAAAATCTCCACGTTCTCTTTGCTCTTAATTTTTTTCATAGATCTGATCCATTCTGCCAACAATAATAATCCAGACGTGAATATCTCTCTGATAGGCCTACTAATTCAGGAATTGTTAATGGCAGCTAGTGATGATCGAGAATACTTACATGCTTTGCATTAAATTATGAGCAGGAAACCACAATGTGGAGCAACCAGGCCTGGATTGGGCGACACGGCTGAGGATAATCAAAGGCATAGCCAGGGGATTATCGTATCTCTATAGCAACGCACCGGCAAGCATCGCAGTAGCACACGGCCACCTGAAATCATCGAATATCCTGCTAGACGACGCGATGGAGCCACAACTAACAGACTACGGGCTCCTCCCGATAATCAACCAGGACCAAGCGCATAACCTAATGATGGCATACAAATCGCCGGAGTTCGGCGAACACGGCCGGATAACAAGCAAAACAGACGTCTGGTGCTTGGGGATCGTGATATTAGAGGTTTTAACAGGGAAGTTTCCGGAGAACTACTTGACGGAGAGGCACGAGAGGGGCGCGGACATAGGGGAATGGGTGAATGAGATGATCAAGGAGAAGAGGACGAGCCAGGTTTTGGATTCGGAGATGAGAGGCGTGAGCCGAGGGGAGATGCTGAAGCTGCTGAAGATCGGATTGGGCTGCTGCGAAGAAGACGAAGAGAGGAGATTGGACTTGAACGAGGCCGCCATGAAAATCTTGGAGCTCGAGGAAGGAGAGGCCTGGGACTGTAGCCCAAGTGAGGATTATCAGTGACACGCTGTCACGTGCCACGTCATCTCACACCGTCCATTCTAATTGGCACACGTGGCATGAACCTATTTGCTTCCAATTTATTTTTGCGGGAATTAACTATCAATTGTAAATTATTTTTTTTCTCTTCGATAAAAACCCAAATTGTTCTCTTAACCCGACACCCGACCCGGGCCCTCATCCATCTTCTGAACCGGGGTTCCAATTATCGGACTATCTGTTCCGCCGATGAAGCAGCCGGCGTTCCCAGCCGCTCTTCCGCCGCAGAGCAGCGACACCACCAACTCTACTCCGGCCACCGACAAGAGGAAGCTCCGAACCCTGACGGCGCGGGAGCTCATCTCCCACTACGAGTCACAGGGCCTCGACTCCCACCGGGTCCATGAAGGTCATCGATGACCTTCAGGCCGCGCACTTGAGAGTCGTCTCTTCTATCAGAGGCAAGAATGTCAAGCTTATGGCCGAAAATTCCTGGAAGATTGATGCTACTATCAACCGTCTTGTGTTTCTTGAGCTGAATCTCGATTCCAAGCCGGGGTACCCTCAGATTTTTGCGTTGGGAAGCTGCTTTGAATGGAATTGGGGCTGTTCTTTCCCATATCTGGAGTTGTTTAGGTCAAATTTGGGGCTCCGTTGCGAGTATCGGCAAGCCTTCTTCTTGAGGACGAACGGATCATTTGTGAGAGGTAGAATCCTTTACATCATCTTGATTTATTCACGATTTTGAGTTTTAGGCAAAGATTTTGAACTCGAGCTTTCTCCTCCCAATTTCATTCATTATCCTGTTATAGTACAAAACAGAAAGCCTTTGGATTTGAAGAAATCAAGCAAAAGACTTTAGATTCTGTGACCACCGGAGATCCGCCGTCCTTCGATCCTCATCCCATAAAGCTTCTCTTCAGCTTTTCCTTCGTCTTCTTCGCTGTTTGGCAAGCGATTTTGGCTGCCGATCTCGCTGAATCCGCTAGTGTTTCCACACTCTTCTCCAAACTCTTGCTCATAGCATCTATCATCTTACCTCCTCCTTGGCCACCACCTTCCTCTCCCACCTCTGTTTCATACACTCCCCGGAAACTAAAGCCCCGCCAACCAAAATCACTCTCTTCAATCCAACGCAGGCATTGCATACAGAAAAAAAAAAACGAGAAGACAATACTCACTCAATGTTCGGGGAATAGAAATAGGCAAGAGCATGGGACAGGAGAGCCCGAACCTTGTCCCGGAAGCTCACAGGAGGAGAAGTAGAGACGGAAGAAGAAACTAGGCCGGCAGCTCCGGGGAGGAAGACGACGGAGATGAAAACCCAGAAGGCGAAAACTGGGAGCGCAATTCTAGCCATGGGAACGGTCCTGAAACACTTGTGAGAATGGAACATGTTTGAATGTTGTAGCAGGAAAGAAATGGAAGAACTTGGAGAGGACGTTTCAAGGCTTGCTTTTTCGAGACTTGCTGACCTTCCCAAGCAAGCATAAGAACATTCTTCACGGAGGCATGAGAGGTGGATCAAGCATAAGAACATTCCTGTGCTAGTGTGGGACCGATTTTAAACCTAAGAAAAGAAAAGGGGGTGCGCATGTTAGGTTTATTAGTTTTTTTTGTGATTTTTATAATCCCAATTCTCTGTGATTTAGGCAATAAATTAAAAAGAAAGGAAAGAAGCATACGATCGATTTGACACTAGTTTGATTGACTTCTAAGTGTCAATCAAACTTTATACTAATTTTTCTTTACTAATGACTTTACCCTTATGTCACTTAACTATTCTTTTCGGTGAGTATTATCCGTGCTTCTCCTTATTCACTATTTTACTCACTTTGATCAGAATTTGGAGGGTCATCGAAGAACAGAGAAAAAATGGCGACTTGGACATTTACAACGATTACTGAGAAGCTCATTAGCTGGCTAGTGGCTACTTGTTAGCAGTGTTATCGCCATTAACGTTGATAATTAAGAAATGTTAGAAATTTCGAAAGATTTCTCCTTCTTTCCTCTCTCTCTAAAGGGTTTAGAGATGTATATCTTTCCAGAGCTTCTAACCCACCAAACAAAAGAGGAAAAATTTTCACCCTTTCAATGTAGCAGATAGAGAGATAAGAGAGTGATTTTGAAGAAAGGTATAGCGAATCGGATTGGGTGAGCTTTGGAATTCTGTTTTCGACTCATTATGTCTACGATTTCAACTCTTAGTGCTGCTCCAGCTGCTGTTTCGGCTCCTCGTATGTGCTAAAAATCTTCCCCTTTCTTTTAGTTGTTAACTCTGCTTCCTCGTATACGACCGGTCATTTGAAATTTTAGCTCAGATCTTGCGAACTTGCTACTTGCTAATTTTTTGCTTTAATGGTCATATCGGTATGATTCTGCTGTCTCTTTGCTACGTTTTCTGGTGTATGATTTCTAATCATGGAACCATCCATTTTTGCCGGTTTTCTTTAACTTGACAATGGACTATCTTCAAGTTACTTCGTTTTTAGAAATTATGAGGAAGCTGCAGTTCAAATCTGAATCTGTCAATGAAATCGCAGATCTTTCTAAATGAATCCCATTACTGTATTCTTTATCTTCTTTGATTTAAACCTTGTTAATGGTAGTGGAACCAAAACTCAAGGAGTAGGACTTCCCAATGATTTGACCTTGTTTCCAGGCATGATATAAGCGATTTTAGTTTCTCAAAATCTGGGTTGATGAGAATGTTTTTATTGGTCTCCATATGTTTTTATTGTGAATTTTCTCATATTGGTGCTATGACAGTTAAATGCATTTGTTCTTTGTCCAGGCTTTGCTGTTGGTTGATTCGAATAATTTTCTGGCTGACTGTTCTGATTAGATATCTTGATATGATGCTGTGTTGCTATAAAAAGATTGCAAATATAGTCTTTTTTTTTTAAATTTTCTGGGAGGCTAAGGAAAAGAAAGAACATAAATCTAGTGTGATTGAGTGCTGTTTCTGATCATATAGTTGCTATTTGTATTCAAGATGGCTTCTTTTGATTGACAATAACAAAATTTGATCTCTTTTTGTGGCTATTGTTTCGGTTTAAGATGACACGAACGATTTAAGACTGATGATATCTGATTCATCTTTAGTTTATTTTGCTTGTTCTTCGTATATTCACAAGCACAATCAAACACGTATAACCAAGGTGTTTCAGGTTCTGGATTCTTTCTTGCAGGTGATGGTTCCTACCAGAATGTTTGATGTTTGTTTATTTTATCTTATTTTTTGTTTATCAAATAATGCCATGGTACAACTATAGAAATGATAACTCTAATTGCTTGCAAATTTTCTGTTTCAGGAATTCAACTCGAACAAGGAATAATAGCTATTGCAGCTTGAATTGGCTGTAATTTCTCTTTATTTTTTTCCCGAGTGAGATGAGTTCAAGAATCCCTTCTCATCAGCTAAGCAGCGGCCTTTATGTCTCGGGCCGCCCGGAGCAGCCAAAAGAGAGAACTCCGACGATGAGCTCAGTAGCCGTACCGTATACAGGCGGTGATATAAAGAAATCCGGAGAGTTGGGGAAAATGTTTGATATACCAATGGACAACAACTCAAAGTCAAAGAAATCGGGACCCATAACCGGGGGTGCTCCCACAAGGAGCGGTTCTTTTGGAGGCACGGCTTCACATTCAGGACCGATCACAGCTAACCCTGGCGGTCGTAGTGGGTACACTACCTCGGTCACGGTAACTTCTCAGAGCCTTTCTGGCTCAGCTACGGCTAAGAAATCTAATTCCGGGCCATTGAGTAAACACGGAGAACCCGTGAAGAAGTCATCGGGTCCTCAGTCGGGTGGAGTGACACCAGCAGGCCGGCAGAACTCCGAGCCTCTTCCTCCCGTCCTTCCTGCACTGGACTTATCACATCAGGACCGATTTCATCCGGACCGTTGAATTCTTCCGGGGCCCCGCGGAAGATTTCCGGGCCACAGGAATCGACAGGGTCTATGAAACTACACAGTTCCATCGTCCACAATCAGGCTATAACTGTTCTTAGTCAAGATGATGAGTATTCGTTCAAGAGGAATTTCCCAAAGATAATATTGTGGTCGTTGGTTCTTCTCTTCGTAATGGGGTTCATTGCCGGTGGTTTTATTCTCGGAGCAGTCCATAACCCGATTCTCCTTATTGTGGTGGTTGTTCTTTTCGGGGCTGTTGTTGCACTCTTTACTTGGAATACTTACTGGGGAAGACGAGCTATTATGAGTTTCATTGCTCGATATCCGGACTCCGAGCTAACAACTGCAAAGACTGGGCAGTTTGTCAAGGTCTCCGGGGTATGTTTATTGCTCTTATTATAATTAGTTTAACTTTGTCTATCTTGTTAGGAGATTTAAATTCTTGGCAATAGAAAGTGAAGTAAAAAAGAACTCTTATACGTACTATTCGCATCACAATGAAAACAGAAAGATTTTATGAATTTTCTTGACCGGGGTTTCATGATTTCCGTCTCAGATTTATTGATTTCATCGGGGTTAGAGTATGAATATTCTTTGTGGCAGCATAATCGACATTTGTTTTTTGATTGTTGAAGGTTGTCACTTGTGGCAATGTGCCCCTTGAGTCATCATTTCATAAAGTTTCTAGATGTGTGTATACGTCTACGATTTTGTACGAGTACCGAGGGTGGAGTTCGAAAGCAGCCAATCCTACTCATCGTCGTTTTACTTGGGGGCTAAGATCGTTAGAAGTGAGTACCGGACATATACTTTCTCGATTTGTGTAGCAATAAGCATTTGAATTGTTCTTTACTAAATTTTTTTCTATTTACAATCCCTTTTTTGATCTTAGAGACGGGTGGTAGGCTTCTACATCTCTGACTTCCAGTCTGGGCTGAGAGCACTGGTCAAGACAGGCAGTGGAGCAAGGGTCACTCCTTACGTTGAGGACTCGATTGTCATCGATGTGAATCCAACAAACGATGAGTTGTCCCCGGAGTTCATCCGGTGGTTAAGTGAGAGGAGCCTTTCGAGCGACGATAGAGTGATGCGGCTAAGCGAAGGGTAAATTTCGGACATAATCGTCTCGTTAAGTTTTACATACTCGTTTTTTCGATTAAAAAGGGGCTAAAAATGTTGTCTTTAAATATTGGGTGTGGATTGAAATATCAAAATTAAAGGTTCCATTTGAATCGGATCGCCTGCCAAACCTACCGAAACTTGAATATTTGGATCGGATTTGATCGGTTTTTAATTTAAAAATTGATGTTAACTCAAACTAAAACCAACCCAAAATTTTGGGTCGGATTCGAGTGAGTTTGATTATACCAACTAATCCATTGAATCAAGTCGGTTAACTGATTGAACACAAAAATTGAGAAGAAATAATTAAATTTTATTTGGTTTGGGTTGATAACCTGCCGGTTTGAATTTTACAAAATCGACTTGAACTAAAACCAACCTAAATCTATTGTAGATCGGATCGATTATCCAGTTGTTTTTAGGTTAGATTTAATTTTACATAACCTGATCCACCAGACCGGGTTAGCTTTCGTTCTGTCTTCGAATGGAAATTTATTAGTAGACGAGATTTTATGAAAAAAGTTCTTCATATTCATAGGAAAAGAAAAAACAAGTATTTTTTTTTATCTAAATTTGACACAACATGGGAGAACCCACTATTTATAATTGTTTTGGTCGAGTCCACCCCTAATCAAAATTGTCTGCTGTTTATGCAGGTATATCAAGGAAGGAAGCCAGTTAGTGTAATGGGTGTTGTTCAGAGAAACGATAACGGCTAATGATCGTTCCTCCTCCAGAACCGATAGCAACCGGATGCCAGTGGCTCAAATGCATATTCCCGGCCAGCCTAGGTATCGTTTTGCGATGCGAAGACGCATCGAAGAATGATGTCATACCAGTCTAGAAATGCCTGAACTAGAATTCCTTTTTTTTTGGGGTGCTGTGCTGATAAAGCTGTTGTGGGAACTGTTTGATAATATTTCTTTGATTGATGTATATAGTTCTTTCTGATGAGCTTTTTGTGAGCCTCCTGTAATGGAGGAGAGCTAGTCTGATGCAGCCTAGGTTAAGATCGAGCTTTGTGTTAAATAGAATGTGAAAAGCTGTGAATTTGTCTTTTATCCTTCCATTAATATATGATCTAAGAAGAATTTTTTGACATAGATTCATTAGGGGTGGAATCAATCCGGGTTAAGTCCGGCTCAATGTGATTTGAGGTTGCACCGAAGTTGGTGCAGCATTAGATTTAGAAAACCGAAACTGAATCGACTGGAAAATTGGTGTTTGAGTTCAGTGTAACATTGGTTTCGGTTTTGTTGTTGGGGTTGGACTTTGGTTTGGCTTATGATTTTTCGGTGTTGGATAGATAATTGTTCAATTATTGGATTCGGTGATGATGTTTTACTCGCTTATAGTTACGAAACTGATTCATAATCTCTCTGGCGGATGAGATTTCAGAAGAAATAGCCTCACACCATTGTTAGTGTTGGCAAACATGGGTATTTCAGTCGTTGCAAAACTAAGGCTATCTTCTTCAAAACTCAAAAATTCAAAGCCTTGTCTTGTCGTTGAAGACCAGCATTAACATACCAAGGCAGAAGAAGGCTAAAACTCCAAAAAAGAAACACACTAATTCACTCTGAACAAAAGTTCAAGCTATATATAGATAAACTAGAGTTTTATCAGCTTCATTTTTGCAAATTGGGCAAAGGGTCTTTCTTGATGAGTTTCCACAGAGCCTCCTTGGCTTGCTCCAAGGTTTCAACGCCATGCCCTTCTCCAAACGATATCCTTTGAATATTGAACTGCATTGCATCAAAAATGGTACTCTAATATTAGCATCAACCTCTCCGGATGCTAATTTAGTCAGAAATCGATGTTTTCAGTGTTCCTTATCTTTTGCACTTGACTGATTGATGAACATTATGATGACCCGAAAGAATAGTTTTTGATTTACCTGAGCTCCTTGGCGCACTCGAATATCAGTTCCCTTGCTATCAATCGATATGAAAGCAGCATCGTCTACCTCGGTTTCGGCCGATAACATCTCTTTCAACGGCTTGGAGAGCATGGCATTAAGTTCCTGAAAATCGAACGAACAAAAAACAATATTCTCATATCATATTTTCCCATGAAATGATCTACAATCCCAAAAAATACAAGCTCAGAGATCTAAATGACATAACATGTAGTAATATTCACCTTCAGAGTATCTTCGCCCCCATTTAGGGCAATCTTGTCCGGTTGGAGATTCTCGTATTCCTTTACATCAACCCAAGCAACAGTTCCGAATCCTCCGATGAAGTATATGTCACTGGAAAAAAAAAAGAGTCCACTAAATTAAGATAATCCTCAATCCAAACAAGCATTTAGACACTATGAACGCCATCACTTCTATATAATTTTGTAACTTCAATGTCAAGCCCATCGAACGAATAGTCTCGAGCGAACCAAACTTACCGCACGATTCTATTTAGAAAAAGCATCAACTCTTTGATTACATTTCATATGTTAAAATATCATTCGTCGTATTTAGTTTTCCAAGAGTCTTCTATAGCCAAAGCTCACTTGTTATGATCACATTAAAGTTTTCTTATTAAACTAATTGAAAATTAATGGGAAAGTTACTAAATTTTGCGATTTAAAGTGTAAAAGTGCCTCTACTAATTAAGATTAAAGGTATTTAAAACCTTATTCTCTGCATCCTGAAATAGTAGAAGTTCCCCCATTGTTGAGAAGGGCCTTGTTGATGTTTGGCAAAATACTGCTTGTGAGCACATTCCTGCAACCTCGAGCAAATACAATCAACACAAAAGAAGATGAAATGAAGTTCATATACAGTTTGAGAGGTGATCAGTTGATATGATTCAGCATGATTGTTTTTAGTTAAGGAAACAAAACAGTAACACAAATCGAATTGCAATACAAAGATAACACAATCGACGGTAGTTTGAGAGATAAGTAGGCTCTTCCAATAGCTACTCTAATGTCACTTCCTCTTCTCTAAACATTAACTTAGAGAATACTAAACGACGCAATTAAAGTATATTTTGAGATACTAAAAAAATTCTTAAAACCAGATCCAAACTCGGCTTAATCACTCAAGATCTGACCTAAATATAATTAAAAAAAATATTATCTTATTCTTTTCTATATCGTTTTCAAAATAAAATAGCACAGGGACTAATTCGAAAGTGCACTATGTTTCATGGTAAATGGGATGAAACCCGACAGCAACAATCTCACCCCTAATATGAACCTCATAGGATTTTTTTAATAACAAAACCAAACTGTAATGAAAATCAAATATGAATACAAAGCTAGCCCAGATTTGTTGGCTCTCTTGTCGGATACTCGAGAGGTCTTCAACTATTTCAACTATTTCACAAAAGAAACCGTCATGTCACGCGCTTCTTTTATAAAAATAACTCACATACTACTAAAAGACGTAGTTAAAAAATATACTTAGAAATACTAAAAGACATGTTCAAATGAACACCAAGAAAATCCTAAGAGGCAATTATAAAAGGTACGTTATAATTGCCCAACTCTAGCAACATCATAACCCATCACAGAATCTCTAAGTAATTAAATCACTTAGAGACCTAGTCTAACAACAATGGCAAGACTCGAACCAAAAATCCAGAAACCCACATATTCAGAACCCTAGTTCTAAACTCTCAAAGAGAAACGATGGTGCAAATTACATGCACGATCTATATCTCATTAGCCTGCCTCTTCACTGTAATCACAATCTATATCATGTCATTCTTTTAGTCTACCAATCTCCCTCTGTTATAAGACTTTCAACATTGAGCCAGATGGGAATTATTATACTGAAATAGGCTGTCAATCATCAAATTCTAAAAAAAGCTACATAATGCGGCTTAAACAGGATTGCAGCATTTCCTTTGCAGCAAATGAACATAAAAAAGAAAGCAAAGCACCCGCTTTGAGAAAGATCAAATTCTATTTCAATATATTTAGGGGCTATTTTCCTACCTGTTCATCATCTGGAAGTGGATAAACATCTCCGAAGATTGTTACCCTTGCATTTGATAAGCCAGTCCATCCAGGTACCTACAAAAAACAGTTTTAATAAGACTATGAAAATTAAAAATAACTGAACTTGATAGAGTCATTTCGAATGTTTCATAGCTACCAACCTGAACAACAAGTGTGCATCTGGGATTAGCTAACAAATTTCTTGTGTGTATGGCCAATGGAGAAAATGAAAATATAGGATCTGTCGATAGACATACACAATCATTGAATTTGAAAGTTGCGTGCAATCATCTAGTTTAACGATTTTAACTTAAAATGCACAAGACTTACGTCCCATGGAATCAGGTGCAAAATCTACGAGCGAACCAAATGGATATCCTTCTCGTCGGTGATGCATTCGAGACATAACAGTGCATAAATGAGCAAATCTGGTCTTAAAAACATTTGAAAATTGCCATCAGAATATTTTTTCTTACACTTAAATTCTTCATCATGACAAATAGAATGAGTACAACTAATAAAGAAAAGAAAATTTAAGGTCTTACCTGTTCCATCAAATTACGAACTGCTTTGGCTGGTCTTGGTAAACCATGTGCAGATGTTGCACTCTGCACACCACCAGAAATTGGTGTTCTAAATAGCCCAGCTCTAGCTCCACCTCCTGTTCCAACTCTAGAAGGGTATAGATTTGTGTCCATTTTGGATGAAACATCGGGATATGTCTCGCTATCTTGGTCGAGATTCAGATTATCCTTAAAACCAGAGATAAGGCCATCAAAACTAATTTTTGTAACACTATGATTATACAAGTATATATCTTTTATACTTCATGAAATAAATTTCTTCTTATATGACATAGAACCAATCATATTTTCAACTAATCAAACTTTTTTGTGACATTTTTACCAATAATCAAGCCAATTACAGTAATACATAAACTTATAGCTTCTTGTCATTCATGGAAAGATAATTTTACAGATGGGCATATCATTGGATACCCGTCATTAAAATGTAGCATGATTCAAATATGTTTACATTCGTAAATGTTGATAGAATGTAGCATCAATTCGCAACCACAAAAAAATATGAAAAAAACATTCAAACGCGGAATGTTCGTAGTTAAAGAGGTGAATCCAGTAATGGATACACTCATTTAATTTGTAAAAAGTTTGAAACTTTAGGCTACGCTAAAGCAAGTTGAGAAGAGGCATAGGATGCCAAATCTGAATCCAAAAAATAACTCGCCCATCAAAGAATTTCACAGAATTCTCAATAAAAAACAAGCTCGAATTCATATAAATATCAAAACTTTGATTCAGGATAAACCAGATTCTTCGTCCTCTATTTTCTGAGCAAGTCAGCCGATCATAGAACAACTTTTACCGCCAGGCAACCATATTTGAGGCAAAAGAAAACGAAATTCGAGCACAACACCTCAATAAAGAACGAAAATAGCTACCTGATATAAAGAGAGGGCTTCGTATTGGGGAAGTAAGCCAGAACCATTATTCGACATCCACGCCTCTTCATCCTCGGCCGGGAACCCCCTCGGAAGAGCGCGAAGAACAGAAAAATTAGAACTTTCGCCAAGTCTGAGCAACCCACATGGCTTGCCGGCTGTTCTGATCGAAGAGAATGAATTACCCGGCGCACAAATCTCAGGAAGCTTGGGGATACGCACAGGACTGGCAAGAGCTTCCATTGACGAGATGTGATAGATAAAATTGCCGAGGATTTGGCGCAGATGGAAGGACGAAGATGGTGTTTGAGTTTTTTGTGTATATGGTAATGTATGCTAAGGTGTGATCGTGCTTTTCTGGAAGAAACAATCTCTCTTTTTGTATAAAGTATCAAACTTTCTGTATTTGGATTCTTTGTTTAGATTTTCTTAGTATATATTTGATCAAAATTCACGAGTGATCTTAAATCGTTGATAAATCAATTTTCTTGGTTTCATTTATGTATTTAAGTTTAGATTATTTACCGTTGTTATTTTTTAAAGGTAAGGCTAGATTTATCGTTTTATTATAATTTTTTATTTTATATAGGAATAACAATCGAATTAGACTAACACAGACCAACTATTTGAATTAGATGTTTTTAGACAAATTTGATCAATAAACTGCGATTTTTGAATTTTACAAAATTAAATGTAAATACAAATCAAAATTAACTTGAAATTTATGGTCGGATTGAATCGAATCGAGTTCTTATCTAATTGTACAAAATCCGACTATCAAATCGGATCCATATCAAATATTTTGTTAATTTCATTAAAATTAAAAAGTGTGTTTGTTTTGTTCTCATCAATTCCTGATGACAAAGTGTTATTCGTAGTTATGATAAAACTTAACGTGTTCTTTGACGACTTTTATATTCAACTTATTTATTATAACTAATCTCATAGCTTCACGAGTAAATTGCTATTTATCAAATAAAAAGGGGAGTTCATCCAATTTGCTGCAAGTGTAGAATGGGTTGAAAGCGGTGGAAGGTTCAATGAAGGGAGCTTGATTGTCCTTGAAAAGTCCTACTTACGTCCTCTCCAATCCAATTATATGATCACTTCAACAAAACCATTTCTTCCGAATTCGAGCCATCATCGTATCATACACATGTTGCATGGATGAATCAAACTATATATTTTGTGGCACTTGAACTTTATCATTCAAGCGCTCTGTCGTCACATTTTCTCTAATTTAACCGCTATAATTCTGCTGTCTTTTGCATGATACTAGGATTGTGCTGTTGTTTAGAGTTCATAATCCCTTTTGAAATACTTGGTATTGACATTAAATTTGAAATAACAGATAATTAGGGAATAATATCTGCCGATTTTGTCACAAAGTTGATGAAATAAGTGCATGATGATGCTCTCCGTTAGCGATGCTTTTGTCCCTGTGTCTCCAACACACATTTCCGGCATGCTCCTCTGCGCCTTCTCCGGATTACCCGTTCCGGTTCCAGGGTGGAACCAAACCGGACCACAGCTACCTGACATAGAATAGCCATCATTTTAGCCATATATAAACGAATAAACCAATAAACAAACAAAAAAAAATGGGGCACGTTGCTATCCGGAGAAGGCGACAAAATGAACGTAGGATCATCAAGGAAGAACAACTCCTATAAACATCTACGTTAAACTAAGGACTTGGAACACCAAAGAGCCACCTTTACTCGTCAATTTGCGGCCCCATTAAGTCGTCAAATCAACAGCAATGACTCCAATTCTAAGACGCTAATCAACACAGAACGTCTCGAATTCAATAAACAGAGGCCCAGAAGTCTAAAACCAAATCAATGAAACGCAGGTGTGTTCAATCATTGGTGCACAAAAATTACTTTTTTGCACAATTGGCCCGATGCTTACCAGCTGTCTGTCGATGGGTGTGCCTGATATCATTGAAATTAGCCAAGAAAAATCATCAGAACAAACAGAAATTTTAACCAAAATTATAACTTCACTAATCACCTGGGTTCTCTCTGTGTTTAGATTCTCCAACGTTGTTTGAACACAAAAACAAAACTTTAAATCCTGGTTTAGCACCCCGAGGTTACAGTGATGGATCTAAATCTAGGCAGGACGACACTAGTGGACTTCCCAAAAGAAGAACGGTTGGTCAGACGGGTAAGTTTTGAAAGGTAGTTAAGCCAACGGTCAAGACAGCCCGTTTCCCTCTTCTACTTCTTTCTCCAGTTTCAAAACTAGCATGCCATTTAGTATCTAAAACTTAAAAAATCCAGCGCTTGATTTTGAGTTAAAATTTGAAAATGGGAGACTCATATGGAGGCAATTGGTTTATTGGATCAACAGCTTTTCTCAGAGAAGACTCAACAAACAGTCAGCAGCTAAATGGATCAGATTCAGTGTTTTTTCTGCTTGTAGTTGCATTGCTAACACAATGAGATGTAGTAGTATCAGTAGCTTTGTTAACAGATGCCCTTTTTAAAGATCCATACATCGTAGTATTCTTCTTCATCTCTCTCTCTCTTGCTTCTTTCTGAGTCTGGTTTCCCCATTTCTTCAGACCTTTAAACCAGTAAGTTCAGTAACTTGTTGTGAAGAAGTGTAACACATTTTCTGCAGTTGTTTTTTGTGCTTGAAATCTGCACATTGTAGATAACTATGAACATGTAGCATTAACTGCAAAATTATGCATGATTCATGATTGAAAACTCACCTCATTGAGTTGTCTGATTGAATCTTGGCGCCATCTTAACCACAGATTTGAAAGAGGAGAGTCATGGCTGAAGATCTGGAGCAACCACTGCTCAATCCTGACAATTTCAATCGGGATGGGATTGATTTGGTAAGCTACTGCAAACGACACTTTGAAAGATCAGTTTCTATATTAATGTAGTATCTAATCTGAATTGGGGTCTTTGTAGGAACGGCTGCCATTGGAAGAGGTTTTTGAACAACTTAGAACATCACCTCAGGGACTTACCTCCGAAGAAGCCAAAGCTCGAGAATTGATCTTCGGTCAGAACCGTCTTGAAGAAAAGCCGGTAAGAACTATCTTTTTAAGCATCTCATAACTCCTTGTTTTTGAAATGATCCGATGACCAAATCTAAGATAAATTCAGATTTACAGAGTCAGACACTTGATAAGAGTTTATCTACATCAAATTAAAGCAACTACAAGATTTCAAATAAGTGTATCTGAGAAAAAAAGCAATTGATCGACAGTGTAGATTCTACACAATGTAGTGATACCATGTAGATAAGGATGGTTGAAGATGACTAGAGCTTAACTCTACATTTGTTTATGTTATTCATCATGAATAATATCAGTCTTTGTGATGCAGGAAAACAAGTTTTTTAAATTTTTAGGGTTCATGTGGAATCCACTGTCATGGGTTATGGAGGCTGCAGCCATTATGGCCATCGCCCTGGCTAATGGTGGAGTAAGTAAAAGAAAATGCTTATTTTCTAATCAGCTAATGTGATCCTATGCAGGCTCACTGACTTCCTTTTATGATCAAATTGCAGGGTCAGGCTCCAGATTGGCAAGATTTTGTGGGTATTGTTTGTTTGCTCTTAATCAACTCAACGATCAGTTTTATCGAAGAAAACAATGCTGGGAACGCTGCTGCGGCCCTCATGGCCCGTTTAGCTCCAAAGACACGAGTATGTAATGCGTTTAGTTAAAAAAGATACAGTCTTGATCAATCAAGGATCCAATCAAACCCAATACAGAAAGTTGAATGCATAGAGAAGAACTAAAATCAAGAGCTTTTCTATAGCTTGGGGCTTTACCTCTCAGTAAATTGATATGAGCTTGTCCCCACTATGTGTAGGTTCTTAGAGATGGGCAATGGCAAGAGCAAGATGCTTCTGTTTTAGTACCTGGTGATATAGTTACCATTAAACTAGGGGATATTATCCCTGCTGATGCTCGATTGCTCGAAGGAGACCCCCTTAAGATTGATCAGGCAAGTAAATAAAGAGTTTAATCCAATTGTTTAAACTGTGATAAACTGCATATTTAAAACCTCTTGTATACTGTCTTGTTATAGTCGGCTCTTACCGGAGAATCATTGCCCGTAACCAAGAGGACAGGCGATGAAGTTTATTCCGGCTCTACCTGCAAACAAGGAGAAATTGAGGCAGTTGTTATAGCAACAGGCGTTCACTCATTTTTTGGAAAGGCTGCTCATCTAGTTGACTCCACCGAAGTTGTCGGGCATTTTCAGAAGGTATGTCGTTGAATCTTTGAATGCTGTTGTTTAAGTTATGTAAAATTTCATGTGATTCAGTAAACACAATATAAATTCCATCATTGCTAGATCGAACTATTCCATGAAAAATAAGCAAATAAATAAAGGGATTTTTTATGGGAAATAAATAAAAATGCCTGTTAGGAGTTCAATTGAGGAAATGTCTACAATAACTGGGTTTAATCAGATACAATTTGAAGAGTTTTGTAGGTTCATCGATCTGGATTAACAAAACTTTTTAAGTTTCCAAAAATTGAATTATCTTTACATTGATGGAGATGGAATCAATTAATAGAATAATTGATGGAAGAATCATGTTTTTTTTGTAGGTGCTTACCTCCATTGGAAATTTCTGCATTTGCTCCATAGCGGTGGGAATGATTCTTGAAATCATCGTCATGTTTCCCGTACAGCACCGCAGCTACAGAGATGGAATCAACAATCTCCTCGTCCTATTGATCGGAGGAATTCCGATTGCTATGCCGACAGTTTTGTCTGTGACTCTTGCCATTGGGTCCCACCGTCTTTCTCAACAGGTGTGAAGCTAAATGGATGTCCAGTACAAATTTATTATATTCATTCCAATAGTAACAGAGAAATTCTTGGCTGAGATGCAAGTGAAATCTTTGTTGCTTTTAAAGGGTGCCATTACAAAGAGGATGACTGCAATTGAAGAAATGGCTGGAATGGATGTCTTGTGCAGCGATAAAACAGGAACACTTACCCTGAACCGTCTCTCGGTTGACAAAAATCTTGTTGAGGTACTTTTTGTATTGGAAGCCAAATGTTGGAGAATGTTCAAATTGAGCAATGAGCTGAGAGGAGAAGTACAACAATAAAATGACAAAATTGAACTTGAAAATCGCTAATGGACAACTTACAACAAACAAATGATAAAATTCACTATATAAAAAAAGAAAGAATAATACGAGTTTACCCACATAGTTATAACGTAAAAAATCTCAAAATGATATGAGTTCAGACCCAAATAGAAGAACTTTGATTGAAGCATTTGATTTCAGCATACACTACTCTGCATATTTTAGTCGGATGGATTGTGTTAGTAAAGGGTTTTTAGGAAATATTTATAGGTGGCTTTGAGTAGTTTTTTTTTTCCTTTTCTTTTAAATCAATGATAGGTTTCTATATTAAATTAAGGGTGATTAAGGATGAAGAGAAATAGAATAGGTGTTGAATTATTTTGAGAATTCAAAAAAGGAAATTGGAGGAGCATAAAACTTCAAATCACTGCAAGAGAGGAATAGCAGATCCTTGAATTTATACTAAATATTGTATTTTTTGTGTTTATCAACATATGTGTCCAAGATTTTAATTCATTCTTGTCTATTTTTCTATAAATGGTGGCGATTCTTATCAGACTGTTCAATGATTTGGTAATTAAATTGTAGTCCTCATTCAAATGATCATTCCCTCATACAGGTCTTTAACAAAGATATAGACCAAGATACAGTAGTCTTGTATGCAGCCAGAGCATCAAGAATGGAGAATCAGGATGCCATTGATGCAGCTATTGTCAACATGCTTGGTGACCCAAAGGAGGTATAATCAGAAAGGGCCACTATTTTATTATGTGTTAACGTATTTGAAGAAGAGTATATTAAAAGAGAGTGGACCTTTTTTCATTTAGGCTCGAGCAAACATCAAGGAAGTTCATTTTCTTCCTTTCAATCCAGTCGACAAACGTACTGCTATTACCTATATTGATCAAGATGGTAACTGGCACCGAACCAGCAAAGGCGCTCCCGAACAGGTATCTATTTTCATAGATAACTGTGTGTTCCTGAAAAAAGTTAAAAAAGAGATTCATCTCAAGCTCTTTAAAAAATTATTAGGTTCTAAATATGTGCAAAGAGAAGAATGAGATTGCTGGAAAAGTGCACTCAATCATAGACAAATTTGCTGAAAGAGGATTGCGATCTCTTGGAGTAGCATATCAGGTATGAGCTAAGTAGCTTTTCGATAGTTGCTTCTGATATGCACACTAACGTAATAGATAATTCAGTTCTTGGTAATTTTTGCCTTTATTTAACCATATTACAGACGGTTCCTGAAAAAAGTAAGGAAAGTGCGGGAAGTGAGTGGACATTTTGTGGTTTATTGCCGTTGTTTGATCCTCCAAGACACGATAGTGGAGAGACCATCCGTCGGGCACTTAACCTTGGAGTCTGTGTGAAGATGATTACAGGTGCATATTACTAATGATCAATAGTTTTGAGGATGTTGTAGAGTGTTATGATGATATGCTTATGCTATAGGTGATCAGCTGGCCATTGCAAAGGAAACAGGCAGACGTCTTGGAATGGGAACAAATATGTACCCGTCATCTTCATTGCTAGGACGTCATAAAGATGAAAATGAAGCTCTTCCCGTGGAGGAGCTCATCGAGAAAGCAGACGGCTTTGCCGGAGTATTTCCAGGTTTTATACTTCAATCCTTTGTCCTTTCATAGATTTCGTAAATGTCCTTATTTCTCCGATTCTGACCATATTTTCAACTTCTAGAACACAAATACGAAATTGTCAAAATTTTACAAGAAAAGAAGCATGTGGTTGGAATGACCGGAGATGGTGTAAATGATGCACCTGCATTAAAGAAAGCAGATATTGGTATAGCAGTGGCAGATGCCACAGATGCTGCAAGAAGTGCTTCAGATATAGTCTTAACTGAGCCCGGTCTAAGTGTCATCATTAGTGCTGTCTTAACCAGCCGAGCAATTTTCCAAAGAATGAAGAACTATACCGTGAGTATCCATCTTTCTCTCCCGGAAAGCCATTCTTACTCGTCTTCTTAGTTTTATCATTAAATTTTATGATTTGTCCTGAATATACAGATATATGCCGTCTCCATTACCATCCGTATTGTGGTACGTAGTGTTTCTTCAGACTGTTTGCTTTTTTTAATCCTTTTGGCTCCTTCATCACTACTTTTTTCTGCGTTCCCTTTGTTTTAATTATTTCGCTGTCATCTATTGCAGCTTGGTTTTGTGCTTCTGGCTTTGATATGGGAATTTGATTTCCCGCCTTTCATGGTCCTGATCATAGCTATACTGAATGATGGTAATGTTTTATTCTCGTTTAACTTCAACCTCTAAAAAAACTAAAGATTCCCCTATCATTCGACCAATAAATCTGAGAAAAAACCAATACAACCTCATCTGATCCTGATATACGTCATGTTTCTAAAAAAGTTTGCATGTTTTAGATGCTGAAATTGTCCGTCTTTGTTAATTTGAATGAACTTCAACCCCAGTTAATCTGACCCACTCCACAGGGTTAGCAGATTCAGAATCATGGAGCTTAGGTTTCACTGTCTAAACAATATTCTGAACTTTTTTAACCAGGAACCATCATGACTATTTCTAAAGACAGAGTCAAACCATCTCCAATGCCAGATAGTTGGAGACTTCCCGTGATCTTTGCTACAGGAATTGTCATCGGAACATACCTAGCCCTAGTTACTGTGTTGTTCTTCTGGTTGGTAGTGGGTACAGACTTCTTTGAGGTGCTTGATCCGGTCCCTTCTCTATTTTTCATTCGCTTTGTTGGCGAATATATATCGAGGAAGGCAAGTAAATGCTTCCCTTTTATGGCTGTAGACTCGATTTCACGTTGATTCTTTGAGTAACAACTCTGAAAAAGTGGCAGCGGCTGTGTATCTGCAAGTGAGCATCATCAGTCAGGCTCTCATATTCGTCACTCGTAGCCATGGATGGTCGTACATGGAACGGCCTGGAGTTCTCTTGATGTGTGCTTTCGTCGTAGCTCAGCTTGTAAGCACTCTACATTCCATTGAACAAACTAAATGCATTTCCTTTTTGTCCTTCGCTTTATCTCTTCATCACTTGTTTGCTCAGGTGGCTACGTTAATTGCAGTCTATGCAAATATAAGTTTTGCTTACATCAATGGTATCGGATGGAGATGGGCCGGTGTCATATGGCTATATAGCTCGATCTTCTACATTCCCCTCGATGTTATAAAGTTTATAATACGGTATACAGTTAGCGGAGAAGCTTGGAATCTGTTATTTGATAGAAAGGCAAGTCTATCATTAGACCATTCATCTTATACTGGAATATGCATAGAACTTTCTAACCTTTTGTACATATATGCATCTCAACAGGCATTGTTTACATCGAAGAAAGATTATGGCAGTGAAGACAGAGCAGCTAAATGGGTGCAGTCTCAAAGAAGTCTCCACGGATTAGGTTCATCTGCAGAGTTGGAGTTTGACGGTAGGCGATCGACTTTGATAGCAGAGCAGGCGAAGAGAAGAGCCGAAATCGCTAGGTAATGTCAAAACCATATCATCCGAGAACTCAAACCCATCTAGAATCCATCTTAGCTCAAGAAGTTCACTTTCTTTCTATGATGTTTTTGTAATTCTTGAAATCGGGCTTGGCCAATGCAGGCTAGGAGAGTTGCACACTCTGAAAGGACATGTAGAATCCGTGGTGAGGCTTAAAAACTTGGACGTGGACATAATCCAATCTGCGCATACAGTTTAAGCCGTTCGACATAACGACGGGTCTAAGGGAGCATAGCTAGTTGAACACCATCGAGGCATAGTTCTCCAGTTAAAATTGAGATAATCTCCCACTTAAGATTTGATCTTTTCTTAGTGCATTCGATTTTGTTTTCAAGGATATTCCTTTTGAGGCCATCGGTCTCTATAGGAAAATTTTGACATGGAAGAGGACTATCTCTAGAATTGCTCATTCTTGATCGGGTTATTGCTTGACTGCAACTCAACCCTTCGAAATTTTCTTCAATAAAGACAGCATGTATCCATTGGATATGTAATTACTTCCTTCAACTACCAGACATAAATTTTGAGTCAATATCTCTAATCTGAGATCTATTCTGCTTTATCTATGCAATGCATAAAATTTTAAGTATTCCATCGGATTCGTTGCAGTTTTGTCAAAACACTAAGAAAGAATGATGACCATGAGACCGAACAAATGACTTGAATTCCTATTCGGGATAGTTGCTTTTAACAAAGAAAAATGTTTTGAATATATTTTCGACATCAAACTGCAGAGTATTTGCAACTTAACATAAGATTTTTTGTTTGAGATGGACCAGTTGGATGAAACAAGGACTTTGGCTCTAAGAGCACGACCTTGAATCCACATATAAAAGCTTTAAATAAGTGTAATAACAACATATATCATATCTTTCTCTGAGAGCACAAGCTCTGTAACTAGCCTGTATATTCAACTGGGTTTTTTACTGTAAACTCTGAATTCACTTGTTCATCTATTAAGCTGCTAGATTCACTCCAGGAGCTATGTTATGGAAAAAGCAGATTAACCACAAAATAATTGTAGATTTTACTGAGATATCGAAGAGGTTTTCATCAGAATTCACAAAATGGAACACGCACCTCTTATCGACAGCAAATGAGAACAATCAATGGCTTCGAAATACGATTTTAGCTTTGCTTGAACCCCAGAAGGCAGGTTTTTGGCCCCATTTTGTGGAAAGTTTCGTATCTGATTCCTCACTCGGATCCAGTTGACGATCATGGCTATTGGCTGGTCGTATTATATTCTTCTGTCCGAGACGTCAAAGCCCATCAATCAACTCGCTAATTTTTCTGGGCCTAGACATTTTCTTCGTTGTCACATTGACAAGAACAAAAGCCCAAATCTTCGAGTCTCGTGCAAACAGTAACATAAAGCTGAGATTTTTCTTCTCGCGGGAGAAAGGAGAGGGATACAGTCATGATTATAGAAACATAAAAGGGCTAAAGCTGTAGCAGCTGTTAATAATGGAATCTGTCGGTCGAAACAAAACTTAATGGTGAAATATTTTCTTTAATCTGTTGTATGCGCGAGTTTGATTGAATCGAAACAGTGATTGATGCGGCGTTGAAGAGGGGATTGAGAAAAGGTTGAAAGAATTTATGGGTTATGTTCAGTAATTCTGTTTCCGATACCTTCTGTCTGTACTGAAAGATCCTGATTTCATGACTATGGAGAGAGAGCTTGATCAAATCCAAGCTCGAAGCTTTTCCAGAGTTTGGTAGACGACAAGAGTAGTCTTTCTTTGATCTGACGATGTAAGACTTCGTCAAGATTCGCGACGTCTCAGAAAGCCTGAATTTCCCAGCTTGTTTAAACTCTGCATCTTGGCATCATTTAGCAGTTCAAATCGACATTATAATATGTCTTGAATTACGTGAGAGAAAGGGACGATTGAGTTAAGTTGAGTTTTGTCTTTTCTTCTTTGATTTGTTTTTTTTTTTTTTTTCTCTGCGCAACTATGGAGGAATTCGCAATTAATGTTCAGATTACAGGCAAAGTAGTGGCTGTCGCCATTCTCGTCTTCTTTCCTCGTACTAGTCTTAGTCTTCCTCGTTCATCAAACGCGCCGCCGCCCCGGCCGGGTTTTCTTCGTTCCCGACGAAGAACCTCCCGTCGCCGCCGTAGGAACAGGACTGGACCCTGTCCTTCTCCGACCTCTCCCTGTTTTAGTTTTCAACCCCGAAGATTTCAAACATGGCTTGGAATGTGCAGTTTGTTTATCTGAGCTCGTTGAGGGAGAGAAAGCTAGATTGCTTTCGAACCGCAACCACGGATTCCATGTCGATTGTATAGACCTGTGGTTTAAGTCTCATTTCACGTGTCCTCTTTGCCGTAAAACTGTCATCGCCAAATTTTCCGATCCGATGACCGGAGAGAAGTCCCGCCAACCAGAACGGACCTTGATTTCATCTGGGGTTTCCTCGGATTCTCCGATTCTTCCGACAAACATCTTGTTTTGGGGAAATCAGATGCGGGTTAGTTCTGTAAGGGCCTATTTGGAAGAGGGCTCTTCTTCTCAGCCCCCGCGTTCTCCGGCGATTAACATGCCGGCGGAGGAGCATAGTGGTCCGGTGACGACCAGAATGAGGTTGTTGAAAATGCTTTTGAGTACCAGGTCCATGGACGTTGAACAAGCCGCCATTAGAGGCCAAGCTACCTGATGAAGATGATGACTTCATTCGAATTTGACTCCCAGTTCATCGGAGAACTCCACCATCCGCCATTACTACTTCCTGCCTTCCATGACCATCCCCCTAAACCCTACCCATTCCATTCCCGCAGAGCTGGCAGAACTTACCAAAGGTTCCGCAGCTGAGTTCCATCGGTTCATGGTTCATGCACTTAAAACAGTAACAAAATCTAGCCAATTCAATTTCCTATTATATACACTTCAAAATTAATTTTTTTAGGGGCTCTGTCCACCCGGGACCAGAATAGTGGGTTCGGTTCCAAATATAAAAATAAGCATACCCGGAACCAGAATAGTGTGTCGGTCTTTGGTTCGAAACCAAACCAAAAATCAATGAGTGAGAGAGAGGCTACGTGGCACTTACAGTTTCTGAGTCACCTTCCGACCACTACATTTTTGGTCTACCCATGGACCATGGTTCGATGACTGCAAATGTCTGTGGGGATCAAACGGTAGATCTTGGAAATCTTATCCTATGACCGAGTCGTTGCCGGTGTGTTTTGTTCTTCCCCAGTTACTCTTTGCTATATATTAATCGCTCTTTGCTATATATTAATCTTTCTATTTTTCTACTCGATCCTCAAATGTAGAATCAACCAAGTGTAGAATTGATAGGTCTTCGCGAGAATTTCTGCGAATCTAATCTAAGAAAAATGGTTGAATCTGAGATCCACGGCTCCAAAGCCCGCCATGGTTGTCGGAGCTTGGCCTGAAAAATGAGCCATTGATCGTCCTTCCTCCTCCTCTATAAAACCACCTCCGAGGCATGGTTTGATCTATTATGATTCCCAATTTTCAACACTGTGTGTCTCTGTTCATCGGTTCTGTGTTTCGTTTCGTTCTCTCCTTTTTTGATTTCTTCTTTGTTGCAGAAGAGCTTGAATCTTTGTAAATAATGGGGTTTCTTCATAAGTTATGGGACGAAACGCTTGCAGGCCCTACACCCGACACAGGCCTCGGAAAGCTCCGAAAGTATAACTCTTTTTCTCCGGCCCGATCTCCAACCTTGATCTCCGATCAGACTCCGGTTTCTCGAATCATCACCCTCCGTAGGACCTCCACCGACTGCTCCGCCGTCCCCGACTCTCCGGCCGCGCCGGGAACTCCGGTTACTCGTAAGTCTCTTGGGGTGCGAGCTGTTGAATTCACTGAATTTGAAACTCTTCATTTGTTAATATAGCGGGGACGCCGCGGTGTGATTTCAAGAGATTTACGAGGCGGAGATGGGAGACTGATGATCGTCAAAGTCCGTCGGAGATGCCGGAGAGTACAAGTCCGACTGTTTTCGATTGGTTATTTTTTTTTTACTTTTTTCTTTGCTAAGATCGAAAATAAATCATTTTTGTTCTCGATAAATGATTTTCTCTTCTGGGTTTGATTGTTTTTTCAGGATCATAATGACCGCCCTGGATCGTTAGGGAGAGAAATTGAAGAATCGGCCGACATGATATCACCTTTCGTGGAGGTCTTCTCTTCAAGGAGTTTCTTGTGTTTATAATTGTGTATATTTTCATGTAAATAGTACAACATTGTTATTTCCGAAAACTAGAATAAAGCTCCGAGCAGGAAAAGTCGCCGGAGTTCATGAGAGGGATGAAGCAGGGTTGCCGGCTTTCAACATGTTCCTCCATTTTTGTTTTTGTTTTTTCATTTTTGTTTGAAAGTTTCTATCTTTGTTAAAGGGTTCTGCTTATTTTTTGTATAAACATGAAATGAGTTTGGAATATAGTCCAATTATTTTCTTGTTGATTGCAAATTAAGAATTAATCCATAATAGTCTCGATATCTTATCCAACCGCATTATGATACGAAGAGCAAGAAAGAGAAACCAAGTTTCGTTTTAAAATGGTAGAGCATGTTCTATTCTAGAGATTTGAATTTCGTGGAGGGAAGACGAGAGGAGCATCGACAATTCACGACGACGTTAGAAAGGGATCGGCACATTTCATCAAATGCACGGTCACAAGTAATTTGAGTCGTTCATCGAGATATTATGATCAACGACTAGTATCCGTCCAGCTTTACTACTAAGAACACCTACAACTTTGTCTAGGATCAACCATTTAGACACAATTGCCGATGTAAGATAGTTTATGTGATTGGGTGGATTTTTCTATCTTCGAACGTGAGTTTGGATAAGGTTTAGTCTTAAAAGATCGAACCTTTAAATTTCTAACACTCAACTAGTTTTTGTTTGAGCAAAATCATTCGAGAAAAATGACGAATAATAATCAAGCTTCAAGCTTTGATTGGACCACTCACCATCCAACTCCCGGATTGGTTGGCTATTCTGTCCTTGGTGTTCTAGCTTTCCCTTTTTCTCAAGAATCTGCTTTTACAACGAGGCTCTCTCACCATCTTTCTCATCAAGTTTCTTACTCTGCTTTTGAAACCCTTTCCTTCTTCTCCCCTGGTATGTCCTCGTGAGTTCCTCAAGTTTCATGGGTTACCCTCTGTTTTTATTAGGAATTTCAGCGCTTTATTACTAACCAATCTTTTTTTTAGGGATTCATGAAATATTCATCGTATTTTGCTAACATTGTTCGTCGGTCTATGAAGCTTAGCACGTAGTCTATGTCCTGAATATAGATACGATATAGCCAGGTTAGATCTGTAAATAGTTATGAATTATGAAGAACAAAAGCCTTTCATATCGCCTAGATTGAAGCAGATTCTCGGAACTAACGTCTTGTCATTCTCTTTCCAGGAGAAAATGAAATCTGAACCTGTAAACGTTAACGAGTTTAAAGAAATCGCCAGGCAGGCCCTTCCGAAGATGTTCTTCGATTTCTACTCAGGGGGTGCTGAGGATGAGTACACTCTTAAACAGAATGTTGAAGCATTTAAAAGAATCACGTAAGTTATGTTTTGAAACATTCAATTGATATCGGTTTTATGCAAGAACACGAATGTGAATGCTTTGTTGGATTCATAGGCTCCGCCCTCAGGTTCTTCTAGATGTAAGTCAAATCTATTTAACTACGACCATACTCAGTCATCAAATATCGGCTCCGATTATGATTGCTCCAACTTCCTTGCACCAATTTGCACATCCAGATGGTAAAAAAGATCATTCTTCTGAGATTTGATTTGAGATCTTTGATTTTCACTCTCTGTTTCGTGTTCATTTCAGGTGAGTTGGCCACGGCAAGGGCAGCTGCTGCATGTGATACAATTATGGTACTCGGAATTCGAATGATTATATCGTGTATTAACTAGATCATCGAATGGTGCTTCAACTTTTGATACTTTTCATCGAAGATTTTATCGTTTTCATCGACCTGCACCATTGAGGAAGTCGCGTCCAGCTGTGATGCCACTCGATTCTTTCAATTATATGTAATTGACCCTCTTGATTCATTAACTTCGTTGCTCTTTTACAGTTTTTTCAAGCCTTTGCCAAATTGTTAGCATGCATGATCTTTGTACAGGTTTACAAGAGACGGGATATCTCGGCTCAACTCGTGCAGCGAGCTGAAAGAAATGGATACAAAGCTATTGTTCTTACTGTTGACACTCCTCGACTCGGTCGAAGAGAGGCAGACATAAAGAACAAGTTACTCTACAATTCTTCTTTTTTACCCTCTCATAGTAAATGCGAGACAATTTTTTTTTATTTTTTTTATTTTGAGATTCAAAAACATTATTTGGGTAACTTTATGCAGGATGATTGCACCTCAGTTGAAGAATTTTGAGGGCTTATTAACAGCAAATGTATCGGAGGTCATCTATGATTCTAATTCTTGGTTTCTATTTCCTCTTTAGTGAACTAACATCTATGTTGATAATTTAACTCCCGGGCTTGCAGGATAAAGGTTCAAATTTAGAGGCTTTCGCTCGGGAGACCATTGACGCATCTTTGAATTGGAAAGTGGGAAACTATTGATTACTCTCCTTTGTTTCGATACTTTCAGATAATATGCATTCAATTTCGATAAATTTTATTGAAAAGTTTATAATATCACGAGGCAGCTTATACTTGTACTCAGATGAACATGCTCGCTATGAAGGTTTTAGTTCTTCAAATTTTTATAGAGAGCCATGTTTTCGATACGTTAGCAAACTCTGCATTCTCGCTGTCGGATTGCTTTAGGCATTAACTGTTGATCTTCTACAGGATATTGGATGGTTACGATCAATCACAAGGCTGCCAATTCTAATCAAGGGGGTTCTCACTCGTGAAGATGGTAAGATTAGTCCGATGAGCATCGATATTTCTTCCGTTTTCTAAACCAGATTGCGGCTTTCATACAGCGATAAAGGCAGTGGAAGTAGGCGTCAATGGGATTATTGTCTCGAACCATGGAGCTCGCCAGCTCGATTACTCTCCTCCCACCATTTCTGTTCTGGAAGAGGTAGTAACCTTTTTCGATTTCTAAACCCAAGTACGTACCGAAAACTAGTAAGGAAAGAAGATTCGGTCAAGTTTTGATATAAAAATGATCGGTCGCAGGTAGTTGGTGCCGTTAGCGGTAGAGTTCCGGTCCTCCTTGATGGAGGAGTTCGTCGAGGAACCGATGTGTTTAAAGCTTTAGCCCTCGGCGCACGGGCTGTCCTGGTAGGCTCATGATTAAACATCTAATCGAACATGTCCTGTTGAGCTAAGACCACTCTCTTTGATGGGTTTGGATGGAAATTCCACGTTTCGATGTACTAAGTCTACGAACAATTGCAGGTGGGAAGACCGGTGATTTATGGACTGGCTGCAGGGGGGGAAATGGGAGTTAAAAAGGTGCTGCAAATGCTGAAAGATGAACTGGAGATCGCCATGGCTTTGTCTGGCTGTTCTTCTGTGAAGGATATCAGCAGAAACCATGTGAGGACAGAGGCTGATGTTCTTCATTCAATGCTCTAGTCTGGCGATTTCTACTTTACTACCAGTTATTTTTCGGTGTAATCTCGTGAATACCTTCGCATCTGAAAGCTTGTCTTGAGTATTGCGAAAGTCGAAGGATTGTTCTTGGGAGGGTCCGATCCTTCGATATCAATAAGAATTGCTGTGTTTCAAAACATACAAAATGTGTATTCTAGGTTCTGGTGTTTAATATTTTACTCGTTGCCAACATCGAATCGACAAGCAATCTCAGAGAAAAAAGCTGAAATTTTTTATTGTAAATTTTAGGGAACATGCAGTATTTTGTGAGATAGAAAAACAAATGTCTGAAAACTTCGATTTTGCACTCGATTGGAGTATAATTCAATCGATCGAGTAATGTTACAGTCGAAGTCGGTAAATAACCCTTCATTTTTTTGAAGCATTGGTGTCATAATTGAGATGATAAACATTATGAGCCTAGTTAAGATGAGAAACAGAGCTTTGGATTTTGTCCCAAAAATCAAGATCATTGGACGCAGAAAATGAAGAACATAAGTGACATTAACGAGTCATTAAGCCAACAACAATCTGAGAAACTGTGTTTAGAAATTCAGATCGAGTGATTTTCCGGGCTTATCGTTCTTCAAATTACTTACGCCGGACTTGGAAGTAAATTCTGGTTGGCCGGCCAGATCCACCTGGTATGGTGCTCTGCTTGTTGCCCTGCGAAAACCACATAAATACAATCAAGTTCTCATAACAATCTTCTCTAATTTCCACTGATTTGATCTTTTAATTCGATCTATTTTCGCGTAGTATTACTAGTTACCTATCTTTTCTCTTCTCCAAAAAGCGGTGAAGAGAAACTCTTCTGGCAATGGGCATATCTACATCAAACAAAATCCACCAACAACATTAATATCTGCATAAGTTGATCAAACTGATAAACTAATATGTGATCTTTGGGTGGATTTTTCGAACCAGAAGCGTCTGGCTGAGGTTGGGGTTGAACGTGTTCTTGGGTGGATTGAGTTGCTGGTTTGGTTTCCATGTTTGGGCTGGGATTCTCTTTTTCGCCATTGGAGGGAGCAGAAACAAGGTCGTTGGTGTTTGCAGAAACTCCATCGATGGCCATGGCCATGGCCATGATCTCCTCGGCCTTTTCAGCTGGGAAATCATCCAAAACCACAACTTTTCCTCTGTAGAATATACTCATTTGGGCTACAGCTGGTTTCCTAAAACCAGAACCGATTGAACACTCGATAAACTAAATACAATAATCCCTTTATTAAAATGGAAGACCTTCAATCGGAGAAATTTTATCGTCAAACACCCAAGAGAGAATACAATCAAAAGAATCATACCCACCACCCACCTCGAATCGAGCTTGGACGATGGGTTATCAATGGCGCCAGGAGATGCAGAACCCAGAAGCTGAGGAAGAAAATCCATGGCTGCCGGACCACTATTTCCCATTTTCGCCGGCAAATTAAAGGTCGTCCTTGACGCCTCAGGATCTTGATCTGCAACATTTTTTCTTCAAAAACAGCATCGAATAAACTGAAAAAACCATAAATACAGAGAAGAAACTTACCTTTAGACTCGATTTTTGAAAAATTAGCATCGCCGGGAGTTCTCTTCTCCCTGAGAAACAGGCTCAAAAGGGAACAAGTCTGAGCGAAATTGGACTTCTCCAGAGCCTGACTCAGATGGCGGCCGGAGACAAGCTTGATATCGTCGGCGTTGACAGAAGCGGTGGTCATGATGAATGAGAAAATGGACGAAGATTCTGCAGATTGCTCCGATGGATACGAGGATGTAGCTGCTACTGCTAGGTTCTCTGCATGCCCCACTTCAGCTTGAATTCCAGCACGTTTTTTTCTCCCCTGTACAAAGTACAAAGAAGAAACATTAGCGATGTAGTCAAGGTCCTAGATACCCTTCCTCTTTCACTAAATTACGGAATTGCACTCCCCTGCCTCTGGTAGACTCGGTCCATTAGCAGTGGACTTAGATCCCGTTCCGCCCTTCTCCGAACCAGAATCTGTAGTCTTATAACCGGCAAACAAACCAGACTTTGGAGGCCGGGTCGGTTTTTTGAAAAGAATTGATTCGATATTGCGGGCTGGTCTCTGAAAGTTCAGATCCGAGCTCAAACCAATCGAATAATCGATCTGAATTCAAATCTACCCAAAATTTTACTTTGGTTTCAATTAGAGTTCATATGCAATTCAATTAAATTCAAACTTATTGTGTGCTGACTAACTCAATTAAAATTTAATTATTTTTTATAAATTTTAGATTATATCGATTAACAAAACGAATTTGGCAGGTCAATTTTTAAAACTTAAATATAAACTCAAACAAATTGAATAACCAATATTACTTGAAATTGACACCAATTCTGAGTCGGTTTTCATTCAAATTAACATCAATTTTGAAATTAAATCCAATCTCACCGGGCTCAAATGGTCAGTTTAAGTCGGTTCGACTGATTGATCTGATAAGGTTGTCATCCGGGTAGCTAAAGAAATTCCAAGAGTAATGTTTAAGATAAAAGAGAGGTAAAACGATATTTTCGGGGAACCGAGGGGTAGAACAGGGAGAGAAGTTGGATGGCCGACCAAGACCGACATTAGAGCTAGGGCCGGGCCCACCGGTGGGGGTCGAGCCCACAAAGCGGCATCCACACGTTTCCCGCTCCTAAAATTCCATGCACGCATACTGCACGTGATTCCTAATCTAGCTGCCGTGGCATATCCGTCACTTGAAAAGTTCTGACACGTGTCTCCATTTCCGCAATCTTGAAGCCCCTACCCGTTGCTTTCGAATTCGGGTTGGATAACCAAGCCCGTTTACTCAGCCCATGAAAGTCGGATAGTGACCCGAAGTAGTAAGGCCCAAATCATTGGAGCGAGGCAACTAGCTTCCATTCTTGGCGGAAAAGTTTGCGTCGTTGTTCTTTATCTCTCTCTGAGCTTCTACACTTCGATTTCATTTCACAGGCTCTGAAAACCCTAGCCAAGGACAGTCCGAAGCAATGAGCCGTGGAAGTGGAGGTGGATACGATCGCCATATCACTATCTTCTCTCCCGAGGGCCGTCTCTTTCAAGTCGGTATGTAATCTTCTTTGGTTCTCTATCTTGATTCACGTTTCACTCCGATCAACTGGAGTGACTGTTATGATTCTATATTACATTTTTTTTCTTGATACCGCGGGTGATTGAGCTGCAGTTGTACGTCGTCTGACTGTACTCCGAATAGTTTGGTCTTCTTTTTTGTTGGGTGGAGTGATTTTGGTTAGAAAGGACATGTGTTTTTCAGTCGTAAGTTTACGAATTAATCGAAGTAAAATGGGCTGAGCGAAAGAGTTTTAATGCTCTTTGTATTGGTTTCTTGCTGATAAGTTCTTTGTGTAGCTGTTCGCAATGGTATAGAGTTCTATTGGTGCGGCTATTTTTGTTATCGTTAGTTTGCTTTACTTTATTAAATTTTGGAATGTAAGTATTCATTATAATTTATATTTTAGCATGTTGTGTCTTTGAGATTCCTTGCTTTTTGTGTTTGTGGAGAGCAGTAACAGAGTGATATTTGGAGGAAAAACTTTGGATGCAAAGAAGCTTAGGTACTTTTTTTGTAATAAGTTCATAGGTGGGTTAGTGTTTTGCACAATTTTTTTTCTATCTTGGTGCTTCTTGGTGTATGTAGCATTTTTTTCTATCAAATCCCCCGCCTCTATCCATAATTTCCTTTACATCAATATAATTCAAAAACAGAGAGATCAGTTTATTGAACTCGTTAATTCCTTCTCCAATGGGCGTACATCATGTTGTGTTTATAAATTGTAAAAACAGAGTATGCGTTTAAGGCTGTCAAGGCTGCGGGGATTACTTCTATTGGTGTGCGGGGAAGTGACTCTGTTTGTGTTGTGACCCAGAAGAAGGTCCCGGTGAGTTAATTTGCTGTGACACTTTGTCATCTTTGTGTTCTTAATCCTTATACTTTATTAGATGATTAACGAAGATCTGAATTGGATGCAGGACAAGCTGTTGGATCAAACAAGTGTTACACATCTTTTCCCCATAACTAAGTACCTTGGGCTTTTAGCAACTGGCATGACAGGTGTCTTTTGATCCTTTTTATTCTAAAATTACACATGGTCTTACTCGAGTTTATGAAACTCTACACGTTATCTGTTATTTATTTCTGGCGTTGAGATTCTAGTCTTTGATGGAATAATGTAATTTTGGGAATGTTATTGAATGATATTGCTCTCAAATAAGTTGTGATTACTAGTTGACGTGTATTGTTTATTCAGTTTCAGTTTCTTATAGTTTGCTGCTATGAAATTGGATCCTTACTTTTACATTCTCCAGCTGATGCCAGAACCTTGGTGCAACAAGCAAGGAATGAAGCAGCTGAGTTTCGTTTCAGACATGGTTATGAAATGCCTGTGGATGTCTTATCTAGATGGTAAGTTATTATCTTTTGTGGTGCTAGTTGCAATACATACTGAAATCCGATCAAGAACATTCAGAAGTTGCTTCTTTTTCAGTAAAGATATAAATTGCCTCTGTTTCTCTCTGTGTGGCCTTGTAATTATTGGTTTCTATGGGATAGAGTATTACGTCACCGAATGGGTCTGACTGTTATTTTCTTTTTCTTTTTTTCAGTTTTCTTTGATTATTATTATTTATATTTTATCTTTTTTACTATCGCAATTCTTTTGTTGAGCAAATGCCATCATACTAGATATCCATTTTGACAATAATTTTTATTTTCTGTCTCTCCTTCGCCTTCACATAGATAAATTCACCTTAGTTAATTATGGGACTTGTATTTTTTCAGGATTGCTGACAAATCACAAATTTATACTCAGCATGCTTATATGAGACCCCTTGGAGTAGGTCTGTCGCTTGTTTACTTCATAAAAAGTTGTTATAGTTTTCATAGTATTTACTTGATTTTTTTCGTTTGTGGTTTAGTTATTGATATTGCCTTTTGCAAATGTTTTCTGTAGTTGCTATGGTTTTAGGGATTGATGATGAGAATGGGCCTCAGCTTTATAAATGTGATCCAGCTGGTCATTTCTTTGGTCATAAGGTTTTTTCTTTTCTTTCAACTTGTTTGCATCTAGTGAAAGAAAACAAAACTCAATGATTTTTTTCTTCGACTTATAGAATCTTAGTATTGCTTGATGTTTGCTTGTCACCTCTACCAACTTTCTCTATTTTCAGTTTGTGCATTATTTTGCTTTGCTCTCTGCAATTATTGCAGTTGTGCTACCAATATTTTCGTGTTGCAAATGTTTCTCGTATCCCTTATTCTCTCAACTGCATTCATGCTCGTGCTGTTCTAAAATAATGTTCGACTATAATACAAGGCAACAAGTGCTGGTTTGAAGGAGCAGGAGGCTATCAATTTCTTGGAAAAGAAAATGAAGAATGATCCTGCATTCACTTATGAGGAAACTGTCCAGGTGGCAATCATCTCTCTCTCTCTCTCTCTCCTCTCACTACACCCCTTGTTTTGATGAATCTGTTTGTTTCCCTCTTGTTCTTCAGACTGCTATTTCTGCCCTTCAGTCAGTTCTTCAAGAGGACTTCAAGTCCAATGAGATAGAGGTAAACAACATTCTTTGAGCACTCCCGAATATTTGATATTCTTACTTTTCCAAGTCTTGGACAATAATATTATCTAACAATGACATAGGTGGGAGTGGTGAGAAAGGAGGATCCCGTTTTCAGGGTGTTGACGACTGAGAAGATCGACGAGCACTTGACTGCTATTAGCGAGAGAGACTGAGTTCTTCAAGAGTGAGCAGAATCACCAAGAGGATCAAAAGGTTAGAACTAGACTCGAATCCTTGTATTATGAGTCATGGTTTTTTAGAACAATATGCTTGAATGCTTAGAAATTGTTTTCTTTTCTTCGATGTGTAATGATGGCTCGATGTTGAATTCTAGATGCAACTTTTTTTTATTGAGTAGACACGTGATTATTTGACTCATCGTCGAAATATGTTCATAAAAAACTGCATTACTTGTAGCACCGAAAGTGAACACGATGCAATTCAGTGCATATAGTTATCGACTCTTCTTCAAGTTGCCTCTTCTACTTGTAATTCCACAAAGAAGGTTGGAATTGCTGAGACCGAAGGAGAAGAACATGTAGAATTAATGTATATAATTAGAAAAGTATTGATCTGATTTGGAATTCTAAATAAAATAAAATAAATACTTTAATAGATTAAGTTTATTAATCTTGGTAAAACTACAATCAAAGGCACATGATGAAGAACACAAAGGCATATGAAACGGAGTGCGTGTTATGATTCAGAGGACGAGTGGAGTAATCATGGGTTTAATATGGAGTCTGTCTTAATCATGTCTAATCCACACCAATCACCGCTTTATTCTGCCGCCATGGACGCAATCTCTCTCTCTGTCTCTGCCCACTTCCGACCTGGTTCTCGCTGGTTTTTCTGCTGATTTGACGGGGAGTTAAGGTAGAGGCTTCAACTGTTTATAAAGCTAAGAGATGGGAGTGCGTGGACTGGAGAGAGTAAAACATGAAAGTGTGAATCAAAAGATGCGAGCTCTATGATTTATTGATTTAGTCCATCCAATGATTCAGTTGATTTACTCAGACAAGCAAGTTTGGCCATGGCAGACACCAAAGTTTGGAGCTTTCTTGTGGTAAAGTAGATACATGGCAGTCTCATTGCTCAATCATCAACCCCATGAGCCAACGCTCTATCTCTCTCTCCCACTCCAAAAATATGTATAAATATGGCCACCGGAGACGATAATACCACCCTCTCTCTCTCTCTCCCCGGAGCAAAGGACAAGAGATGAAGACAGTGGAGGAAAACAAAAGGGAACCCAGAAAAAGAGGAGCTAACAAGGGAGCGTGGACAGGCGAAGAAGATAGTAAATTGACCGAGGTTATTGCCGTTCATGGTGCCAAAAAGTGGAAAACAGTTGCAGCCAAAGCAGGTGATCCATCGTCTTCAAGCTTTGTTTGTTTGAGCTTAAATTTTTAAACCCTTTTAAATCACAGATCGTTGGTGTTTCCAGGCCTTGCTCGGTCCGGTAAGAGTTGCAGGCTGAGATGGATGAATTACCTGAGACCTAACATTAAGAGAGGCAATATATCAGACCAGGAGGAGGATCTGATTCTCAGGCTCCACAAGCTTCTCGGAAACAGGTTAGTTTTTATTCACAATTTCAATACTTTGAAGAACATCTACGTTGATATCTGTCTTTAAATTCCCTCAGGTGGTCTCTGATCGCCGGAAGATTGCCGGGCCGAACAGATAATGAGATTAAAAACTACTGGAATTCTCATTTGAGCAAGAAAACAAAGCATATCGAAAGTTCAAAAAGGAGAGCAGCGATGGAAGACGAGATGGCCGGAGGGGAAGAGACGAGAGCAAGGAAAGAACAGCCGTCGAAAATGGAGTTCGACGTCGATGATTTCTTTGATTTCTCCGATGAAGGGCATAATCTAGAGTGGGTTGGCAAATTCTTAAATTTCAAGCAGGGTTTTACTTTTTAGAAGCAAATGATTGGTCATAAGCTGTTCTAACCCATTTCTTCTATCTATTGAACTTGGGAGAAATCTAGGGTTCTTCGGGCAGTGGACTGTGGAAGTTAAAATAAGTGATCAACGTTGACGTCGTGGGCCAAAAGACAGACTGAGAATCCCCACGCGAGTGTACGAGGAAGACAGAGAGTGGGAGATTCCTGACAGATTCCACTCAAGTCATCTTCTCCTGCATTTCGCTTAGATTCTTCTGCTTTTTCTCATCTCCTGCAGCGGCTTGTTTGCAATCGTTTATGAGAGCTAGGAAGTCCAAAGAAAGGACCGTCAAATCTGAGAGCTCCATCGTTCAGATTCGAGGGCTGCATAAATCCAGACAAAGGATAACATACTCAATTGTGTCACGCAACTTTGTGTTCAGATCTGTCGAAATATCAAAAGATTTCGGTACATCGATAAACACAACAATGAAAGAACAACAACGATTAACATCTATGATAAAGCGAGGCTATAATCTTATTATCAATTGAAAAAGTTAGAAATACACCCAGTCCCCCTTCTCCATTTGTCCCCTATAGATATTCTAGACGCTAGAAACGCATATACACGGTCCAAATAATCACATAAACATGAGCAAAGCGCCATAGTTGATCACTCACCGGCAGCCATGGATCTGCTGGAGGTGAATGGTTTCCTGCCATATTATGCTTGTTGGGCATGAAACAAAATGGGACTAACGGGTCGAGCCTATGCCTAACATCTCACAGACTATAAGATAATTCCTCTTGATTTCAGATAATTTATTGTACTCTTGGAACCAGCCCACCAATGGGTCTAAGAACGGCGTTTCATGGAAGAAATCAGAGAAAAGACCTGTTTCCGAGGAGTTTGTGAAGTCTGACAAGGAGCTCTTCTTCATCGTGGATAATGTTTCCTGCGTTTAATATCAGATCTCAGGTAGTTCAGCCACCGGAGCCGGCAACTCTTGCCGCATCTTTTCAGACCTGAATTATGATATTTTGAGTTTCTCTCTCTAGAGTTCCGACGTCAATATCTCTGGTTTGAAACACAAGTATGCAATCTAACCTGCACTTTCCTTCTCCATGAACCTCGATATATTCCTTCAGTATCTTGTCTTCCATGGCTGCCCAAGCTCATTTGTTCAACCCTTCTTTAGCACAGCATGGACTTCTTCCCATTTATCTTGTTCTTTTCTTCTGTTTCTCTCTCTTCCTGCTTAGAGAGAGAAAGAAAGGCAAAGTCACGGCTGGGATGCTTCGGCGAGACTCTTCTTCGTATTTATATCCATAAAAGACGGGTGGCTTTTGAATCGAAATGACCTACAGAAAAACCAAAGCATGAGTTCGAATGGTTCTTCTCCGACTATGGCCCCTCTAATGCCTACATAATCTTACAAACAGTAGATGTTCTAAACAGACGAAGACTGCAATGGAAAAAAATACTGAAGAATCTTGACTTATGATGCCACCTCCAATATTTACGCTCCCACTATGTATCTGAGGATGATACCTCAGAACAACCCAGCGGCAGCGATGGATACTTTTCTCGCCCCAACAGCCCTTCTGAGCCATCCGTGGCTGCTCTTTCTGTCTCGAGCTAACTTTCTTCACGCGCTGCCCTGAAAGTTGGTTGAACTTTAGGGTCTGCACATTACCCAGATCGCTATAACTCACGTTTTTATTTTTATAAATATTCAATTCTCATTTTGTCCAGCCATTGTAAAGGGAGCTTCGTTTTCACTTTTCCGATGATTGTTTTGTACCCGAGCATGGAAGTATTTGGAGTTCGATGGTTTATTTCATGAACAGATGGTCTTTCTCCAAGCTGAATGGACGTCGACGGGATCAGTGGCTGATGCAAGAAGTTTACGACGTTGAATTGACTATGTTTTTTACGGATAGAAAGAACGATAAAGTTGCACATGGTGGTGATATAATGAATCTAGGAAGGCCATAGATACAAAATCATTACGCCGGCGTTAGTTGCGATGGGGGACAGATTTTCCGATCGGGGACCATGACAACTAAGCCGGAGAAGGTTAGCGGCGGCTGTTCTGGGTACTAGGGTCAACTGGGACGGCTCTGACTGGACGAGGCGGCTGCAACATGTTTTTAAGGTTGACCAAAAAACAGAGACATGCGTGAGATAGACTGTGCAGCTTTTTGGCGATGGCTCTGAACTAACGAGACGTCATCATATTTGCCCAACAGTTTTCAAAAGCAGATCTGCAAAAAACGTTGTTGAAAACAACTATCATTGAACTTAGAGCTGGCAAACGGCTCGCTCGTTTGGCTCGGTACTATAGCAGCTCGAGCCTGGCTCGAGCCGAGCCCGAGAGTGCAGCTCGCTCGAGTTGGCTCGTGGGCTCGGAAATACCGAGCCAACCGATCCGGCTCGAAAGCCAGCTCGAGAGCTGGCTCGGACCACTTGTAGTGCGGTCGACACTTAGTATACACGCGGTCGACACTTAATGCATATGTAAATTTGGATGGCCGACCGCAAAATAAGGTGTCGACCGCTATACGTTACAGAACGTTTTTAAGTGTCGACCGCTAATTAAATGTCGACCGTAATACGCATGATTGTTGTGAAAGGGTCGACCGCGTATCAAATAGGGTCGACCGGTAGTTGTATAAAGGTCGACCGTTTTTATAAAGAGGGGCGACCGTTATAATGTAACGGCTATAACTTCCATATGCAACGGTAACTTAAGGTCGACCGTTT
>QAOC01004222.1:70743-99274 GCA_003255005.1 Begonia fuchsioides
AGTCCAACGACGGCTTGACACGATGGATGTCCGCCTCGCAACATTGGATCGGCGGTTGGACGAGGCACAAAACAGACAATGGGCTGAAATTTTTTGTACTTCGCCGGCACCCTCACCCACAGCTGCTCCACCTCCATCGGACGATACCCCTATGGAGTAGGTTCGTTCTTTTGTACTCTTTTCAAACAATTAAACAATTTTTAGTAACATATTTTACTTTTTAATGGCACAATGAATGTTTTCAGTGTTTCTATTTCGATTCGTACAATGCATGAGTATTAATTGTTAACTCTTTTGCGAATTGATTTCAAATTAGATGCTTTCAGTGTATTGTTTATTCGATGTATTGTTTTGGTGTTTCTTTTGCGTAATGGAGGCGATACATACAAATGTTACAATGCAAATTTTTTTTTGGCTTGAAAAAAACAATATGCATAAATTGGTCATTACATAATATCGAATAAGTTATACAACTTCAATATACGAAAACTTTTTTTTCTTGTGTGGCTCGTTTGGCTCGGATCGTTTAGGCTCGACAGGCTCGACTGACTCGGATCGGCTCGCTCGTTTAGGCTCGAGGCTCGCGAGCCGGCTCGAGCCAAATTTTTTTTAAAAAAGCTCAACAGAGCCGGCTCGAATAGGCTCGACAGGCTCGACTGGCTCGGCTCGTTTGGCTCGACAGGCTCGACGAGCCGGCCTTCCCCGGGCTCGAGCCGGCGCGAGCCGACTCGATTGCCCGCTCTAATTGAACTTCATACAGAGGTGAGAGATTGGTACACTTTAGAGGTCTTGAAGTACAAATACAAACAGGAGGGGATGAAGTCTCACCCTTCATATGGGGTGGATTACTCATAAGAAAGTTTGTAAATCCATAGAAGTTAGATTGATTATAAATAATAATCGAACAAAACAACAGTTAATACTCAGTAAGGAACTCGGTTTCTTGCCGAATTTTATGCGCAATTCGTCTATCTTTTACCTCTCTTTGTTCCTTCACGTCGCTTTTGGTCACTTTCTCGTCGTTGTCAAAATTGAGACCCTCAATACCCCTCAGGGTGGCCTCAAAGTTTCTAATATTTGACGAATGTCTGCCTGATGCTGTCCGCTTGTGCTCTGAGGACACCATGGGTGAGCTTTTTCGAGCACTCGAAACTTTATGGATGACTCCGGGGCTGAATTCGGCAGTTTGGGGGCGGGAAGGGTCAGATTCACTTCCGTATATAGCTGCATCACGACTCCCAGAGATAACAGGCCTTCTTGACGATCCACTAGATCGCAAAATATTGAAATTTGGAAACTGCATCACACCAGTCAATTCACAGAAAATAAAACATTAGGAAACAATACTCTGAGAACAGTAAAATGTAATCTCATGATTACAACTAAAACCGCAACTTTAACTAAAGAATGTACAGCAATCTCTAGTCCCTAATTAAAAAGCAATCAAGATTTTGATATTCGGCATAGTACATTTACTTGAAACTGATTTAAAGAATTATTTAAGTACATTTTTGAAAGGATTTGGTTTTATGAAAAGTTCAAATTCCACTACAAGTTCAAGTTTATGATTTAAAAGAAAAAAAATTTTGCTGCAAAAGAATTTTTTATGATACAATCTGCTTTATGAAAACAAAAAATTTGACAAACGAATAGATAAACAAACTGAGACTTCAATTAAGGTTTGATTTTTGGGGTGTTACAAACTAAGTTCTTCTTCCTTGAGGGATTATTACCAAATATCCAGTAGTAGCAAAATCTATTACAGATGTATAAATGAACACTCAAAGCAATAACAATCAACTTTGCATGTAGAATGTATGAATGGGAATAAAAACAGGAGTAACTATACATAAATCAGAAGAACTTACGGAAGAATCTTTAGCAATAACTGGATCATTGGCTTCGGGACTTCTTTTCGAGAAACTTCCAGCTTTGACTTGTCCTGAGCTTCTCCTGCGAGATGGATCGGCAAATGACCAACCAGTCGGTCTCACATCTTCCCCGCCTTTAACAAAATAAACAATCAATCATAAAAGTATCATAAAAGAAAGAAAACTATTATATAGTCAATTACAGGTGGCATGATTTTCAATTTGATCAAAGTAGTTGGGTAGGGAATGGGCGGGAAAAAAATCAAAAGGACTAGTTTATCCTCTTTTTAACATCTTTATGAGAAGGAACCTAGAGATTGAGATGTTTTCTTCCAAAAACAGGAGCATAAGCGTAGTATTTTTGTTCTATTTTTGGTAAAATTACGTATATCGATGGACAGCTGTTCATAAGACTGAGAAATACCTGATTGTTTATCCGCATTTGCAGCAATAGGAGGCAAGCCAGAGCTAGGTCCAGCACCACCCTGCAAATTCATATTATCCAGAGAATAACTGTGCTGTTTGCATACATTCACTCAGCTAAAAAAAATCCAATTCAATCATAATTTAAAACTTACAATGGGGCGAGAAGGGGTAGTTATTTGAGACTGCTGGTACTTCAAAATGGTCCAATCAAATACATAATCAAACAGAAAGCCTGAATTAAGAGTAATGCATTAATATAACATATTAAGACAGAAAATCAAGACTGAAAAGACATAATCAAAACAATGCACCTTCCCGAATAAAAAGGTTACGGAAGAGTCTTTTCAGATAAATATAATCTGGTTTGTCATCGAACCTCAACGATCGACAGTAGTGAAAGTAAGAAGCAAACTCTGTTGGGTAACCTCGACATAAGGCCTAAACAGAATGAACAGACAATCATATGCATTCATTAAGTTCAAAACATATAAATTTAGAAATGAAAATGCAACTGTAAAGCATCATATATTCGTCTACCTCTATAGAAGTAGATACTTTCTTCTCACTTATCTTCTCGTACTTTTGTTTCTTTGTTCCTGCTTTCAGCCCCTGCCATGGAAGGCTATAAAGAAACCAAGTTATAACCATGCAATTTATAAAAGGGAACTGATATGGTGATAGTTGTTGGACAAAAAAGAATTTACCTTCCTCTCACAAAATACATGAGAACATATCCAAGTGATTCTAAATCATCCCTGCGGCTTTGTTCTTAGAAACAACAAACACAAGAGAATAAGAAGTCAATCCATGTATAAACATATACTTTGCAAAATTAAAAGTGGGGGAGGTTGAGCCTTTTTTTTTCTTTTTCTACATTTTCTAAAATTAGGCATCACATGAAAATCCTCGTGACATTGAAACAGCGATGTTTTCCCAAACTAATATCTCATTTACCGATGACTATTTGAGGAGAAACACCAGAATAATAAACAAAATTTCTCTCTTTCTGCATTCCTAGGAGATAGTAAAGCAGGAAAAAATATTGTGCATACCAATGCCCAGATGAGTGTTCATGCTAGCATATCTTGCAGTTCCAGTCAAATTCTTATTCTCTCTGCAATACATAAGACATTTTTTTTATATATAAGATAAACACAAGAATCAACCACAACTTAGTCAAAAAATCCACAAGATGAAAAACTATATACTAACAATTAAAAGAACAGTAAGCATAATGCTTGAGATTCAAGAAGAATAAATACAGTTTTTTTTTTCAAAATGACCATCTTTAAAACATAAAAAGATAAACTTGCACATTTCAAAATTCTCACTTGGTTTTCCATGGCCCCTTGGATTTGGAAACTAAATCCAAAGGCATGCTCTTGTTGTCTCTCTAAAAAATGCATTTCTGACAATAATGCCAAGAAAAGAAATAAAATTTGAACAGTAGTAAGACATTCAAATAATGAGAATTATTTTAAAATATTTCAGCACATAAATGTGAAAGTAGTATTCAACCAAATTGTACGCTAAGATACATGATCATTTGGAAGAATCTTCAGTAATGCGTTCCACAGAGTTTAAAAACTACCATTGAAGAAATAGAAAGAGATTGTTGGTATTACAGTAACCACGAAGTTTATTGATTTTTAATATTATGAACCTAGTTTATATAACAGACAATAGGAATAGATGCTCAGGATGCAGTAATCGCACGAACAAACCTATAAGGAATATGCTGATGCGTTGCAGAGTCTCTGTACTTCTTAGCCAAACCAAAGTCAATCATATAAACCTACATAAATATTTTCGTAATTAAGTCAACATTAAAAAATTAAAGTAAAAGAAATTAAGGAAACCAAATGTTTCCGATAGTACCTGATTCGCCTGTTTCCCTAAGCCCATGAGAAAATTGTCAGGTTTGATATCTCTATGTAGAAATGATTTGGAATGAACGAATTCAACTCGATTTATCTGACACGTGATTAAGATAAATTAACATTAAGAAGCCAAAAGCATATAGGAGATAAATGAAATAGTAAATTATACACTAAAATAAAAAAATATAGACTAAAATAAAACTAACCATCTGATCTGCAAGCATCAAAACTGTCTTGAGAGACAACTTCCTAACGCAGAAGTTAAATAAGTCTTCGAGACTGGGTCCCAATAAATCCATCACAAGAACGTTATAGTCTCCTTCCACACCGAACCATTTTAAATTTGGAATCCCAGCTGCAAATTTGACAAAAAATAGGTGGTCAGTTTGAATTCAGATTATAAATGAAAAATGGAAAAAAAATGATTTTGTTTTAGAATGGAAGATTTAAAATCCATTACTTCCTCCTTGTAGTATTTTATATAACTTCGATTCATACAACAGCTGAGGATGCTTAGTCTTCACATTTTCCTGAAACAGAAGAACCACTTAAGAACATACTTAGCATACAAATTTACCGCTGTCAAGATGACTCTGTGAGAAAGAAACTATAACAGTTTAGCATACTAGAACAACGAGGTTAATGCTAAAGTATAAATAGATCAAAGTTTCAACAATCAGATTCAAATGAGCATGAAAAAACTACACTAGAATAAAAAAAGTTTATATTCATTAAATTAGAAAAAAAATCACTCACAAGCTTAATCCCTACTTCTTCATTCGTCTGAATATTGGTACCTGAAAAAAAAAACGAACTTTATATCACAACTACTGATCAGCAAAAGCAACGTGGGTAAAAAGAGAGGGAGAGCGAAAACAGACCGAGGTATATCTCTCCGAACGATCCACTTCCGATCTTACGACCGAGTCGAAACTTGTTCCCAACTCGGGGCTCCATGACTAAATTCTTCTCGCAGGGACCCCAGAGATGAACCACAGGAAAAATCCAGAAGCTCAAAGATCTATAGTAAGAAAAGAAAGCCTCAAGGAGGACTAGGCAGCATCCGAGATGTCGGAAAATGATGCGAAAATCTCCAGAGCAAAAATGGCGGCAGGGGAAGGAAGAAAAGGAGAGAAAAGATAGGGGGAGAGAGAAGCGAATCGACGTAGGACTTGGCCCCTGCAAGTAGAGTTTTAGAGAGAGAAAGAGAGGAGGAAGGAGACGTAGAAGAAGGGAGGAGACAGAGAAGGAGACAGGGGAGCCATCGTCGCGCGCTTTGATCCAATCGACCGCAATTTCATCTGCTGCAAACTTTTCCTGGCCCCGCAATACGACGCCGTTTGATCCTCACCTAATTCGAAGGTGACACGTGGCGCTGTAAGTGCTCGGTTGGTCTGATTAGCTGGGCAACTTAAACCAAATTAATCACGCAATTAAGAATGGTTTAAAGGGTGATTATGCATTAATTATGTTCTTATCTAGAAGAAGGTCTAGATTGAGAAATGCAATGGCTATTACCACGGATTAGAACCAGCCCGTGGACTCTCGATTCAAAACTTTGGAACCCACAGCGGAAATTGGGCTCATTTTATTGAATTTAGAATAGATTTTCGAATTTCAGATTTGAAATCAATTTTAAATTTAAATCAAATTTTAATCGATTTTAGTCAGGTTTTGAGAGATTCTAAACACCCGACAACCCATGAAGCTCGTACCCGATAAATATTTGAACACACTCATCAGCTGCATGATCTTGCATCGACCCGGCCGTGGATCCTATCTTCGATTCTTGCCTGGCCTTTGAGCGTTGTTCTCGGGTCCACATCTGCCCGTCTCCGACGTCTTTCTTGAATGATGCAGTGAGGATTATGCAGCTGTGACTGAAGCATTGAAAGCCAAATCATAAGAAACTACAAACAGCTAGAATACTACTACCTTTTGTTGTGATCATTGTGGAAATTCAGATTTCATGTAAATTTGTGGAATGTTGTTTTTTTTTCACGAAAATATAACTAATAGTTTATCTTTTTTCTACGTCATGCATAATTGTTTGATGGACAAGGAGAACATTTTTATCACCATTTCGTCGGATCAGATCCCACACCTTTGGAAGAACATTTCCGGAATCAAATACAACTGAATTCCTCACTGGTTTGGGATTGAATTCGTCGTTTGATATTCTACCTGCTCCAAACAGCAAAATACAAGAGAACCCGTTCCTTGTCTCAGCATAAGAAACTACAAATGAACCACGAGCTGAAGGATACAGCAAAATGCTTCTCACAAAAATTAAGGATTCTATACAGAAACAGAACCAGGTCCACCATGAACTCAACTGTAGAAAATCTTACTCATTTCTTCTCTGGCAAGCTAAGCTTTTTGCGGTATGGCTTTGAGGGGAGCACTTCACATGTAATCTGTTGGGTTTCAAGAATTTCACCTCCTCCCTTCCATGTAAGATTGTCTTGAACTCTCGAGGGACAGCTTTTCATTGAACCTCTCCAATGGTTGCCGCTGTTGTTGTTGTTGTTCAACCCATATCCTACCACTTCGGCTTCCCTCTTCGTATCCGGGTGTTGACGCGTAATTACCATCCATCACCGTGTCACCCTCCAGAACTCGCAGCACCTTCAAATCAAGGTCGACTGAGTTTTTGAATTGCCATATATTGTAATGACACTCCCATGTTTTCTCACCTGGGACATGCGGGGCCGAGTGTTGGGATTCCGGCGTATGCATAATGAGGCTGCATGTAACATGCAGTAAACTTCATGCTCTGAATACACACTCCCCAATCTCGGATCGATCAGATCATCAATGGCTAAATCTTCCAACAAAGGCCGTGCCTGTTTCATAGTAATACATCTGCTTGATGAAAACTGTAATTTCACATGAAATGCTGTTGTCAAATATATCTCGATCCATACCCATTCAGTGAGACATTGTTGGCCTTTCGGTCGTTTGAGATCGACCGCCTTTCTTCCTGTAATGAGCTCCACCAGCACCACACCAAAGGAATAAACATCCGCCTTTTCCGTGATTTGACCACTTTGCGCGTACTCGGGAGCCAAGTACCTACATTTCATTACACCCCATCAGAGTTCTTTAGTCAATGATACGACTGGCAAAGTAGAGAATTCAATGGAGGTTATAGTACTAGATTTACCCGAAAGTTCCAATCACTCGTGTTTCCACGCCCTTGTCGCCATCCGGTTGCCACCGTGCCAGGCCAAAGTCCCCAACCTGGTGGGAAGTGCAAAGGTAAAAAGACCAAAAGAAGTCCAACAGAGGACCATAGAGAAAAAAAAAACAAAAGATTTCTGCACCAGTGGTTCAAAATCATGAGTGACAAGGATGTTATTTGGTCGCATATCACGGTGAACGATGCAGCCAACTCTACATTCTTCGTGGAGATATCGCAGTCCTCTTGCAGCTCCAACAGCAACTTTTTGTCGAGCGGACCATTCTAATGGGTCTCGTTGGCGTCCTAGGAAGTAATCGAAAACTCTTCTCAACAAGATGAAAATCAAAGCACAAAGACTGCAATAGGTATGTTACTAATAATTGCAAGCTTCTCAAGCTAATATATATTAAACTCAATGGATAAAGAAATTACCATATAGATGAGAATCTAATGAGCCATTGCAGATATATTCATACACCAATAACCTTCTTTTGTCCTCGATGCAGAAGCCAATCAACATAACAACATTACGATGCTGAGCACAGCTTAAGACTTCCACTTCCGAACAAAACTCGAGGTCTCCTTGAGAACTGGCCAGTTTATGTTGCTTGACAGCAACAGCTTGACCATCTGGTAGAACTCCTCTGTGAACTGATCCAAAACCTCCTTCAGCCAAGAAATTGGCTTGTGAAAATCCGCCAGTGGCAAGCTCCAGCTCAGCATAGCTGAACCACCTTGGAGGTTTTCCAAAAACCGGTGCTTTATGTTGGCATATTGAACACAATGGTGGGGGTCCGAGAGGCATATTTCTCGATAATGAAACTGCTTCTCTTACGTTGCCGCCAAAGTCTGAATCTTTTCCGTGTTTTGGCATTCTAATTCCGGCTTCTGCATCAGTTTTTGAAAATGTTTGTTGCAAGGTTTTGCCTTTTGTTGCATGAGGCTTGTCATCACTTCTATTTGGTATCACATTCCCTTGTTGCAAGGGATGGTAATGAGCATTAATAAATTCGGTCATCCATGGCTGGAATCTCATACTTGTTGAAGATACCGATAAATTGTCACAGTCCGAATCTGAACTGGTATCTCCAAGTTCTTTGTTTTCCTTAATTACCAATGATACATCTTTCTTCAGATCTCGACTAATGTCAGGTATGAAAAAAGGTGATGTCCCCGGATCAGAGCTCACTGATGAAGTTCCAGCTTCTGTGGTAGTAAATGGAGTACCAAGCTCGGGACTACTATTTGGCGTCACTAAAGGACCGCGAGTGGTAATAAGAGAATGGAACTTTTTTCCTTGATTATTCGCAGCCCCTTCATCCAGATCAGAACCTAAGGATGAGACAATTTCCGGCTCCTTTTTAGGCGAACCAACCAAATTCAAGCGAAGAACTTTTGGTTGAGACCGTTTCATGACAACAATGTTGCATTGGAGCTCTTCTATGCACCGCTTCTCTTCGTGTTTGAGCTGCCTGGCCAGTTGAAAAGATGATATTAAAATGAAGCTTGGCGAAGAAAAGAGTACAAAAAGAAAATAAGCAAATGATTAGAACCAAGAAACATGAAAATAGCTTTTCAACAGTTCAATATACTATACTATACTATAGATTTTGCATTACTGCAACACATTTCAATATACATTTCAATATACTATACTATACTATAAAACTCATATCTAGTAGTCATGAGAGCATTACTTGTCCAATACAACCCAACTGGCCTGAGCTCTCTTGGCCTCTGCAGCCACAGCTCCACTAGGGGACCCAGATATGAGTTTTATGTTAACATTTATCTGCAACACATTTTCAGAGAATAATGAGAATAATGCAATTGACGAGTCTAAATGCAATGAACATATAAAAAACCACTCTATTCTTGAGCCTACCTTGTTTGGATCGTAAACGTCATGAAGTTGAAGAATCATCTGGGAACATGAGTCTGTAATATTGCACCTCTGGTCTGGGCTAGCACTTGAATTAGACTTTTTGTGAGCATTGGCACAGTCCCCAGCAAATCTAGGGAAACCCCACAATCTTCTACCTGAAGATTAAAGAAACAGTTTAGCTGTTAAATCTTAAACCATCATATTCTGGACATTACACTTGGAAACAAGAACTAGAATAGAAGATGAAACGAGAAGAGACCAGAGCTTTGTGAGGGGACAACTACAAGAAGTGTTATGCAATCCCCAGGTTGAACAACATGAGTTAATGCCCAAACCAACGCAGTCTTGGGAATTTCTTTTGATGCTTTCACGGCCACAACTACTTTCTCGGCTTCATCGGAGCCTTTCTCTTGCTTCCCCTGCTTCTGCTCCACATTCATCATCACTTCTTCTATGATGTTACCGGTCGAAATTCAACTTTCTAAGAGCCCATGAAAGTTTATCGTTGAAGCTTGCTCAAAATCATAAAGTGGTGATCATAGTCCCCATTATTACTCTGCCCCCACCATGTTTGTTTCAATGATATTTATCAGTGACATGCTCACTATTTTCTCCAGGCGTCGACAAGCCTACAAAGACAAGACCATTACGCTATTTACACATGCCAAGAACCTCTTACCCATGCCCCAAAACAATAACAGTTAGAAATCGCGAGAATAATTAAAAAATAGTAGCTTTTATGAAATCATGGAAAAGGGAAAATCTATGATAGTCTGTGAGAAAGCCAAGAGCTTTGGGAAGAATAAGTAAAGAGCAGACATGGCGAACCAGATATAAAGCAGGAGAAATCGTGAATTAGATTACACTCTCTGACACTGGCTACTTCTTTAGCGTCAAACAAAAAAAAGTCTAGCCAGTGATGCGACGAGATAGGTAGATAGGCTTTACGGATTTTTTTTGGTTTTGTTCGTACCAATAGCGCCAAGCGTTGAATCCCAGTAGGTAAATCACCTCAAAAAAGCTTCGTCCCCCCCGTCAATCTTTTTGTTTTTCCTATTTGAACCAAATCTGATCAAAATGAGAAACTACAGATAACGAATAAATGGAAATAGATAAGATCATAATGCAGAAAATTGGCGTAACACTGAGAATGTGTCCTTCAAAATTAGAAATGAAGCAACAGTTTGTAATTTGTAGACACAGATGAGATTGAAATCGCTCAAAATCTGTCGAAGAGAAAAAGAGATGAACAAGACAAGCAAAAGGGTAACACATTCTACCTGAAGCACGAGAGCCCCGATCCAGAAAAGGAGAAGAGATACAGTCGGCGAGAAACCCCAATAGAAGGCTTTTGTCCGAAAGAGCAATAAGCCAACAAAACCCAGAAAGAAACAGCAGCGATAGCAAAGCAGAGTAGGGTTGGAGTGAATCTTGGCTCAGGCCATGGCAGGAAAGAAAGGAAAACAGTCCGAAAAGAAAGGAGCGATTGGAAGAGAAGGAAAATGAGCGCGAAAAGAAGAAAGAGAAGTGAAAGATAGTGAATAATCTCAACCACCCACCAACCACCAGCTCCAGGTGCAGCTCTGAGAGAGAAACAGTAGACGCAGAAGGAGGAACAGTGGGAGAGGACTGCGAAAGCAGAATCAATCAGCCTTGAAGTGTGTGGGGAGTGAGGAGACGAGTAAATACAAAATCAGGATTGAAACCCAATTCAATAATAACTCTCTCTCTCTCTCTCTCTCTCTCTCTGCATGTCTCCGTCTCCCGAAGCAGAGGCGGAGGCTAAAAAGTCGCCGTCGACGCTCAGTTACGAAAACACCCCTGCGCTTCCCAGCACATTCGAAACGTACCACGCAGGCATGGGGCCCACAAGTTCAAATTAAAGAGGGGGTGAGAAGCGTAAATAAAGGGGAAAGGAGGGGCAGTTAAAAAAGCGTAGATTGAAGAGTCGAGTTGCCGTGATGACGGCGTCGGGGAGACACCGACGAATCGAGGATGCCAGTATGCCGGATCGTGCTCCTGCTGCGGAACCTACTATCTATGATCTTAATCATTTCTTAATCCCACTTGAATATTATATCGTCCGGGGAAAGACAAAACGAGAAAATCAGAGTGCAATTATATAATATAATATATGGTAGATCAGGTGTTTTTTATCTCAAAATTTGAGTAGTTATCGATTAATGCCATCTAAGTAAGTGTGTTTTTCTAAATTGGGATGCCATTTACTATTAATTTCATTAGTTTATGAATTTTTTCAATAATCCTTTAAATTTTTAATGCGAAATTCACAGCATTATTAGTCGAAGCTATGTCCCCAAATGTTGGTTAATTGAGTCATTTTTATCATTCAATTGCAAATTAGCATGCTCACTTAAAAAGTGAAGGATGAGGCATCAATGAAAACACATGTAAGTATTGAATAACAAGAGAGGATAATCTTGAAATTGTGTGACTCGATCAACATTAAAAGTGGCTAAGTTTCGTAGCGTGTGTGCAGTCAATGAGGACCCATGATGATGCTGGATGAGGGGGACGGAAGAGTAAAGAGGGAGATGGGGGTGTGAAGTGAGAGCATGTGAGGGGGAACTCCCCTGTCATTGTCCGGAAGCCAGGCCAATCAGTGCTCCCCACCTCACTCACACACCGGGCTTGCTGTTGGGATCAACTAACCTTCATTGGGCTTCAAGCCCACGAAATGAACGAGTCCTGGCCCTAAGGCCCATTCTCCGGAGACACTGCGGAGCCCTGACTGGCTCGTGTTTCTACTCCGATCGCCATCGCTGCCTTACTATCTCCTTCTGCGGGAACAAAGCAGCTGGAGTTGCAGAGAAAAATCAATACATAGCTAGCGTGTTTGGAAGGAAGGAACTTGGATGAAATTCAAATCTACAAATATGTAAACGTGGAAAGCACAAGAGACGGCGACATCTGGCCTTTTAGCCTCTGAGTAATCAATGGAGACGATCCAGAAGAAGAAAAAGGAAGATCCGACTAACTCTCCGTCTCTAACTATCCCTTACTGGAAAATTTAACTTGCATTTAATTGTAGAGTTGGGACACGTAAAGTAACGTTAGTTTCTGTGTCGTCATTTCTGGGACATGTAATTTCTGGAAGTATGTGAAATTTGAGGGTCATTGAGCATGTCTTGACATTGGAGAAGAATCTCTCGTGATGAGAACAGCTTGATTCTATGTCCCGGAGCTATTTCTCCCTTTCCAAATGAACTATTTTTGAAGCAATAATAAGGGGGGAAAGGTGGCCATACAGCCATTCCTCAGCACTCGATGGACCCGAGCTTACAACATCTTGTTTCGCGTGAAGCCGATCCACTGGATTTGCAGGTGTCTTTTACGTTCTTGGTTCATTTCCCCTTGTAGATATGTTCTGAGTTTGCAAATCACGATGTACAAATGATAGGCCATTATTGTCTCCAAGTTCCAAGGAGGTGGCGGCGTTTAATGTCATTCCAGCTTTCTGAGCCTTTTTAAAGGACAGCCTCGTGAAATTTGGGCTCAGAATAAAGGAGGTTCAAGGGTTTGATTAAATTTGAGTGCTTTCTTCTGGTCGGAGCTTAGGAGGCATAAGCATTGTTAGAATATCATAGGATCAATCGAGAGTTTTGGTGCTAATGATACAAGTAATGCTTGAAACAGGTTATCTCAGCGCAAGCTGCAGCTCAAAGATGTAATGCGACTGTAGATTTCCTTGAAAGCGAGCAATCTTGTTCCCTCCCACAGCAAACCACAGGTTATCATAGTTGCCTTGATGGCTCCTACAATCATCCACCGCAGCAAATGGCGGAGCACCAGTCTCAGGCGAATCAAATTGAGTAACTGAGGTCAAGTATTGTAGCGATCTAGATTCACGCATATTTACACATGCATGACCAATAATCTTATACTAATGCTCGTCCCTTTTCAATGTTTATGTCTTTTGTTTATGTCGTTCAATAGCAGGAAGCTTGGTGCAGATGATTGTAATCCGGGTGAAGATGTAAGGGGACGGAGTTGCTGAGAATGTAATGAATCCTACAAATTATTTACAATCGGCCAAAATAAGACTAGTGTTACGTGAAATATACGGGGCATCTCTTATCTTTAGCAGTTGGTAAGATTAAACCATCCGGACCGACCAGAACGTCACAGTTTGCGTACATTCGATGGCGCTCACTATCCCACGAAGACACCTTGAATCGGATGGTCGACCCAAGCTCTACCCTGAACGCCACCGCCCCGCTCGCCCGGTCATTCCGGATCTCCGTCCAACGCTGGCTGTTCACCGTCAAAGCAGCACCACTTAGTTCCGCTGCTACTATCTTAGTCGTCTTTGGCGGCTGATAGAAATCAGATAACAGTGGGGTCGACCCGATTTTCTGTTCCTTGTAATAAACTGCTCCCTCCATTGAATCGTAGAAAACGCCGATGTTCTGGTTCGAGTTCCTGGCCGTGGCGTTGAAGAAAATTCGGTCATTTTCGAAGCCGGAGTCTTGGGCCAGGCCCAGAACGGAGAATTCATGAATGTAGAAGCGTGGACGGTGGGGGCGTAGGCTGAGCCATAGTATAAAAGTGATGATGCCGAAAATGAGGAGGAGAACAAGGACAATGGAGCATAGAATTTTGGATACACGGGTGGTGAGGCTTTCCTTGACGCGGCTGGCGTAATATCTGGCCCTCTGGCTGTGGCTCCGTTTAACGGATTGGCTCCCTGGGCTAGCTCGGACGGGTAAAAACTCTGAGCTGCGCATTGTTTATGGTGAAGTTGAGTTTAAGGGAGGGAAAGGATGAACAGCGGCCATTGATGTTGAGCTTATGAAGGTGAGCTGAAGGGAATAAGGGAGACGTGGAGGAGCACGAAAAGAATAACGACGTTACTCCATGGAATGATTTTCTGCCACCTTTTATTCTCTCTTTTTTTTATTCATACCATTACCCACCATGCAGGTTTTTGGTTTTGAAGGGAAGATGCCGACGTATCCGGCAATGGCAGCCGTTCCATCTCTACTCTCCATTGGGCTCCACCTCCATCATCATCATCATCTTTCCCGGAGCTTTCTCCCTCTCCGTCACGGCAAGCACTCTGATTCTTACCGTCATTCACTTTTTTGACTTAATCTCAATCTTAGGTTTTTGCATTTGAAGACGATTCGGTGACGGGATGAGCCCGGCCAGAGCTTAGAGTTGGGGTTGCTTATTTACATGTGTCCCACACCAAATTAAGAACACTAATGCTCGAAGTCCAGGCCTGCACACATGTGTTGACGAGATCCTTCTTTTATAAACCCAAATCAAACTTGCAAAGTGTTAAGTCTCAAAAGACTTAATATTCACGAAGTTTTAGTGGTAAAATTGCTAGGAATCAATAATGATTTAACTGAAAATAATCGGATTTTTAGGGATAATGTTGCGGCGATGCCACAACATCAGTAACACTGTTTTTACGTGATTTTATCCGATATTTTGTATATTTTGTATTATCACGAGATTTTTATTTCCAGGCAACTGCAGGAGATTAATGAAGATAAAGGCTGGAAGAATCACGAAAAAGAAGGAAGAATCAACTCAAAATCATATTTGGAAACAATAATATCTTTGAAGATTTGGAAATCTTTCCTAATCTCAACACCCTTCCAAATCTATCTAAATCTTCCTCCAAATCGCAACCCCCTCTCAGATCTGCTAAAGCCGCACGAAGTTACTTAAAGAAAGGTGAACACCACGAATTGAGTGTGTAGAATTGAAGAACGAGATTCACGATCAAGCTTCGGGCGTCAATCCGAAGAAGAGGTTTGCGGCGACGACTACGGCGGCGGGGGAACGAGGCTGTGAGAACAACGACTTTCGACGGCGAGGACCAAAATTCTCTCCTTTGCTTTTCGTTTTAATTTCCGTGAATTTTATGAACTCTTGATAGTTAGTGTAGAACTATTTAGTTTTAATCAAAGTTTGGATTTTTCGTATGTTGATTTGCTCAAGTCAATCATAGTTAATTCTTTCCGAGATTAATTCTAATTCTCAATTCGACCACCAACTTTATTTTATGCACTTTATTTACTGCAATTTACTTTATGCACATTAGATTAGATGAAAACTTAAATCATGATGAAAAATTTATTCTTTATTCTTTAATTCTTTTTGTGAATATTTAAAGTTAGGATTTTTATTTTATTTCTTTTACTTTGTAATTTATTCTCTGAATTGAAAGTTTACTTGTCCTCGTGGGATCGATATTTTTATTACTACGTTGCGATACGTGCACTTGCGTTAATTTACGATTACATTTTCAAGCAACAAGTTTTTGGTGCCGTTGCCGGAGACAACGAAAATTTTTTATTTTTAGAATTCTTTATGAAGTATTTGTGAATATAACTAACTCTAATTTTAAAAATTATAAAACTCCATAAAGAAAGAATTTTACGATTTTTCTTAATTTTTCAGGTGCTTATGCAAAACGACGAGGAACGAGAGCTCATTCCTTACGACCCCGAACCTGAAAGGATGCTTCGAGAGAGAAGACGCCATAATATAAATCAAAGCGGAGCGGTGAAAGAAGAACCAATGGCTCAAAACGTATTTCAACGAGCAAACCACGGTCATGCGCAAGAAAGACCAATTCAGGATTATGCAATTCCAGAGTTGGAGCGGTTAAATCCTGAAATTTTTCGACCGGAAAATAATGAAGTCAGGTGCGGATTGAAGCCGATTATGTTTCAAATGTTGCAAACCATTGGTACGTTTAATGGTTCAGCAACTGAAGAACCGAACGCATTCATTAAGGAGTTTACATCCTTATGCGATTCGTTCGAAGATTCAGCCATCAATCGAGAGACTCTCCGATTAAAACTATTCCCGTATGCACTCCGAGACAAGGCAAAAGCATGGCTAACCTCTTTACCGCCAAATTCTATAACTTCTTGGGAGGATTTAGCCAAGAAGTTTCTGCTGAAATATTTTCCTCCGGTAAAGAACGCAAAGCTGCGAGGGGAAATCATGATATTCAGACAGCAGGACACTGAATCCCTCTTATGAAGCTTGGGAGAGGTTCAAAGAATTGCTGCGACAATGTCCGAATCATGGTGTTGAAGAATGAGTCCAGCTGGAAACTTTTTACAATGGATTACATGGACAAACTCGATCTCTTTTAGATGCAGCAGCAAACAGAGCCATTTTATCCAAATCATGCGCATAAGCTTTTTCACTGTTGGAAAATATGGCTACAAATAACTATCAGTGGCCAACAGAGAGAGCTGCAGCACCAAAGAGAACATCGACGAATAACCAACCTGGAATTTTAGATCTTGATCCAGTGATGGCCCTAGCTGCTCAAATGACTACACTCAACAACACTCTCTAGAATCTGAACATGCAGCAAGCCAACCCACAACCTGTCAAAAGTATTTCGTGCTTTTACTGTTCGGGAGAACATGTTTACGACTATTGTCCATCAAATTCCGAAGCAGTCAATTATGTGGGGAACAATCGGACTAATTTTACGCAATGTTGGAAACCAAATAATCAGTGGAGCCAACAACAGCAACCACGAACGCAGAATCAGTATTTCCAGCCTACACAACAAGGGTTTAACCAAGGATTTCTTACTCAACAAAACCGACAACAACAACCTGAGCAAGCTAAACCATTTGAGCAAAAAGTTAACGAATTTATGGAACGATCCGAGCTGATGATGCAAAACATGAATGCGATTTTACAAAATCAAGTCGCATCTCATAGGAATCTAGAAAATCAAGTGGGTCAGCTCGCATTAGCATTAAAAGATAGACCATAAGGAATGCTGCCAAGTGACACTGAAACGCCAACACGAGAAGGAAAAAAACTATGTAAATCCATCACTTTGCGCAACGGAAGAGAAGTGGAAACTGTGAAAGATCCTGAAATAAATCCGAGGGAACAAGCTACGGAGAATAATACAGAGGCTGATAGGGGGAAGTCGCGGAACGAAGCAATATAGTTAAAACTGTGACTAATGTTGCAGCATCAAAGCAGCATCAAAAGAAAAATACATCAGTTGAAAGACTTCCGCCACCTTTTCCTCATAGACTACAAAAGCAGACACAGGACAAACAATTTGGGAAATTCATGGAGGTATTAAAGCAGTTACACATTAATATTCCACTGGTTGAAGCTTTGGAACAAATGCCAAATTATGCAAAATTCATGAAAGATCTCGTATCAAAGAAGCGACGTTTAGAAGAATATGAAACTGTGGCGATGACACAAGAATGCAGCTACATTATTCAAAATAAGATTCCGCCAAAGTTACATGATCCAGGTAAATTTACAATTCCATGCACAATAGGAGATCAATACGTTGGCGAAGCTCTTTGTGACCTAGGAACTAGCATTAATTTGATGTCGATGTCGATTTTTAAGAAATTAGATGTTGGAAAATCCAAGCCAACCTCAGTGACACTTCATTTTACTGATAAATCCATTGGATATCCCGAAAGAATAATTGAAAACGTGTTAGTAAAGGTCGACAAATTCATTTTCCTAGCCGACTTTATCATTCTAGATTGCGAAGTCGATCAAGAGGTCCCGATCCTCTTGGGAAGACCTTTCTTGGCTACAGGCAGAACTCTCATTGATGTGGAAAAAGGAGAATTAACAATGAGAGTCAACGAAGAAGAAGTTACGTTCAATGTCCTGAACGCACTAAAGTGCCCTGTAGAAGCTGACGATTGTTTTTCCGTTTCGGAAAATGAAGGCTTTTTGTCAGACAAAAATATACCCCGAGCTGTAGAAAAGAATTTTAAGTTCGATTCATCTGATCCTCGAACTTGGAAGAAACCCAGGGGACTAAACGCTGAACCCCTCAACAGGGATGAGAAGGAATATCGAGTTATGAAATCCTCGATAGAAGAACCACCAACACTGGAGCTAAAACAATTGGCCGCAACATCTGAAGTGTATGCATACCTCGAAATAGGTGACACTTTACCTGTTATTATTTCTTCACAATTAAATGAATCACAGGAAGCCGAACTACTGAAAATATTAAGGAGATATAAACAAGCTATTGCTTGGACGGTTGTCGACATCAAGGGAATTAGTCCGAGTATATGCATGCACAAAATTCTGCTTGAGCATGATTATCAGCCATCAGTTGAAGGACAACGACGATTGAATCCAGTCATGAAAGAGGTGGTGAAAAAGGAAATTATCAAGCTATTTGATGCAGATATTATTTATCCAATTTCAGATAGTGCATGGGTAAGTCCGGTCCAATGTGTTCCGAAGAAGGGAAGAACAACTGTAGTAACTAATGAAAACAACGAACTAATTCCAACCCGCACAGTTACTGGTTGGCGAGTTTGCATGGACTATCGGAAGCTCAACAAAATGACAATAAAGGACAATTTTCCCTTGCCATTCATCGATCAAATGCTCGATCGACTAGCTGGTAAAGAATTTTATTGTTTCTTAGACGGATATTCAGGTTATAATCAAATTGCAATTCTACCGGAAGATCAAGAGAATACGACGTTTACCTGTCCCTATGGCACGTTCGCTTACAGGCGAATGCCATTCGGGTTATGCAATGCTCCAGCAACGTTCCAGCGTTGCATGATGTCCATATTCTAGGACATGGTTGAAGATTTTCTGGAAATATTTATGAATGATTTTTCTGTGGTTGGAGATTCTTTTCACACATGCTTACAGAATTTGGAATTAGTGTTAAAACGCTGTACCGAGACGGACTTAGTTCTAAATTGGAAAAAATGCCATTTTATGGTAACCGAAAGAATTGTTCTCGGGCACCGAGTCTCCAAATCAGGGATGGAGGTTGATAAAGCCAAGATTGAAGTTATTGACAAGCTACCTCCACCCACCTCCGTGAAAGGAATACGAAGCTTTTTAGGCCATGTCAGTTTCTACCGCCGATTCATCAAAGACTTCTCAAGGGTATCCAAACCACTTTGCTCATTATTGGAAAATCACAAAGTATTTTGTTTTGATGAAGCATGTCAGCAAGCTTTTCGGGAATTAAAACGTCAGCTCACCTCAGCACCTATCATAGTTGCTTCAGATTGGACGAAACCTTTCGAAATCATGTGTGACGCTAGTGATTATGCGATGAGAGCAGTGCTAGGTCAAAAACATAATCGAGTCTTCCCTTCGATCTACTACGCCAGCAAGACATTATCTGAAGCACAAAGGAATTATACGACAACTGAGAAGGAGTTATTGACAGTAGTATTTGCTTTCGAAAAATTTAGACAATATTTAGTCGGTGTGAAGGTAATAGTACACACCGACCATTTTTCGATCAAATATTTAATGTCTAAAAAGGACGTCAAGCCACGCTTAATTAGATGGATTCTACTGCTGCAAGAATTCGACCTAGAAGTCATCGACAGAAAAGGAATGGAGAATCAGGTAGCCGATAATCTATCACGATTGGAGCAAGAGGAAGTACAGAAGGATAACTTAACCATTACAGAAACTTTCCCAGACGAACAAATTTTCAGAGCCGAGGCACTCCCATGGTATGCCGACATTGTTAATTATTTAGCAAGTAGGATCATCCCTTTCGATTATACCTATCAACAGAGGAAGAAATTTCTTAATGAAGTTCAGAGCTATTATTGGGACGACCCGTATTTATTCAAGCAATGTGCGGATCAGATTGTGAGAAGATGCATTCCAGAACAAGAAGCTACATCAGTGCTGCAGCATTGCCATGCAGCACCATACGAAGGACATTTTGGAGGATTCCGAACAGCTGCTAAAGTTCTCCAATCATGTCTATATTGGCCAAATCTCTTTAAAGATGCAAATGAATTCGTAAAATCTTGTGACAGATGCCAAAGAATGGGAAATATATCACAAAAGCATGAGATGCCACTGACAAATATCTTAGAAGTCGAACTATTTGACGTCTGGGGAATAGATTTCATGGGACCATTCCCGTCATCCTATGGGAACCAATACATTCTGCTTACTGTCGACTATGTATCTAAATGGGTCGAGGCCATGACTCTCCTCACTAATGATGCAACGGTTCTTACATCAGAATATTTTTACAAGATTCGGCACACCGAGAGCAATCATCAGTGACGGAGGAACTCACTTCTGCAACCGAAAATTCAAACAATTACTGGAAAAATATGGAGTCAAACACAAGGTTACAACACCATACCACCCTCAAGCGAATGGGAAAACTGAAGTATCCAACTGGGAAATCAAAAGAATATTGTAAAAAGTTGTTAATTCTGGAAGAAAAGACTGGGCTGAGAAATTACCAGACGCTTTATGGGCGTATCAGACGGCTTTCAAAACTCCAATAGGAACATCGACATTCCGACTAGTCTTTGGCAAACCCTGCCATTTACCAGTCGAGCTATTGCATAGAGCATATTGGTCGGTTGCAAAGTTAAACATGGATGCAAAAGCTGCAGCAGAGGAAAGATTGCTGCAACTTAATGAATCAGAAGAATTCAGGCTCAACTCCTATGAAAACGCAGAAATCTATAAAGCGAAAGTCAAGCGATGGCACGATAGAAACATCCAAGAACGATTCTTTAACATCGGGCAAAAAGTTTTGTTATATGATTCAAGGTTGAAGATTTTCCCGGGGAAATTAAAATCAAAATGGACGGGACCATATTTGATCACTGCTATAAATCCTTATAGAGTTATCGAACTTCGTAATGAAGAAACCAGGAAGAATTTCAAAGTCAACGCCCAACGAATTAAACCATATCTCGAAACGAATTTACAGGAAGATGATTGCGTTTCTGTGACTTTAGAAGACGCTACTGAATGAAAGAAAGACGTCTAGCTAACGACGTTAAATTAAGCGCTAAAGGAAGGCAACCCTCTATTTTTTATGTTTATTTTAGTTAGTTAGATAGAATAGTAAGTATTTTTGTCTTATGCTGTTTTCGATGTCACAACATTAACAGGAGGAATGACCAGAATGAATCGGGAAAAGAAACAAGAGAAGAGGGAGAAAAGCTCAGCCCAATAAGAACTTAATAGGCGGGACCTGAGGGGGGAAAGAAAAAGAAAATTACCGCTGTAACTTTCCAAGAAGGCGGTAAACTCAAACTAAAAAGTTTATTTCCACCGCCTCTGTTTATCTTTAAAACGCAGGTAAAGCCACAACATTCGGGACAACGCCAGTAACTTGACCCAGCCTTCTCAGAAAAAAAAATCGCCGATGGATCTCGCACCAATCCTCTACCTACCATGGAAGGATACAGTAGAAGAAGAAATTTATCCTCTCGTGACAGAGCCGGGGCCATCATCAAAAATACTTTACAAGAGGCGAGAGAAATTGGCAACCCGACGGCCACCAACCCAGAAATCTTCAGCATGAGGAAATTTTGCACCGCTAACTAAAGACAATCGGCCGTTTTCTAAGCTGATCCTAGAGGTACATCCCACTGCTTCCCCTTCTCCAATTTTACAAGGAACAAGGTCGGGGTCCGCGACGATCGTCACCAAAAATTTCACAAGACCCACCACCGCCGACGAAGAGGAAGCAGACGCCGCCTACAACAAAAGACAAGGCCACCAGAACATCTGCCAGAATCGCCAACCGTCCAGCCAGAAAGAAACCCCCAACAAAGGACTCACTGGTTATTATCCCATCGTCCGACTCGGAAACAGAATCCGATGACCCGGTGCCGTTGATCAGAAAAAAAATGGGGCGACTGGTCCAACATTACAATGCCGGCACGAGAAGACTCTCCCTAATCCGTCACACCAATATCATTCATCATGAAGAAGAGAGCAACAATAGAACCGGTATCTACATCACCACCGACCAGACAAGCTAATCCACCTCCGCTGCAAACCAAGGACATTACTCCAACTGCGGAGCCTACATCACCACCCCGCCAAGCCGATCGACGCGGTCCAGTAAAGTTGCCAAAATTCAGGTACCCATTCATGTACATTTCACAAGAGAAACCAGGAGCACCTCAAAAGCCAGCCCGCCAATTTCAGCACCATCGATCCCGAAAGCACCCAAGCTCAAAGCTACAGGATCAAGCTCCGCCCAAGAACAGATCTCACATAGATCTCCGCAGACCAAAAGTTTTGCAATTAGGCGGCCAGCAGAGCCCGCCTTCATCACCAAAGAAGCTCGCCTCAACTTCGAGCTTCATTTTAAGAGAAGAACTTTCTCTGAAGAAAAAGGATTCCTATTGGACACTAGCACAATGAAGGATTACCCGTCGTTCATCACCAACACGATCAGAAGCCGCAGCTGGGCAGCTTTCTGTGCCCAACCAGAGGAACTAATTCCCTCTCTGGTAAGGGAATTTTATGCAAATTTTTCAGGTGATTTTCCGGAATCCATTATGGTTCGACAGAAGATGGTACCATTCTCACTAGAGAGCATCAACCGTACATACAAGCTTCAATCAGAAGACGACGAGTTTTTCGCCCACTCGGAGCACACGTCGCCGGAGTTCCTCGCCAACGTCCTCAGCACAGTGGCTCTGCCGGGAACGACGTAGCGAGTAACAAAATTGGGAGCCCTCACGATCTCACGGGCCTCTCTGAAATCAAGCGCAAAATGTTGGTACCATTTTGCTAAATCCAGGATCCTTCCTTCCTCGCACGGGCAGCATGTCACCCGCGAGCGAGCCGTCCTCCTATTCTGCGGGCAAACCTATCAACGTCGGGAGGATAATTTACCGGAGCATCTGCGCCAACGCCAAGAAGAAGGGAAGTCAATTCATTTTCCCTTCACTAATTTCCGATCTTTGTATTGGTGCGGGAGTTCAAGTCCTGGATACAGAGGGGAAGCTCCAGCACAAAGGTACAATCACTCCCTTTACTATTGCCCAAATTTCTCAGGAGGATGACAAGGAGCAAGAAGAAGAAAGTGCACCAATCCCCGATGTTGCACGCGAAGCTGTAGCATCACCAACAGCCCAGTTTCCCGACAAAGTTTCTGCGAGTCTGCAGCTCATAGAAACTCGTCTGAGCCATATGGAAATCCAGCACCACTTCATGCTGGAAATTTTGGAGAAACTGCAAGCCCATCTACTGCCGAATCACGCCGACAATGAAGCCCAACCAAGTGGCCCAACCGATGGCGAAATCGAAAAATCTTCATAAGGGAGTTTACTTCTAACGCTTTTTGCGTTTTAATTTTTGTAATTTCGGTTCACTTTCACTGTTTTGGGATTGACAATGAGGGCATTGTCGAATTTAAGTTTGAGGATGGGGGGTGTACTGAAATTAAAAAATTATTATACAATGAATATTTCCCTTAATCCAAAAAGCCGAGAATTATTGCAATCATAAAATTTAATGATGGAACTTATTTTTCTAATCTCTCTAACCCTTGATGGATGTTACTTATTAATGACAATTCAAATCTAATTAATTTAGGAGACACTTCAACATAATAGATCTCCTTTACACGAAATTATTACTTTGAACATCATCTTTCCCGATTTTCCTAAGAGTTATCATTTTTTGTTTAAATTTGATATTTTTGAAACTTAGCTCGAATAAATGCTTGAGACAACCAGATTTTTTTAGGTGAAGAGTGATATGGTGACAAGTTTGGGGAAAAGAAAAAAAAATTGAGGCATAAAAAGTTCGAAAATAAGGACAATCATAACACTCTCGGGACTTAAGTGGATGATCATTGAGTGACACTTCATTGGGACTATGCGGATGAACGGTGAAGTGTATTTGCAATTTCTCAATCCACTTTCAAAATTCGAGTGAGCCTTTTGGATACTCGATGGGTGGGATAAAAAAATAAAGGGAACAATGGGAGGAACTCCGTTGCAATTAAATAGGCTACCCGTTTGAAATACCACATTGGCTAAATCAAAAATAAAAAATTATATAAATTGTGGTATGATAACGTAAGCAGCTTATTTACCAAAGCCTAGAAAAATTGTTCCTCACTCTTGAAGTCACGAAGCTCAGATCTTACTGAATTTGCACGTGGAAGGTATGAATTTGTACGATGTTTAAAGAATTGAGAATTTTAGCATCACAAGATGAAACTTATGATTTTTGGGAAGGTTAATGTTCATAGTAATAAGTGCACACACTCACTTAGGGGAGATACTATCGAGAAGCTATCTAAAGTTAAGAAGAATTGGAAAGTCATAAATTTGTAATTATTTGTCTCGAGTTAGGTTTATTGTGGAAAAATCTGAAAATTTTTATGATTGTTTATTGACATTACTCGAGGACGAGCAATAGCTTAAGTTTGAGGATGTGTTAAGTCTCAAAAAGACTTAATATTCACGAGGTTTTAGTGGTAAAATTGCTAGGAATCAGTAATGATTTAACTGAAAATAATCAGATTTTTAGGGATAATGCTGCGGCGATGCCACAACATCCGTAATGCTGTTTTTACGTGATTTTATCCGATATTTCATATATTTTGTATTATCACGGGATTTTTATTTTCGGGCAACTGCAGAGGATTAATGAAGATAAAGGCTGGAAGAATCACGAAAAAGAAAGAAGAATCAACTCAAAATCATATTTGGAAACAAAAATATCTTTGAAGATTTGGAAATCTTTCATAATCTCAACAACCTTCCAAATCTATCCAAATCTTCCTCCAAATCGCAACCGCCTCTCAGATCTGCTAAAGCCGCACAAAGGTTACTTAAAGAAAGGTGAACACCACAAATTGAGTGTGTAGAATTGGAGAACGAGATTCACGATCAAGCTTCGGACGTCAATCCGAAGAAGAGGTTTGCGACGACGACTACGGCGGCGGGGGAACGAGGCTGTGAGAACAACGGCTTTCGACGGGGAAGACCAAAATTCTCTCCTTTGCTTTTCGTTTTAATTTCCGTGAATTTTATGAACTCTTGATAGTTAGTGTAGAACTATGTAGTTTTAATCAAAGTTTGGATTTTTCGTATGTTGGTTTGCTCAAGTCAATCATAGTTAATTCTTTCCGAGATTAATTTTAATTCTCAATTCGACCACCAACTTTATTTTATGCATTTTATTTACTGCAATTTACTTTATGCACATTAGATTAGATGAAAACTCAAATCATGATGAAAAACTTATTCTTTATTATTTAATTCTTTTTTGTGAATATTTAAAGTTACGATTTTTATTTTATTTCTTTTACTTTGCAATTTATTCTCTGAATAGAAAGTTGACTTGTCCTCGTGAGATCGATATTTTTATTACTGCGTTGCGATACGTGTACTTGCGTTAATTTGCGATTATATTTTCAAGCAAGACAAAGATGGAAACGGGAAAGGATGAGGCTACGTAAGGTTAATCCTCGGGACGGGTTATTAGTCATTCTCAACCCGCATCTTCCCAATTCAAGGGCGGGTCATTTCAGCTTCACTTATAAGCTCTCACTCATAGCTCACTGCCCTCTCACTCTTTAAACCTAAGGCTTGGGAAGAAGGATTCCTTTCTCAGCAAAGTATGGTTGATGTTCTTTGCACTCGCATTGGTCTATGTTTCAACCGGAAATGCTCAAGAGACGCTTGTTCCGGCGATCATAACTTTCGGTGACTCGGCTGTCGACGTGGGAAATAACAACTATCTCCTAACTATTTTTAAAGCCAATTATCCCCCTTATGGGAGAGATTTTATCAACCACGAAGATACTGGAAGGTTCTGCAATGGAAAGCTAGCCACTGACATCACTGGTGAGTCTGTCAGATTGAGAAAGGAAAGCAGCTTTTTCCATTTCTGAAGTTCTTGCATTGCTGAATAAATCTAACATTTTGCACAGCTGAAACATTGGGGTTCAAAACCTTCCCATCGGCATACCTTAGTCCGCAAGCGTTAGGGAATAATCTTCTCATCGGAACCAACTTTGCATCAGCTGCATCTGGCTATGACGAGAAAGCAGCAAGCTTGAATGTAACTCCATGTTGATTACGAAGAAGCCAAGCCAAGCTGATTGGTGCATTCACTACTTTTTGTTGGGCTCAGCCCATATTTGGGCCGGGTCCTATATAAGGGTTTGTTTAGAAGAAAACCCTAAGAGTGAAATCAAAGAGAGAAGAGAGATTGAAAGGGTTCGGATTTTTCTGCAGCAGCCAGAGTCGAATCCGATTATCTCAAGATTCAGCCGTTGGATCGACGTGAAATTTGGACAACAGCTTTGCGACATACAGAGGTACATTCTGAACGGTGGAGATCGTGTTTTGTGCTTTCTAAGGCTGTCCGACAGGATAAAAACGGAACTGTTGTTTCGTTTTTAGTTTAATCCTCTCTTGCTTTTATTGTCTTCCAAGATTATCGTTTTTTATCTTGATGAAGTATAGTATGCCTCTAGTTTGATAATCTAGAGAGAACATTTAGTTGTACCCATTATTTCTGATATAGTGGAAGATTGATTAAGCGGCCTACGGGTCCCGTGGTTTTTTACCCTCTTTGATTCGAGGGTTTTCCACGCTAAAAGTCTTGGTGTCACTAATCTCGTTTCTCTGGTGTTTATTATTATTGATTGATATTGATTTGCCTATTTGATTACAAGTAGTAGAGAACAAGTTATTTTATCCGCTGTGCAATCTCGGTTTGAGATTTTATTGAGTATTATCAGGTTCTCTACACCCTATTTGTCAACAAGTGGTATCAGAGCTCTGTTGTTTTGGGGTGGTTATTCTTGTGTTTTTCAAATGGAAGAATCTGGTAATAGTAGCAATACTATGATTAAACTCACGGCTACCAATTACTCAATTTGGAAGTCGCGAATGGAAGACTTATTATGTTGTCTGGATTATGAAGATACACTTTTGGGAGACGAAGGTAAACCAAGTGACATGTCAGAAAAAGATTGGGCTAAGTTGAACAGGAAAGCCGTTGGCAAAATTCGACAGTGGGTTGATAATAGTGTTTATCAACATGTTGCCAATGAGATAAATGCCAACAAAGTATGGGAGACTTTAAGGGAGTTATACGAAAAGAAGAATGCTCAGAATAAAGCTTTTCTTTTCAGGAAACTGATGTATCTCCGATACGTGGATGGAACTCCAATTTCAGATCACTTGAATGTCTTTCAAGGAATTCTGAATCAGTTGGCATCACTGGACATGAAGCTAGATGATGAGATTCATGCTTTGTGTCTAATTAGTTCTTTGCCTGACAGTTGGGAGACTCTTGTTGTTTCTCTTAGTAATTCCGCTCTAGATGGTGTTCACTATGAAGATGGTGAAAGAAAGTATGTTGAATGAAGAAAACAGAAGAATGGAGCGAGGGCTAACTGCACAGAGTCCAGTATTAATTTTAGAGAAACGTGGTAGGAGCAAGAGTAGATATCAGAAAAGCCGTGACAACAATGACAGATCACGAGGAAAGTCTCAAGTAAAAGGTTACTTCAGTTGTTTTCATTGCGATAAGACAGGACACAGGAAAGCTCAGTGCAGAAAATGGTTGAGAGAACAAAAACAAAATAAGAAAGGTGAAAATTTGGCAAACGATGCCAACACTACAGCGACTGTAGATGGAGATGTGACTATTATCTGTGATGATAATATTAGTGTTAATCTCACATGTCAGGATTCACGTTGGGTAGTTGATTCTGGTGCTTCGTATCATGTTACATCTGAACGTGATGTATTCTTTACATACAGCCATGGTGATTTTGGTTATGTGAAGATGGGGAACAGTGCAGAATGCAGAATCGTAGGCATCAGTGATGTCTACATGAATACTGATGTTGGATATCGAATTCGTTTGAAGAATGTTAGACATGTTCCTGATATTCGTCTAAATTTAATCTCCACTGGTGTTCTTGATGACGAACAATATCATTGCCACTTTGGTGAAGGCAAGTGGAAGCTTACAAAGGGTTCAATGGTGGTCGCTAGAGGAAAGAAACAGAATTCTCTCTACATAATGGAAGCTATGTCCTATAAAGAAGAAATGAATTTGGTGGATGATTCTTCTGCTCAATTATGGCACATGCGACTTGGGCACATGAGCAAGACTGGTATGCAGAAGCTTTCTCAGAAGCAGGTTATACCAGGATTAAAGAATACAATGTTTGATTTATGCACTCACTGTTTGACTGGTAAGCAACACAGAGTCTCTTTTAAGACTTTGCCTCCGTCTAGAAGACCTAATGTGTTAGACTTGGTGCATACGGATGTTTGCTCTATGGATGAGACGAGTCTTGGTGGTGCTCGTTATTACGTTACCTTCATTGATGATTATTCCAGGAAGGTATGGGCTTATGCTTTGAAAACTAAAGATCAAACTTTAAGTTTCTTCAAAATATTTCATGCAGCAGTTGAGAGAGAAACTTGCAAGAAATTGAAATGTGTTCGCTCAGATAATGGTGGTG
>QAOC01004224.1:0-13887 GCA_003255005.1 Begonia fuchsioides
TCCCTTTATAACTCTCATCTAATGCCAGCTGGTCCGGGCTTAAGGGTGCGAGTTTGATAAGTCTTCCTTCGTGCTTGAATGAATAAAAATTCGTGTAGCCATCATTAACAACTTTTCGATCAGATTGCCACTCCTGAGAAGCAAATGACCGACACTCATAGGCACTACATCACAAAGTACCCGATCCTTATATCCACCAATAGAAAATTCAATAATAGCTTGTTTAGTCACCTTAATGTCTTCCTTATCATTCAACCACTTAAGCAAATACGGTCGAGGGTGTGTAGTGGTTTGCAATTTCAACTTCTCCACCATTTCTTTTGAAACTACATTGGTTTAACTTCCCCCATCAACAATGAGAGAGCATACTTTCCCCATCACCAAACACAGGCTATGAAAAATATTTTCTCGCTGCATGTCTTCACTTGTGGCTTGAGTTGTCAAAACTCTTCGTATTACCAAGAGGGGTCCCTCTTGCGCCCGAAAAACTTCTTCAATTTGTTCCTTTTCTTCACGAGTTTCTTCTGTCTCTTATTCCTCACTAATGACTTCTAGAGTGTCCTCTCGAATCAAGATAACTCGTTTATTGGGACATTGTGAAGCAATGTATCCAAGGCCGAGGCACTTGAAGCACTTGATTTCCTGAGCCTTTGGTCTTGCAATGTCTTGGCTTTCCTTCTTTTGTTTCACAGCTTTTGATGGCAAATTTCTAGCAAATCGCCCTTTTTCTTCAACCTTTGGTGAGGGCTTCAATGGAGTGTTTGGTTTAGGAGTGAATCGGGTACTGATTTCTTTTCCCTTTCTCCTCATTTGCCTCTCCACTTTCAGTGCTAATTGTACTGCACCCTCCATTGACTTGAAAGGTTATAATTCAACAATATCTCTAATCTCTTTCTTTATCCCTTTCACAAACCTTGCAAGCACCAACTCCTCAGGTTTCTCTAATGATGTGATAATGGAATGATGGTTGGGTCGGTTAAGGAGAAATGGAGAAAGAAAAGAGGGGGAAAATGGGAGAGGTTGATTCGGGTGAAGGAAACACAGGGTTAAATGTCTCTGGCCAGATCTCCGGCGGCCTATGGATTTATAAACTGAAATTTGGAAGGAAGGTAGATGGGGGTTTATGGGTCAAAATATCACGGTAAATGGATGGGGCAATCCGAAGATATGTAAAAAATGGCTAGAGTGCTAAAAAATGAGCTCTCGGGAAAGGAATATCGGAAAGTGGTAAACGGAGGGATAAATCCAAACGGAGGAGAAGCTTTGGGGTTCACACCCTTACCTTGGATTCCACTTGAACGTGGTTGAAGGAGTGTGGTATGGCTTAGCTAACCCAAGCTTGAATGGCAGCCAAAACCAGAGTGGAGCTCTCGGTGGTTTCCAGATGTAACTCACCGAAAAACCCGAGTCTTGGAGGAGGAGAAACCACCAAGGAAATGAGATGCAAAATGAAATCTTTAATTTTAAACTTCACTTCCTCCAACTGAGCTCAAAGTGAGCTTAAAATCATCCCTAATTTGGGGAGGGAGGACTCCCGAACTGATTAAAAATTTGCTTTACCGGAAATGGCAAAACAAAGTCAAAAAACAGCTAGGTGGTCCTCCTAGGAGTTACCCGAAAAGGAGGCACCAAGGCTGACCATGGTCCCCCCCTTCAACACCCCCACCTGAAGCACAAAAAGGGGCCTTCACGTGGCTAACCCTTCAGCAAAATAAAACCCTAATACTAACCGAAACATTCCATCTAAAACTACTCGGCAATTGTTCAATCCGACAAAAGGATAAAACTAAATGACATCATAAACATGGGCCTTCATCCCTCCATGTGGACTTGGGCTGATGAAGAACTTGAGTGAAATTGTTTTGGAACTCCCTCCTCTAGGTCTTGCATGGGCCATGCAAAGGTCGGATCCTCTGTTAAGTTGATGTTGTCTCGGGCTGCCTCCATCTCCCTCTCTCTACTTTGCTCCGTGGGAATTGAAGAGAATTCCCAAGTGAGAAGATGTTTGGGCTGTCTTTGATCTTCCAAAGTTGGCTCTCCCATTAAGGTTCCTTGCATAAATAGCCCTACAAAATGAACAAAAATGTTAGCAAACTTCTTGGCTCGGGCTTGGGTTATAGGCCCTCGGGATGTATTCTCGGTGTTGGTCTCCAATGGCACATCATCCTTCTCGGGTTCTTGAGGATTTGTCCTTAAATCCAGAACTTTAAGTATCCTTTCAAGGCCTCTTATCCCGTCCTTAGGATTCTCGGTAACTGTCTCATTCTTTATATCCTTTGGCTCAGTTATGCTCTTCCAACCATAAGTGGTAAGTTGTTTCAATCCCATGACAATCGTCTTTCTTGGTTTCTTTTCTCTACTAGTGAAAGTGTCTTTCCCCTTAGGATCCATGTTAACCATCTCTAGATGGTGCCAAGCAATTAGCCACATCTTAAATGAAGCTTGGGTAAAAAACATACTCTGAGGTGTTATGCCAAAAACTTGAGATAAGAAAAACGAAATTCAAAAAATACAAAGGCAACACTTGGTAAAAACAAATGAATTATTTCCATAGGTCAAAACCTCATTTAGCTTTCCACCGTCAATTAAAATGTGGTGTTGCATTCCTTTTAACCACCAATAAAAAGTTTGTGCCCATAAATTTCCAATAAGGTCACCGATCCAATATATGTCAAACAACAATGCAACAATTTCATAAAAATCTACGAAGGCATGCAAGGAGTCCATAATAGTAAATGTGTCCATATAATACCAAGTTATTTGCCTCGTCATAATGGAAAAAGAATCCACGTAGATGCTGTAAAGGCAACCAATCTCAAGAAGATAACTAAGAACTTGATCAAATGGATCATACCTCATGGCCACAACCTTTTGCGGTTTGGCCACTTCATCCTCAAGGTCTACTTGGATACAATGATATTCCATTATAAACTCTTCAAAATCATTTGTCCTTTCCATGCGAGGATGAGATGTTGCTGCCAATGAAGGGTTGTCTATGATCTCTTATTTGTTAGGCTAGTGAAGATTCTCGAAGATATCATTACAGTTGTCGGATTCCGTGGAAAAATTATTTTCCTCAAAACCGACAACATCTTCAACTTGCTCGGTTTGTACCTCAACATTTTCTTCCACTTTTTTGTTGGAGAGATGCAGCATAACTTTGATTCAACTTGTGAAGATCTTGACGAAATTCCAACACAAGGAGCTTGAGTTCATCCAACGATTCATAATATTCCGATTCAAGGTAATCCGAGTAGTGACTTTTTGCTCCTCGGTTTGATCTCGAATGTTGTGCAACTAGTGAATACAAATTATCAAAATAAAACAAAAAAAAAGACGGAATCAAAAAGGAAGGTGGGAAGGGAATTTTGGCTCTGATACCAAACGATGTGATAATGGAATGGTGGTTGGGTCGGTTCAGGAGAAATGGAGAAAGAAAAGAGGGGGAAAATGACAGAGGTTGATTCGGGTGAAGGAAACAAAGGGTTAAATGTCTCCAGCAATATCTTTGGCGGCCTATGGATTTATAAACTGAAATTTGAAGGGAAGGTATATGGGGATCAGAACGTTTATGGGTCAAAATATCACGGTAAATGGATGAGGGACTCCGAAGATATGCAGAAAATGGCTAGAGTGCTAAAAAATGAGCTCTCAAAAAAGGAATATCAGAAAGTGGTAAACGGAGGGATAAACCCAAACGGAGGAGAAGCTTTGGGGTTCACACCCTTACCTTGGATTCCACTTGAACGTGGTTGAAGGAGTTTTGTATTGCTTAGCTAACCCAAGCTTGAATGGCAGCCAAAACGGAGTTGAGCTCTCGGTGGTTTTCGGATGTAACTCACCGAAAAACCCGAGTCTTGGAGGAGGAGAAACCACCAAGGAAATGAAATGCAAAATGCAATCTTTAAGTTCAAAATTCACTGCCTTCAACTGAGCTCAAAGTGAGCTTAAAATCATCCCTAATTTTGGGAGGGAGGACTCTGGAAATGATTCAAAATCTGCTTTACCGAAATGGCAAAACAAACTCGAAAAACAGTTAGGTGGTCCTCCTGGGAGTTACCGGAAAAGGAGGCACCAAGGCTGACCATGGTCCCCCCCTTCAACACCCCCACCTGAAGCACAAAAAGGGGCCTTCACGTGGCTAACCCTTCAGCAAAATAAAACCCTAATACTAACCGATACATTCCATCTAAAACTACTCGGCAATTGTTCAATCCGACAAAACGATAAAACTAAATGACATCATAAACATGGGCCTTCATCCCTCCATGTGGACTTGGGCTGATGAAGAACTTGAGTGAAATTGTTTTGGAACTCCCTCCTCTAGGTCTTTCATGGGCCATGCAAAGGTCGGATCCTCGGTTAAGTTGATGTTGTCTCGGGCTGCCTCCATCTCCCTCTCTCTACTTTGCTCCGTGGGAATTGAAGAGAATTCCCAAGTGAGAAGATGTTTGGGCTGTCTTTGATCTTCCAAAGGTTTCTCTCCCATTAAGGTTCCTTGCATAAATAGCCCTACAAAATGAGCAAAATTTTTAGCAAAATTCTTGGCTAGGGCTCGAGTTATAGGCCCTTGGGATGTATTCTCGGTGTTTGTCTCCAATGGCACATCATCATCCTCGGGTTCTTGAGGATTTGCCCTCAAATTCAAAATCTTTTCGATCTTTTGATGAACCCCTTTTTTTTTGTTTAGGATGCTCGGGTATGCTCTTCCAATCATAAGTTGTATGTTGTTCCAACGATAAGTGGTAAGTTTTTCCCACCCAAAAATAATTTTCTTCCTAGGCTCCTTTTCTCCATTTGGCAAAGTGCCGTTTCTTTTAGGATCCATGTAAATCATCTCCCAATGGGGCCAAGCAATCATCCACATCTTAAATGAAGCTTGTAGCAAAAACATACTCTCGCGTTTCATGCGAAAATCTTGAGATAGAAACAAAGAATATCCAAAAATATAATGGTCATACTTGGTCACAACAAATGAATAACTTCCAAAGCTTAAAACCTCATTAAGCTTAACACCATCAATTAAAATCTATTGTTGCATTCCCTTTAACCACCAAAAAAAATTTTATACCCAAACTTTTCCTTGAGTTTCTTCAATCTTTTCAAATCCAACTATCAATTTTGAAAACTCATTGAAATAAAATGAGACATGCCACAAATCATCATTAGTAAATGCATCAACATACATGCTACAATATTCATTTCTAAGGTGCGGTATATCCAATATTCCTTCAGCACTAAAATAAGGCATCACAAGTTCATTATCTCCAATTGAGGAATCTTGAACCACCAAATTAGCATGATTAACTTCTACAATAAATTTTCCTTCAAAAACTTCAGATCAATACTATTAAAATATCCACGTCAACTTAAACCAATATGATGAAGGTAACTAAGAACTTGCTTAAATAGATCATACCTCTCGGCCACAACCTTGAGCGGTTTGGCCACTTCATCCTCAAGGTCTACTTGGATACAATGGTATTTTTATAAACTCTTCAAAATCATTTGTTCTTTCCATGCAAGGATGAGATGTTGCTGCCAATGAAGGGTTGTCTATGATCTCTTCTTTGCTGGACTCGTGAAGATTCTCGAAGATATCATTAGAGTTGTCGGATTCCGCGGAAAAATGATTTTCCTCAAAACCGACAACATCTTACACTTGCTCGGTTTGTACCTCAACATTTTCTTCCACTTTTTGTTGGAGAGAAGCAGCATAACTTTGATTCAACTTGTGAAGATCTTGACGAAATTCCAACATAAGGAGCTTGAGTTCATCCAACGATTCATAATAATCCAATTCAAGGTAATCCGAGTAGTGACTTTTTGCTCCTCGATTTGATCTCGAATGTGGTGCAACTAGTGAATACATATTATCAAAATAAAACAACAAAAAAACGAAGGCAAAAAGGAAGGTGGGAAGGGATTTTTGGCTCTGATACCAGATGATGTGATACTGGAATTGCAGGAGTGTGAAGGAGTGTGGTATGGCTTAGCTAACCCAAGCTTGAATTGCAGCCAAAACCGAAGTGGAGCTCTCGGTGTTTTCCGGATGTAACTCACCGGAAAACCCGAGTCTTGGAGGCGGAGAAATCACCAAGGAAATGAGATGCAAAATGAAATCTTTAATTTCAAACTTCACTGCCTACAACTGAGCTCAAAGTGAGCTTAAAATCATCCCTAATTTTTGGAGGGAGGACTCCGGAAATGATTCAAAATCTGCTTTACCCGAAATGGCAAAACAAAGTAGAAAAACAGCTAGGTGGTCCTACTAGGAGTTACCCGAAAAGGAGGCACCAAGGCTGACCATGGTCCCCCCCCTCAACACCCCCACCTGAAGCACAAAAAGGGGCCTTCACGTGGCTAACCCTTCAGCAAAATAAAACCCTAATACTAACTGAAACATTCCATCTAAAACTACTCGGCAATTGTTCAATCCGACAAAACGATAAAACTAAATGACATCATAAACATGGGCCTTCATCCCTCCATGTGGGCTTGGGCTGATAAAGAACTTGAGTGAAATTGTTTTGGACCTCCCTCCTCCAGGTCTTGCATGGGCCATGCAAAGGTCGGATCCTCGGTTAAGTTGATGTTGTCTCGGGCTGCCTCCATCTCCCTTTCTCCACTTTGCTCCGTGGGAATTGAAGAGAATTCCCAAGTGAGAAGATGTTTGGGCTGTCTTTGATCTTCCAAAGTTGGCTCTCCCGTTAAGGTTCCTTGCATAAATAGCCCTACAAAATGAGCAAAAATGTCAGTAAACTTCTTGGCTCGGGCTCGGGTTATAGGCCCTCGGGATGTATTCTCGATGTTGGTCTCCAATGGCACATCATCTAACCCACACCTCATCTTCAAAGTTTCAAACTTTGTAAGGTATTCTTCAACTGTGGATGCTCCTTGCTTAAGGCTTTGTGATTGTAACATGAGTTATTGTCGGCAATGTATAGGTACAAACCTTTTTCTCATCAATCTCCAAGTCATAGGCTCTTGATCGTTTTCACGTCTCCCCTTGGATTTAACATTTTCCAACCACAAATGCACATAACTGTATAATTCTAAAGCTACTAACTGTATTTTGCCTTGTCGAAATAGTTATGGAATTCAAACACTTTCTCAACTTTATCCAACAATCCAGGAAAAAATTAGAGCTGACAAACGAGCCTAAACCAGTGAGCCGAGCCGGAAAAGTCCGGGCTCATCGAGCTTGGCGAGCCAAACGAGCCGAGCCTATCGAGCTTTTTTTAAAAAAAATTGGCTCAAGTCGGCTCGCGAACCTCGAGCCAAACGAGCCGAGCCGAGCCGAGCTTAAACGAGCCGAGTTTAATTTTTTACATAATTTTCAATAATATCTTATAATAAACGTTTATTATTAACATATAAAATGACATGTAATTGAAAATTTTATTTCATTGTAAGTTTTACATTTGCATCATTACATATTAGATACATCTGAACTAGGTTGGCACCTATCTAATTGTCAATCATGTGCAAAATGTAAAAAAAAAACAACTTCGTAGTCTAAATATAAAATCAAATTACAATTTCATATATGAATGAAAATCTAGTCGTCGTCGACGTCCAAACTTTGGAATTCTTGAGCAATGGTATCTTCGCGTTGTTGATCTCTTGTGACAGCGTCGTTCCAATCCTTCATGCAGATGAGTGCCTCCACGAGATCTGGTGCCAGACTCCCTCGTCGATCATCGTACACATGTTCACCTGCACTAAAAGCAGACTCCGATGCTACAATCGAGACCGGAAGTGTTAGTAGATCACGTGCCAATTTAGAAAGAGTAGGAAATATGATGGAGTTGTTTCTCCACCAACGCAAAATATCAAATTTCTCATCGCGAGAAATTGGATAATGGGTTTCTAAATAAATATCGAGTTCATTCTTTTGTGAGCTATAAGAATGAACATTGCTATCTATTTCATTATCTATGTCCTGCATAAAATCTTTTGGAAGCCCAACATTGTGACCACCACTATAACTATGATGAGCATGCGAAGGATAATTAAAACTAGAATATTTAAGTTCATAAGTATTATACAAACTATAAAGCTCACTTTTTAATTGACTACCATTGATTACATGAGTAATATCTAAATTTCTAGAAATTTTATCAAGCATTGAACTAACTCCTTTTATTTTATATCTCGGATGCATTACGCACGCAAATAAAAATATATAAGGTACGTCAAGCCAATATTTTTCAAATTGTTTTTCCATTTTATAAACAATTTCAGAAAATTCTCTAATTTCTTTATGCGCTACAAATGTACCCATTAGTTTTACAAAAATCGGGAGAACAAGATGCGTAGTTGAATAATAAATTCCCAAACATTCATTTGTAGCTTCATAAAATTGTTGAAGAAAATCACAAAATAAATTAGCAATTTCACAACTACTATTATCTAGAATAGTAGATTCATTTTTTTCATTAATATAAGCACAAATAACAAACCAATATGGCTTAGCATGTTGCAACATTAAATAAGTTGAATTCCACCTAGTAGCTACATCGGTCTTTAATTTGTTTGGTTTAAGATTAGCAACTTTACAAAATTCTTTATATTCTTGTTGTCGTGTGTTAGACGACGATATATAAGAAATTGCAGCTCTAATTGATTCGATATGAGGCGAAATAAATGACATGCCATCTTTAACAATTAAATTTAAAATATGACAAACACACCGCATATGAAAAAGAGAAGTTTGAGCACTATCGAATTAAAAAAGTCTTTTAAATTAAGAAATGCAAGCATCGTTAGCAGAAGCGTTATCTAAAGTAACACTAAAAAGTCTATGTTTAATAGAATATTCATGCAAAATTGCTACAATATATCTATAAATAGTCATGCCAGTATGCGGATATTCACAACTACGAAATCCTAATATTCTTTTATTTAATTGTCATGATTCATCAATAAAATGAGAAGTTACTACAATATATCCGAGTGCATTGGGTGCACTCCATAAATCGGACGTAATGCAAACACACATGTTATGAGACTGTGAAAAAAAAGCTATTAATTCATTTTTCATATTATTATAAATTTTTAAAATGTCCTTTCTTATTGTACTTCGCGGGACTCGTCTAAAACTTGGATTAATATATTCTTTCACAAAATTTTCAAACAACTCGCTATCAAACATCGATAAAGGTATCTCGGATTGTGATACGTATTTTGCTACTCCTTCCCTCAACCTCTCATGTGAATATATGAATGTACCACTACCACTAGCACTTAATTGCAATTGTTTACTATCTCTCGTTTGCTCGTTTAAATGACATTTTCTATAGTGCCTACCAATAGTTCTAGTTGTAGATTCATAGGCATAATCCTTACTACAATATTTACATTGTGCTCTATATTCTATTTTTCCACCAACATTTACTTCTTTAACGTCGAAATGTTTCCATACATCTGATGTTTTACTTTTTTTAGCTCTAGGTGCGGACGTGGATGCTTGTGCAGATGAGTGACGATTGAAATGCGGGATTGGTTGCGGCAATTTACGCAACATCATCATCGGATGAAAATGTGTCCAAGTTATACAAATGTGGATCCATTGTGAATTTGTGCTAAAAAATAATGGACTACAAACAATAAAATTGTAAATTGATACCGCACACCAATTGATCAACGGAGACTTGTATGTGGTATGAATTCTCTCGATCACCTCCACAATACGAGTCCTACGAATATCACAAAAAAAATGTTAGTTTATATTTCATAATTACACATTAATTTATACATTAAAACACTAATAATAACGAAATTAAGAGTAAACATACCTTGTTGAATTTTTTTGAAAGAGTGAAGATCAAATCAAAAAATAATGAGAGATTGAAATTTGAGAATGAGAATGCGAAAATTGAGAGAAGATTGAGAAAAGATTCAGAGAAGATTGAGAAGTAATGAAGAAAGGGTTTAGTTTTTATAGGGGAAAAAATCAGACCATTGATCAAAGTTGATCAACGGTCTGATGGCCGTTTTTATAGGGGAAAAATCAGACCGTTGATCAACCTTGCAAGACAATGTCTCTTTGCAATCTGAATAGAGACGTTGTCTCTCTCGCGAAGATCTGCAGAGAGACGTTGTCTCTCTCGCGCAGCACAACGGTCGTGTGACCGTTGCCAATCGTTCAGGCAACGATCGAATCGACCGTTGCCGTTCATCACAAAGGTCAAATCGACGATGAAATAAACGAACGGTTGGCGACTCGGCAAGGCGATGATTCGTTGCTGCAAATCAATGACGACCTAGAGATAAGGAGGTTCGCGACGCTGAGCCGATGATCTGTGCGACGCCGGCGACGAGCAGAGCGATGACAACGACGGTAAGTGTGTCGATTTTTTGTTTGATTTCGTTGATTTTGGTTTGATTTCTCATTCTCCTTCTGCTTTCGTGCGAGGGATGGAGTCGATGCGATGGCGGCCAACGAACGAGCAGTGACGATGGCGGCCGAGGGATGACGATGGCAGCCGAGGGACGACGATGGCGGCCGACGGACGACGATGGCTATTGGCGACGACTACGAAGTTGGCAGAGGCGGAGGAAGGCTCACCATTCGCGAGCCAGCTCAAAATCCAGGCTCGCGAGCTCAATTCGAGCCTCCGAGCTGGCTTGAGCTTGCGAGCCCAGACCTTGGGCTCAAGCCAGGCTCACCTCCGAGCTCGAGCCTGGCTCGGATCGGAACAGTACCGATCCGAGCCTGGCTCGCTTGGATGCCAGCTTTAGAAAAAATCACCATTACGATTGCCATTAAATGGCGGTACACTAACCTTAATGTGCTTCAATTCTTCATCAGAACCACGCCGATGGTTAGGAAACACGTTGTGCTCCTCTTCGTCATCGAACGAAACTTCTTCCTCAGAATCGGTCGGTGGAACTCTTCTCCTCGCATTTCTAGTTCTTCCTTGGGGCTCGAGGAATTTTTCTATTTAACTCCCTTACCTCTCCCATGAGTCACTGGAGTATACAAATCATCAATTTGGCCTTGCAGGCTCGGCTCAGCCACTCGACTAGTGGTAGCTTGTGCTTGTTCATTAGTTTCACGGGCTTGTTGGGTATTGGCTGTACTCCTCATCATCATGATAACACTTAGAGTAGAATATCGGGCAGGGAATGACATTTACGGAAAGAGGATGGCTCTGATACCAACTGATGTGCCAATGGTATCGGACAACACAACACGAACAGTGTGGAATTGATGAAACGAAGAACAAACTCTACACTCTTACACTTGTATCCCTTTTGCACGAACTGGGGAATATTGCAGCAAGTTACTAATTTGGCAACTAGCAACAAGATAATAAAACTTACAAACACACAGATATTACTCACTAGGTTAAATGCAAGGCTGTTTGGAGGATTCTTGAACAAACTAAAAGCAGCAAATGCTCTGGATATTATATGTTCAACAACCCCTACAAAATGAGCTAATAAAGGCTTATATAGCCTTTGAATTACAGCCATCACATTTTTGCTTCAATTCTAGTTAAAACATGTTAACAAAAAGTATGTTGCAAAGTATTTTTCAGATGAAAAAGTAGTGTGAATGCTCATAGATGGTTTCCTCCCATTGTGGGCTGGCAGGTTGCATGCTCACATGTGATTGCAAGAGTTGGAGGTGATGAGAAGGATGAAAGTCTTTCACTAAATGGCTGCAAAGATGGTGGGCTTGCATGGATTTTGTTGAAATCTGATTGGATGAGGAAAATGTGATAAAAGGCTGAAAGATTATCAAGGGATGGCTGAATTTTAATGTGAAAACGGATTGGATAGAAGGGAACAAAAGGAGACTTGCAAGCTTCCATCTGATTGGCTAAAGAAGGAGGTAACTTGGTAACACTAAAATAGTGGCTGCAAAAGAGATTATGGGACCCCAGAAGCAGCTCTCCACCTCATGCTTGGTCTTAAAACATGGTGGACAACAAAAAAAAATGTGTGAGTTGTTCATCAAGGGCAGATTAGTTTGATTGCCATTGTGCTCGCTATTTTGATGGCTTGGCTGGACCAATTATCTTGCTGCCACGTAATCAAATGGTATGGCAATTCCTCATCCTTCAGAGTAGCTTCTTTATCTCCTACATTCTCTAAATATTTACCTACATAACGAGCAAATAAGTTAGTCAATTTGCGAGTCTCGCTCCTTGTGATGATTCTTCTAGTATCCTCTTAAATTTGTGCCAACAGTGGCACATCATAAGCTTAGGTCTTAGGGCGTATGACTATGGCTTAAAGAATAATGCTCAGGGCTTAGGGCATAGGGCTTAGGGATTAGTGTTGTTACTTAGTGCTTAGTGCTTGTGGCTTTAGGCTTAAAACTTAGTGCTTAGCTCTTAGCGTTTTGGAGTAAGACATAAGGATTACGTATCATGGATTAGTAATTAAGGTTTAGGGCTTAGTGTTTAGGGCATATGAATTAGGGATTTTAGATAAGGGATTAGCGATTAAGGCTTAGGGATTCCACGTAGGCCGTAAGGGTATTAGGCTTTAGTAATAGTGCTTAGGGCTTAGGGCTTTAGGGCTTATGGCTTACGACTTAGGGCTTTATTAATTGGGTTTTGATCTTATTGCTTAGGGCTGAGGGTATAGGGCTTAGGTCTTATGGCATAATTCTTAGGGCTTAGGTATTCAAGCTTCAGTCTTCATGCTTAGTGCTTATCGGCTAGCGCTTAGGGCTTAAGGTGTAAGGCCAAGGGTTAGAACTTACGCCATAGATTTAGAGATTTTTCCTTTTGGCTTAGAGCTTAGGGCTTATGGCTTGAGGTTTACGGCTTAAGGTTTTGGGCATTTAGCTTTGGGCTTATTGAATAGAGCTTTGGGTATATGGGTTAAGGCTTACGGATCTGAGCTTATGTTTATGACTTATGGCTTAGGGCTGACGGTTTACGGTTTGTAGTTTAAGGTTTAGGGGTTATGACTTAGGCATAAGGGCTAACGCTTATATCTTAGGGATTATCGCTTAAGGCTTTTGGCTTTTTGCTTAAGAGTTACACATATGTCTTAAGGCTTACGGATTATGGCTTAGGGCTCATGGTTTATAGCTTAGGGCTTAGGCTTAGGACTTAGAGGTTAGGGCTTAGTGGTTAGCATTTAGGGGTTATGAGTTAGGGCTTATGGGTTAGGGCTTATGTTTTATGACTCAGGGCATATGGCTTAAGTGACATGACATGGAGGGCCCTAAAATTCTCTTGCCATGAATGTTTATCTAATGTGTTTTCTAATTTTGTAGCTCCCTATATCATTGAAGAATTCAACCTTGTTCAGCTTCAATTCTTTCATTTGAACTCAAAGCATGGAGACAATACTTGGTTCCGGCACAAGTGGACCTCCAACACTTCCTCCACCATTTCAATAGCCCTCCAGGCCTCTACGCAAGTTGATGTCTTCATAAAAAAAGTGACCAACTTCTCAAGATTTCCAGAGAGTGGTAGAACATTAAAGTTGGACACCGTTTACTATGTCCACCTAAGTGATAACTGAGAGGTCAGTGCAAGAAAACTGCTCGAGAAACTACTTACCCTTGTTTAAAGAAATTAGGCCAACCGAGCCACCCGACACCTAAACCTTGCAAGGCACATGCAAGTTCATTTTAATTACAAACTTTACTCATGGCTTAGGTTTATTTCATTGCTGAATAATTCTCACATGGGTTTGACGTGTGTATTGCTCGGTATGACAAGCGTTTTGTGGGTTTCTAGTGGGTTTTTGCATGGGTTTCATGGGTCTCGTGCAAGGGGGAGCACTTTTGATTTCTTTCATCTCTCTTCCATGTAAAGTGATCCCATTTTCCTTGAAGATTTCGTGGGTTAGCTGAAGGATATCTAGAATTAATTTTCATTTAAATTTTAGAGTCATGCATATGCCATTTTT